>JASPKZ010006847.1:385000-765000 GCA_030220185.1 Diploptera punctata
TCGGTAGATGGCACAAAGATACGTTTCTCGTTCTTAGATTTAATTGTTTGTGAAAATGGCGACTCCGCAGATGAAAGCGCAAGCTGTTTTGTGGTATGCGGAGTTTAAATCAATCATTAGAGTTCAAAGGGAGTTCCGGCGTGTGTTTAACCGTGATGCTCCAACTGCTAGAAGCATAAAGAAGTGGCGTGATACATTATTAGCTACAGGGTCTGTGTTGAAGAAGCATGGTGGTGGTCGCAGAGCATCCGATGAAATGGTAGCAAATGTTCAAGCCGCATTTGAGCGAAGCCCCCGGAAGTCATTAAGAAGAGCTTCGCGGGAACTTCAAATACCAAAATCGACATTACAACGGATTGTCCACAAACGCCTCAAACTGCACGCATATAAAGTGCAGTTAGTGCAACGTCTGGAGCCGAATGACATGCCGAAACGAGTGGAATTCGCCAATACGATGCTGGACCGTCTCGGCGCTGATCCTGACTTCATGACCAAGATTTTCTTCTCGGACGAAGCCACTTTCCATTTGTCAGGCAAGGTAAACCGGCATAATGTGCGGATCTGGGGATCGGAGAATCCTCACGCTATTCAAGAGCATGTTCGTGATAGTCCGAAGATGAATGTTTGGTGCAGTTTGTCACATAATAAGGTCATTGGACCGTTTTTCTTCGCCGAGAAAACTGTTCGTGGTACCACATATCTTGACATGCTGGAGCAGTTCTTCTTTCCACAAATTGAACAACTGCAGCCTAACATCGTTTTCCAGCAAGATGGTGCTCCTCCCCACTGGTCCAATGAAGTTCGTACGACTTTGGACAACATTTTCCCTGGCCGTTGGATTGGTAGGGGAGGACCAATCGCGTGGCCCCCGAGATCTCCCGATTTAACACCACTGGATTTCTTTCTCTGGGGCTATGTCAAAGATAAAGTTTACACCACCCCAGTCAAAGACCTTCGTGATCTTCGTGAGCGCATCATAGAGGCTATTGAGAACATTCCAGAAGACATACTCCAACGTACTTGGCAAGAAATTGTTCATCGCTTTGAGATCGTCACAGTGACTGCTGGGGCTCATATAGAGATGTGGTGATCTGGATATCAAAACTTGGTGAGTTTTTCTGTACTATGAACGTTGTTTTAAGTTTCTATCTTCAACCGTTTGCCAGTAACAAGCAATTGAAATTAGGTCCATTCGAGCGGTCCACCCTGTATAATACAACGTCTTTAAAATCTATCTATCTATCTATCTATCTATCTATCGTCGGGTTTTTACATCTGCTGCCGTCTTCCCGTGCCAAACCTCCAAAGCCTACGGTCTTGGGCATCTTCGATGCTTAGTCCTCTAGCTTGCATTATTGTCTTCATGTTTTCGTTCCATGTTAACCTTGGTCTCCCTCTTTTCTTCTTTCTGTTCGGAAGCCATTCATATAGTTGCTTCGGCCATCGCTCATCTTCCATTCTTAAGACATGTCCTAACCACTTTAATTCCTTCTCCTCAATTCTTTCAATTATGCTTTCTTCTGCTTCCATTATGTTTCTAATTTCCTTATTTGTGACATGTTCTAATCTAGACTTTCTGGCACTTCTTCGTAAATAATCCATTTCTAGAGCTATTAGTCTATTCTTGTAGTACTTACTGATTGTCCATACCTCACTTCCGTACATTGCAACAGATTCCACCAATGTTTGACCAATACCTTTTGCCATACCTTCAATGTTATCCATAATTATTCCCAAATATTTAGTTTGTTTCACTTGCTTTATTTGGATTTCTTCTTCCAATATTAAATTTTTCTCGTTCATTGCTATTTATTGCCAGATATTCTGTTTTTTTGTAAATTTACTGTGAGACCCCATGATTCATATGTGTTTTTCAACCTTTTTATCATGAATTTAAAATCGCTATATTATTTATGTATACCCGGTATAATATTTTTTTTAATATTTTCACGAGAACAACCTCAAAAGCATTATTCCTTTAGAATTTGTTAAAGATGTTTTACAAAACATCTTAAGTGATATTTTTAAAAATCTCTATATTATTTTATGTACACCCGGTATAATTTTTTTTTTAATCTTTTCGCGAGAACAAGGTCAAAAGCTTCATTCCTTTAGAATTTGTGAAGATGTTTTACAAAACATTTAGGCTTATCTTAAGTTATATTTTTAAAGATATGAACAAGTTACGTTTACAGCCGTCTGGTGGTAGGTATTAAGTGTGCTATTATCATTAGAACAAGAGAATGTCGCGAACCGCTTCACAAGTTGGAAACTTGCTGCAAGAAACTATAAACTTGTGAGATATGTGCTTTCACGGGTCACAGAACTTCTGTGTATCCAACATTAATAACTTAACCTCTTCGCAGTGTCCGAGATGACTTACCAGTTACTGCAATAATCTTCCCACAATCCTCTCTCCTCTTCTTAACAGTTCCATTTCTAACTGAATTTAATTTAATGAAACTATGGGATACGAAACATGATCTCTTACTTTCAGAATTGTTATGTAAACAAACCAGATGCATGACTGCATTTCCATTGTTTGAATAACGATTTTACCTTTAACCCTTTAATTGACAGGACATTAATATCTCGCGCCAGTTATTTAAATGTGGCGCACCGCACTGAAAACAAAATCACGCATGACTGTTATTATTAGGTTTATTGTGTAATTGGACACACATTTAAATTATCACTACTCGATCATTTCCTTCTGTTTCATTACTTAATTATTTTTACTCACTGGTACTATCGAACCCGTAGGTTCATGGCCGCAAGGACATACGCTCTCCATACATCCCTATCCTGAGCTAATGTTTTCCAATCATTCCCTGTATAATCTACTTCTCTCAAATCATAGTTAATGTTATTCTCCCACCTCATTCTTGGTCTACCAACGGGGCGTTTTCCCTCTGGCTTTCCTACAAGAAACTTCCATGCAAGTATTTCATTCCCCATACGTGCAACATGTCCTGCCCATCGCAGTCTACTGAGACTTAACTGTTCTTATTATATCTGGCTTCGTATAAAGACCATGTAGTTTATTGTTATGTGGTCTTCCCCATTCACCTGTCTCTCTTTGGTCCAACAGTGATTTCCAAATTATCGATAAATTCACGACTCATGAAGTGAGGAGCATTACTTATGAACATTTCGAAACAGTTTAGCTAAAGATAGGCTATCTCACAATAATCATTTAGATTGTAATGAAAATAACAGCAGAATATATAAGTGAGTCAGCATGGAATATAAATTCTGCTCGTCATGAAATATTGTACCGGTAAATAAAGGTTATTATGTATTAGACATCATTCAAAACAATAAACGTCTGATTAGGTATATATTTTTTCGTCATAAAAATTAATAAATGGAGGAATTTCCCAATTATTGGTACCATCTTACCTTGTATTCAGTCTTCATCATCATCATCATGAACAAATTCGTTTTAGGCCATGTGGCCTGTACGGTAAACCTAGCGAAGATGGTCTTGATCTTTCCACCGATGTTTTGGTCTTCCTTGGTCCCTATGTCCAGTTGGGGTATATTGGAATGCCAATTTTGGGAGTCTATTTCTTGCCATTCTCCTCAGATGATTTTTCCGTTCTTGTTGGTATCTTTGTATATCTTCATTTAAACTTGTTACTCCAAGTTTTCCTCTGATAATAGTGTTCCTTTGGGGATCCAGTCTATTAACTCCTAACAATGATCGTAAGAAGCGCATTTGGCTTACTTGAAGTTTATGAGAGTTTCTTTTATTTAAAATCCAAATTTCACTTCCGTATTTTAGAGCAGCTTTGATGTGATGTTATGTAATCTTAGTTTTGTCTCTGTCCTCATCTGTTTACCAAAATGTCTTCGTATTACCCCATTCATTTTATTATATTGTTGCAATTTTCAATCAATGTCACTCTTATACTCTGCAAATACACTTCCTAAGTAAGAGAAATCTGACACTTGTTCTATAATTTTTCCATCAATCTCAATTTTCACCCGTTGTATGTTTTTTTCCACACATTGCCACTGTTTTGGATTTTGAACTGGAAATAGAACAAGTAACACACTTTAATTATTTAGGTAATAATATATCACAGTTTCATAATCAAAAAGATGTGGAAACAAATTTAGAAAAATATAACAGACTAAATGGTATAATTAGGAGAAATTTTTGAAAACAAATGAGGAAAGAAATCCAATTGAGATTTCATAATGCCATAGCCAAACCTGCTCTACTATACGGAAGTGAATGCTGGACACCTCGAGCAAAAGATAAATCCCGCATCAATAGTTCACAAATGAGATTCCTCCGATCACTAACTGGAGTAACATTAAGGGACACAATGAAAAGTGATGTGGTAAGTATGCAGTGGAATAGTAGGGAAATGGTTGAACATATACAAAATTATCAGATCAAATGGTTCCAACACGTCCAGAGAATGTCAAATTCCCGTTTACGAAAGATGATTTACCACCTCAACCCTAAAGGCAAAAGAGACCTCGGAAGACCCTTCAACCGATGGAAAGATCAGTTTTTGTAGTCGCAGAACGGGCATCATCACCCAATACTGCATTCGGAAGAAGAAGAAGAGGGAGTGGAAATTTTCATATTATATTTGCTGGCAATTTTGAATAATTGATACGCTGCTATTTGTAAGCTATCTTCGGATTCTGATAATATTATTTGATCAGTATTCAGTCTTATTTCCCGTAAAATATGATGCCGCCTAAGAACACTGTTTGCATCGCACACAATTTAGTCATTAGGCAGATAAAAGTAACACGGTTACCCAATAGATGGAGCAGGCGGAGTAATACCTTATGCAAGTTTGTTTACAGTACAACAGGAACTTAGCTCGGAATTTGTGTAGTCTTCACTTCACTGATGCAGATCTAAATAGTTTTTATTAGTGTTTCTTCGTGTTATTAATAAGCGTGATGACAGTACGACATATGGAGACGCCAGTTTGCGGCGAGAAGTACAGATGTCCCTGTCATCGCTAACATTTCGCAGCCAGCTCGTAAAACTATTGGACTCTTAACATTAAAACAGTTATAAATTATTTATCGTTCATTTTCATCCTAAATGAACGTTATAGCAGTTTAGTTAAACGGCGCCATTTCATTCTCCCTCCAAAAACCACAAGCTATTTGTGCAAACTTCTTGGGGGACATTCACACGTCGTCAAAATAATTCTGTTTGTGATGAAGAGGGGAAGTTTCGTCTTCTCCCTTCTCATTATTCCTCTATTTCATGCTCTGTTTATCACTTGAGTTTCTTTATTTGAATTCAATTTTGCCCACTTTTTTTACCAGTAACCGCGTTAAACCAGCATCATCATCATCATCATCATCCAAGGATTAAGCCTGTTGGCTCGTTCCGGTTTCATGAAAGCTAGAACTGTTAAAATTGTTCAGACCATCTTCTGTGTGGGCGTCCAACATTTCTCCTTCCGTGTGGTTTATAATTTAGCAATAATTTTGGAAATCTTCCTTCTGGCATTCTATCAATATCTTCTTTCCAGTCGTTCCTATATTTAATTATTCCGTCTGTAAGTTTGAAATATTTTGTTCCTTTCTTATATCTTCATTTCTTTTCTTATCCAGCAGAGTATATCCTGCTATATTTCTTAAAAATCTCATCTCAGCTGCTTCCAATCTTTGTTCTTGTCTTTTAGTGATCGTCCAAGATTCTGATCCATACATCAATACAGGAACAGCCATTACTTTATATAAAATTTAATTTTTGTTTCTTTTCTTGTGTTTTTAAGGGTTCTTTTAATAGTGCAACACAAAGGATCTTCCCTTTCTGAATCCATTTCGCACATCCAATATATAATTCTCAAGACTCAATTATTTTCCCAAAATATACGAACTTGGTGAGTGTAACTAAGAAACTAATTACTCACTGGCACTATCGAACCCGTAAATTCTCCATGAAGCCTATCCTGAGCATATGTTTTCCAACCATCTCCTGTATAATCTACTTCACTCAAATCATAGTAAAATTGCTTGAATATTGAATTTTGGAAGTTGTAATTTATTGTATAGCTGGCTTAACTTGGTAGAGAGAGAGAGAGAGAGAGAGAGAGAGAGAGAGAGAGAGAGAGAGAGAGATGAAGATACAAGGGTAGATCGTTGACCGCTTTCGTCCAGAGACAAAAGAAATAACATACCCTGTTGTCAGTTTTCCTCTTCCCCCATATTCCTATTAACATCTGGTGAAGAAAAGCCTCCAACACTGGTGCGAGTGAGAGAGGTGAGTGCACTTGTCTCATTCTACAAATTTCTCGTAAAGTTAAACCAGAGAGACTATAATTTAATTTAGATTGTATAAAAAGTAGTTTTGAAATAGAATTAATTAGTTTGTTGGTAGTTCTAGTTATTCTCTCATTTCATTTTTGGTTTACGAAGTGTGAGTTTTCCTTCTGGTTTTCCTACAAGAAGCATTCATGACCCTTTTCGATTGCCCATTCGTGCCCCATGTCCTGCCCGTCGCAATCTATTAGACTTAACTCTTCTTATTATACCTGGTTTCTTATATAGATCATGCGGTTCACCCATATGTACTGTAGTCTTCTCCAGTCACCTGTCTGTTCGTGTCTCTTTGGCCCAAACATTTTCCTAAGACGTTTATTCTAAAGTAATGTTTCGTACCTCCATAGGGGAAGAAATGTTCTTGTTAAAATTTCGTCCAGTATAAAACGTGTCCACCCAGCATCGTGAGGAATTTTTACCCGAAAGTAAATACCTGCTCCATAAGAAGAAAATCAGCTGTAACCGCAGAGACATATTGACTACGTGTCAGCTTTATACTGGCTATATGATCGTTCATTTCTATGATTAGGACGTGTTTATATTATTATTATTATTATTATTATTATTATTATTATTATTATTATTATTATTACCGAGCTGCCAGAAAATCTAGACTGAAAAAAATCAGAAATCTAGAAATTAGAAAATGGATGAATGCAGAAAAAATATAATGGATGAGATTGAACACAGAAGGCTAAAATGGTATGGACACGTAAGAAGAATGCAGGATGGAAGAGTACCAAAGGCCGTCTATGAATGGAAAATTGATAAAAGGTACAGAAAAAAGGAAGACCAAGAACAACCTAGAAGAACAACATTCAAAATTCAGTGTGGAAATTTGGGGTAATAGATGAAGTCACAGAGGACAGAGAACGATGGAGAACTTTAATTAAGGGAAAATTGTGAATGTTTGTTACAAACTGATAATCTATATGTCCGTAGTCATTTATATATATAGTTCATGTTAATTACTAAGATTGGTTGTTGAAAACCCTCAATGATGAAAATTACCGAACTAGCAGTAAAATGTTAATGAATATTCAATGCTGGAACCATTTCATTATATGGGCCCAAAACTGAACAGTAAGTAGAAAACAAGCCAACAAGCTGTTAGCAGTAGAAATGGACGATGATTTCAAAACGGGATAAAGTCAGAAACAGCACAATAATGAATATTATGCAAGTTGAAAAATACACATTAAAAAAAATAGAAGAAAAAACGTTTGAAGTGGTATGGAAAAACGTTTGAAGTGGCATGGATACCTCGTAAGAATGGGAAAAAAATAGAATATCAAAGGACATCCTTAATTGGAAGCTAATGGAAGAAGTGGAAAAGACGGACCTAGATAACGTTGGATATATAGAGTGAGGAGAAGTATGGAAGCTAGAGATCTGAGGGAAGAAGATGCTTTAGACAGGAACCTCTGGCGACAAATAACTTTGGATTGAAGGAGAAACATTGTATTGTTGAATATTCCTAATAGAATTATTATTATTATTATTATTATTATTATTATTATTATTATTATTATTTAATTGGATTAATAAAGATTTGTTATTTTGTTTAATATATTTGCGAGAACAACCTCAGTAGCTTCATTCCTTTGGAATTCGCTAATATATCCACGATGAAGAAAAACTCTAGTACATGTACAGTGAAAAAAAAGAAAAAAACAATTATAACAATAAATTGTTATGAAAGCAAAGTTTGTGTGTCACTGAAGTTTGTCGCTTGTGCTAGTTATCAGGGAGACAAAGCAAATGTTCTCATGGATATTTCTAGTTTTGTGATAATAAAATGAATGGTTTAGAGCGTGGTAATTGTACTCGAACTGTGGCTTTGTCCTCGTCAAGTGTTTGTATTGTCTGCATGGCTCTGTTCCAGGTCCCATTCTTTTTTCTTTCTTTTTTCTGCCATAAAGGTGACTTATAAACAAATGTTTTTTTATTCTCACCCACACAGTTGTAATTTTAATTCTGCACGGCTATTAATTCCATTCATATAATGAGCTGCAGGTATAACACTGGCTTTCCAAGCTATTAAAAGTGAATACATACAAACTCCATGCACATTCAACATTTCTTTGTGTTTATTTTACTAACTCAAGATATTGACTCTATTATATGTTTTATTTAACACTACGGTATGTTTCATTTCACTATATAACGATATTATAAAAATATAGGAGAATTGAACATTACAGCAGTGGCGGCTCGTGGCCATTCAATAAATCTCCTTCGCTATAGCATGTTAAAAAAGTTTAACAATATAATATGTTTTTTTGTTGTCTTCATAGGTATCTACATAGCCAAATAACAATTCTTACGATGTTCAAAAAATTGGGGGGGGGTTTATTACGGGTACTGAATGGGGCTCCGTACGCAAAATAAAAGTATATATTTCATGAAGAACGCAAGAAAGTGAAGAATTATGGCAGTTTCTTCTTCAAAGCAGTTACCGAAAAAAAAAAACAAGTTTCAATTTTTGTTCCAGCAGACGATCGTATGACGTCACTAATCACACTATTGTTTACACGCAGCTTTGATTCAGTTTAGTGTACTAGATAATGTTATAAGTGGATTTGCAAGTATTCAGTGATAATAAACAAATTTAGAATATATATATATATATATATATATATGGTATGATAAGAAAAATTAATGCCTGGACGGGATTCGAACCTGGATCTCTGAGTCTGTACCTCAGCGTCATATCCATTACACTACCAGGCGAATCCAATTCAAACACTTATTTTTCTTATATATGTATTATATTCTCCATTATTACTAGATGTCGCGAGAACTCGGTCTTCACTGCCATCTAGTAGCTGACTATATCAAGTAAGCAAATTAAAGAGAACATTTTTACCTTATAGCAGTGACGCTTTATCGATGTTATAATTAAATGTTTAACATTGAGCAATGCAAGCTTAATATGATATGATAAGAAAAATAAATGCCCGGACGGGATTCGAACCCGGATCTATGAGTCGGTACCGCATATATATATATATATATATATATAATATATATAGGATATATTAGTAATAAAATAAATATTCTCAACCCGTGTTCAACTGAGGTTCGGGTCGAGGGATGAGATGAGATGAATCCCCTATATTTATAGGGGTCTGTGAACGACAAGGGTGCCGGCTGACCACTCCTGACGCACCGTCAGGTTTGTTGTATTTGTTGTACAATTCTTTGTTGTATCGTATTCTACACTGACCATTAATATTTATCGGTCCAAATATTTTCGTGCTTTTTTTTTAATTATTTAAAGCTAGCTCTGATCTTTTAGTGAGGCTCCATGTCTCACTACCATAGGTCAAAACTGTTCTTATTAAAGCTTTATATAGCCTTTTTATTATAGTAGCTAAATGTGTGTTTTTTTCTTCTAACTTACTTACTCACTGGCATTATCGAAACCGTGGGTTCATGGCAGCGCGGACATAAGCTCTCCATACATGCCTATCCTGATCTAATGCTTTCCAATCATTCCCTGTATAATCTACTTCCCTCAAATCATAGTTAATGTTATTCTCCGATCTCATTCTTGGTCTACCAACTGGGCGTTTTCCCTCTGGCTTTCCTACAAGAAGCTTCCATGCACGCCTTTCATTCCCCATACGCGCAACATGTCCCGCCCATCGCAGTCTACGAGACTTAACTGTTCTTATTATATCTGGCTTCCTATAAAGACCACGTAGTTCATTGTTGTTGTAGTCTTCTCCATTCACCTGTCTGTTCATCTCTCTCTGGTCCAATTTTTTTCCCTAAGAACTTTATTCTCAGAAACTCGTAATCTCATTTCTTCCCTTAAAGTAAGATTCTATGTTTCGCACCCATATAATATAACTGGTAGAATAATAGTTTTATATATTTTCAGTTTAATGTTTTTTGAAAGGAGTTGGGACATCAAAAGTATCTGCAATGCATAATAGCACGCATTTAAAGTATCTGCAATGCATAATAGCACGCATTTCCAGAATTGAGCCTATGATTAATTTCTTTGTGCATCTCATTCCTATTTGTGATTATTGTTCCTAGGTATTTGAATTCAGCCACTTCCTCAAAATTTCCCTCATTTGTCATTAGCTGTCCATTTCCATTATATAATGCATTTCTACGTGTGACCATATATTTATTTTTATTGATATTTACTATCTTCTTTTTCTTCTTCTTCTTCCTGAAATTAGGCCTTTTGACCTGTTTTCACATCAAATGGGATTTGATGAATCTTCCCATCTAGTAAATGGGCGTCCAACACTCCTGTCCTATTGGTTTGTACTTTAATAACAGCTGAGGGATTCTATCTGTAGGCATTGTTTTAATATGTTGATACCAGTTGCTTCTCATATTGTCAATTCTATTTGATAAATTAAAAATATTTAAGTCATCATCATCATCATCATCTGCATTCATGGATTAGGTCTGTTGACCCGTTCCGACTTCAGCCCATCTCTTTCTAGGTCTGCCCACATCTCGGGTGCCTATAGATTTGTATTTTATTTGTTTTGGATATCTATCTTCATTCATTCTGTCTCCATTTTTGTCTATATGTATCTATCTTATCAGTTATTGCAAATATTTCAAGTTCCTGTCTTATTTCTGTGTTCTTGATTCTGTCTTCCTTAGTGCACCCTTTAACAGATCTCAAAAATTTCATTTCTGCCGCCGTTATCCTACTTAGATCTTGTTTTTTATGTATCCAGGCTTCTGATATTTAAGTATTTTCTAATATCTTAATTTCTTTTTCTGTCCAAAATTGTCACACCTGCTACTGAACGTAAGAACTTAATTTCTGCAGTTTCTATTTTTCTTCTGTCTGAACGGTTAAGAGTCCAATTTTCACTTGCATATGTAAAGACAGGCACTGCCATAATTTTGTAAAATTTTAATTGTGTGCTCCTCAAAGTTTTATTTTTCAGTGTCCGTCTTATAGTGCCACACATTCCATAAAACTTCTTTAATTTAATATTAATATCTTCCTTCTGGCAGTATGATACATTGCATCCTAAATAATTGAAATTGTTCACCTGTTGTACTGTTATTAATGCTGATTTTACACTCATATGATATTTCCCGTTGAATGCCTTTACTTTCGATTTACTTCATTATTTTATGAAGTGAGTAATAAGCTGTGTTAGCCAGTTTCAATCTTATTTGTACTTCAAGGAAACTTTTTTTTTTTTACTTAAGAATATTCCACAATACAGTGTTTCTCCTTCAACCCAAAGTGATTTGTCGCCAGAGATTCCAGTGTAGAGCATCTTCTTCCCTCAGATCTCTAGCTTCCATACCTCTCCTCACTCCATCCATCCAACGTTCTCTAGGTCTACCTCTTCCACTTCTTCCATTAGCTTTCCAATTAAGGATCTCCTTTGGTATTCTCTCTTCCTCCATTCTTATGAGGTGTCCACATCATTTCAAAAGTTTTTCTTCTACTTTTTGTAATATGTTTTTTTCAACCTGCATAAATGGATAAGGGATAACCCATCTTGAAATTCTTGTCGATCGCATTCAAAAATCAATTTCTACTGCTAACAGCTTAATGGCTTCTTTTCTACTTACTGTCCAAGTTTCGAACCCATATAATAAAATGCTTTGTAACAGAACTTGGAATATAGTTTTCTTCGTTCTGTATATTATGACATTTGTCCATCACTGTGGTCTCGAGGTAGCGTGCTGCCTTTTCACGCAACGGGCCCGGGTTCGATCCCCGGTCGGGGCAGTTTTCTGGGTGAGATTTTTATCGGGGTTATTCCTCACCTGTAAGACAAATGTCAGGAAAACATTAAGGCCCAAATGGTCTCCAAAATTATGGCCATCATCATCATCATCACTATCATCCTTCACCGGTGTGAAAAGCAACGGGAAGCTACCACACCTACACACAATTCCCTAGAAAAGCTGCAAGCATAGCATGAAAATGCTATGATTCCAGTGAAGGACCTGCCTTCGGGCAGAATTACTATGGATGGATGCATATTATATTTCTATTCCAAAGCACTGGTGGCTGCTAGATGTCTGTTGGAACGACTTCCCACTACTTTTTGTGTGAATTGAGATTACTAACGGGCTTCCAATATAAACCCGGACCGGCCTCACGGGGTTTCACCCGTCAGGCAGCGCTCTCTCCTCGTCCGCATTTCACTCTGCCAGCCGCTCGTCCTTGAACTAGTCAGTTTACTATCGTTCGACAAGATGAGACGTCAGCTGACATTAGAGCAGCGCATTTATGTGTGTAAATGTTATTATAAATACGAATCAGCTCGTCGCGTTCGCGAGGAATTTATTCGGAACTTCCCTGGACAATTACCTCCTTCCAGATCGACAATCCACGATCTTGTGACTAAATTTGAGGCCACTGGTTCAGTACAAAATAAGAAAAACTCGCTAAGCCTTACGGTTCTCACCGAAGAAAAATTAGACGAAATTGGCGATAATTTGGAACGTTCGCCACAAAAATCATTACCGAAATGTGATTTTTATTTGTGGGGTACCCTGAAAGACAAATTGTACAAAACAAATCCGCACACATTGGAAGAACTGAAGAACAACATAAGATATGAAATCAGAAACTTGACAGTGCCCGAACTACAGCGTGTCAATCTAAATGTGTTTACTCGGTATAATGCCTGTTTAACTGCGGGAGGACAGCATTTCCAGCATTCTCTATAAGGTAAGAAACAGTTCAAGGACGGGTGGCAGGCAGGGTGATTTGCGGGAGGAAGAGACAGCACTGCATGCCGGGTGAAACTCCGTAAGGCCGGTCCGGTATTATATTGGAAGCTCATATATAAGAAAAATGAGTTCAACAAACCAATGATTCTTCTTCCATCAGTTATTCTTCTATCAATTTCTGTAGTTGAATTCTCAGTTTTATCTAAAATAGATCTTAAATATAAATGTTCATGAAACAATTTAACTTAACCCATACCTTAATAATAATAATAATAATAATAATAATAATAATAATAATAATAATAATAATAATAATAATAATAATAATAAATGTGTTATTTATTCTGGCAGAGTTAAGGCCATAAGGCCTTCTCTTCCACTCAACCAGCACAAATACATATTTGACAAATATAGATATACACTATACTAGTTGAATGCAGGCTTTCACGGCCGGTAATCGTAATGTTGAGTGATTCCGGGTTATGTGGCCGTGGTCCATAGTTGGTGTTGATACCAGACGTTTCGCCCTCAAATGCATTAACACCAGTGACAACAAGGAGACGACTATTAGCCAATCAGCAAGAGCCACGCCCACTCACCCTCCCACCACTAATACAACGTCCTCTACGTCCACAGCGCTCATTCTAAGTAGATCTTCCGACCAGGAAACACGCATAGAAGCACTCGCCACTGAAGATGCCCTCCGCAGTTGAGGGCGAAACGTCTGGTATCAACACCAACTATGGACCACGGCCACATAACCCGGAATCACTCAACATACACTATACTAATTATAAACAGTTAAAGATACATTAAATGTAGCAATGTAAATTTCATGTACAAACAACATTTTATACGATAATAATAATAATAATAATACGATATTAATAATAATAATAATAATAATATAATAATTATTATTATAATAATAATAGTATGACATTCATAGTGATATTAGAAAACGAAGGTTAACATTTTATGGCCATATTGAACGAATGAACTCAAATAGGCTTACAAAATAGATAATGGAATTCTACGAAAACAGAAGTAAAGCTCCAGTGGATACTATGAAGTGGATTGATGAAGTCAAAAAGGACTTAAAATTGGCAGGAATTACTAAAGAAGATATCCCAAAACAGAGATATATTTAGAATTAAGGTGAATAAGTGGCAAGTTGACCAAGAGGACAAACCGAAGAAAAAAATTGAAACAACTTGGACAGATGATAGAAAACATGCTCATAGCAAAAGAATGAAAGAAATTCGGGCTCAAAGGAAACGCCTCTAAGTAATTTGGGTAGTCCTACATGGGCTCATCTGCAATCAAAAAATAATAGTTTGAATATGTTAAAATATACGAGAAACACCAATTAATATAACTTACAATATATGTATGTATCTTACACTGGGTAATGATGAAGTCGAGGTTAGAGCAAATATTTTCTAGGCGTGAAATAAATAGGTCTATTTGATTTCTCCAAAAAGAGCTTACTTTATGAGATTGTTTGAAGTTAGGATGTTAGGAAACTGTTCCTAGAAAAGTACAAAGTATTCTGTATGATACAGAAACTCGTAAAGACAGACAAATATAGAACTGCACAGAGATGTCTTTCATAGAGTTATTCAAAGCGCGACATCTGTTTTCAGGCAGCATAAACAAGGTTTTGTCGAGAGAGAAAAAAGTTAGGGTGATAATAACGACCTGGTGAGGTATAAAGTGTTTAATTGATGCAGATTCTTAATTGCAAAATCAATAAGTTCAGTCACCGCCTGGCAAATGTTATTTAAGCATTACACACATATTATTGAACAAACAAATGAAGTGCAGCGTGCGTGCTTCTCCTCCTCCCACTGGCTCGCACCGCCATCTGCGTGTCCCAGGTAAAAACTCTACCCCTCCTCATCAACACAAGTTTTCATTTTCTCTATTGTTTTAACGTTTGAGAGGTTGGGTTTTAAAATCTACTTGGACAGATAGAGAATAGTATGACGGAATGTGAAAAAGAAACACAAGGGAACATCCCCAAGTTAGCACGCTTCATTGTTTTGAAAAAAAAATGTATATATTAGTCATTCAAAATATCTCTGCAGGCGGAAGAATTAGGAAGTTCTGTTTGTTGCTACACGTGACCTTATATAAGGCAGTGTACTCTGTCAGCGTCCCACGTCCCATTCCCCTCTGCTCTCATAGATAGCAGTGTCACGTGTTCTATTCCTGCATAAACACGACTGCAGTGCCCTCCGTCAACAACTGCGCTTACTCCTTAAACGGGTAATAAGTAGATTGACACGTTATTTTAACTTTTGATAGGCTCGTTTTTTTTAATGTATGTAATTATGCTAATAGAACGCACGTGCACACACACACACACACTCACACACACATACATAGGGAGTATATTATTGTAGATTTTCGCGGATAGAAGTATGATTAAAAAGTTTTCTTGTCCTTCATTGATGCCAAGAAGATCGAGACAAGTACGTAGATTCCTGTGCAAGCATAGCAGCACATGCCGGTTATTCTTTTACGGATGATTTACAATAACGAATTTTGTCTTTTAGCTCATGTATGCCAAGAAGATCGAGATTAGTAGATTCCCGGGCAACACCGGGTAATTCGCACGGGGAATCTTAAAATAATTACGATATACATTTATAATTATTTTTCATCATACTTAGGCCTAATCAACTAATTATAAGAAGTACATTCATTTTTGTCTTTCATTCATTTATACCAAGAAGATCGGGATGAGGAGATTCTCGGATAACGTCGGGTAAACAGCACGGGGTATCTAAAAATAATTACGATATAAATGTGTCCCTTTACTTATTTAACTAAACATAAAAGCACATTAACATTAATTTATTTAGACGTCGCAGCGCACACCGGGTATTAGCTAGTAGCCTATACATTATACCAATTTCATTTAATGTTTCGCACTATTTTGATAAAAAATGATTCCCCTATAAACCCGTATGACATGTGACAGGTATTATGCATTTTAATACAGTAAAACTTGTTTAATCCGGAACGTGAATAATGGGGAAATCTGTCCAATGTGAACAAATGTATTGGTCCCGGCAAAATAATATTTGTATTTGTATGTATTTTGTATTAAACGGAATCTGTCCAACGCGGAAACGGAAGGCCATTTCTACACAATGCATGAAAAAAGTTATAAAGTGGAATAAATTAGTTTCCACTTCATTAAATTCCCGTTAGGCCAAAATTTCAATAGGGAATCATTCCTGCTGCCGGGTGAATTACAGATTCTAACTATATCTGAACGGGGGCACGCCGTAGCGTAGTGGTTAAGGCACTGAGCTACAAGCCGGAGGGTCTAGGGTTCAAGTCCCGTTGGGGTCAGGATTTTTAAAGTGACCCAAACCTTCTGGCGGCACTATGGCCCTGGGGTCGACTCAGCCTCTAACGGAAATGAGTACCAGACACTTGTTCTGGGGTAAAGGCGGCCGTCACGCAGGGCTGACAACCCGGCTGACGTAAAAGTGTCGATTATCTAGAAAAAGTGCGAGCCTTAACTTCCTACTACCCCAAGGGCCTCCGGGCCTGTTGTGGGATCACTTTACTTGGGGGCATGCCGTAGCGTGGTGGTTAAGGCACTGAGCTACAAGCCGGAGGGTCTAGGGTTCAAGTCCCGTTGGGGTCAGGATTTTTAAAGTGACCCAAACCTTCTGGCGGCACTATGGCCCTGGGGTCGACTCAGCCTCTAACGGAAATGAGTACCAGGCACTTGTTATGGGGTAAAGGCGGCCGTAACGCAAGGCTGACAACCCGGCTGATATAAACTGCCGATTGTCTAGAAAAAGTGGGAGCCTTAACCTCCCACTACCCCAAGGGCCTCCGGGCCTGTTGTGGGATCACTTTACTTGGGGGCACGCCGTAACGTAGTGGTTAAGGCACTGAGCTACAAGCCGGAGAGTCTAGGGTTCAAGTCCCGTTGGGGTCAGGATTTTTAAACTGACCCAAACCCTCTGGCGACACTATGGCCCTGGGGTCGACTCAGCCTCTAACGGAAATGAGTACCAGACACTTGTTTTGGGGTAAAGGCGGCCGTCACGCAGGGCTGACAACCCGGCTGACGTAAAAGTGTCGATTATCTAGAAAAAGTGCGAGCCTTAACTTCCTACTACCCCAAGTGCCTCCGGGCCTGTTGTGGGATCACTTTACTTGGGGGCATGCCGTAGCGTGGTGGTTAGGGCACTGAGCTACAAGCCGGAGGGTCTAGGGTTCAAGTCCCTTTCGGGTCAGGAATTTTAAACTGACCCAAACCTTCTGGCGGCACTATGGCCCTGGGGTCGACTCAACCTCTACCGGGTAAAGGCGGCCGTCACGCAGGGCTGACAACCCGGCTGAAGTAAAAGTGCCGATTGTCTAGAAAAAGTGGGAGCCTTAACTTCCTACTACCCCAAGGGCTTCCGGGCCTGTTGTTGGATGACTATTTCGGCCTCACTGCTCACCCGTTATGCAAAATGCAGATACCTTACAAATAAGCATTGCACTGTAAAATCGTAAATTAGTTTAAGTTCTGAGACCGATATTTCACAGGTAGCGTTCTGAATTTACGGAGTAAAGATGGCTAACACGTATGTATCATTGTCATTAAACACAAAAAGTGAAAGTGATTGAAGATTAATCTCCAAATTTCCGGACGGATGATCCAAAGTCAAGCTCTAGCTGTTGCTAAATTCATAGGGAATAACGATTTCAAGGCATCTTCAGGTTGGCTGGACAGTTTTAAAAGACGACACAATATAGTGTAGAATGAAATTTGCGGGGAATCAAAGGATGTGGACGAAAGTGTAGTTAGTGAGCGGAAAGAGAAACTGCATACTTTAATTTCAGGATACGCGCTTAAGAGACATTAACGCCGAGGAAACGAGGCTGATTTTTTCGCGCGTTACCGTCGAAGTAGCTCGTACATACTAGACTTCATTTTTCAAAGACAGCAGAATTACAGTTAATCTAATGTACATATAAATACATATACGGTACTCTATAATCTTCTTCTACTACAAGGTTTAGGCTATGCAGCCTGTTCCGGCGAAGTTAAAAGTGGAGTCCATCTTCTACGTGGTCGGCCAACATCTCTTGTTCCTCTGGGATTATACAGGAAGGTTCTTTTTGGTATTCTTTCGTTGTTCATTCTCATTAAGTGTTCTGTCCATTTCTTATTATTTTCGCTGATTTTATCTTCAATTTTATATACATTTAATTCTTCTCGTATATTTTCATTACTTATTCTATCCGCTCTTGTGCATCCTTTCACATTACGCAAAAACAGCATTTCCGCAGTCTGTATCCTGCTTTTATCCCTTGATTTCATTATTCAATTTCCACTTCCATACAACAACAAAGGAACAGCCATTGTTTTATATAATTTAAGTTTCGTATCTTTCCTTATTTATGGACTCTTACTTTAAGGAAGGAAAGGAGATTACGAGTATTTGAGAATAAAGTTCTTAGGAAAATTTTTGGACCAAAGAGAGATGAACAGACAGGTGAATGGGGAAGACTACATAACAATGAACTACATGGTCTTTATAGGAAGCCAGATATAATAACAGTTAAGTCTCGTAGACTGCGATGGGCAGGACATGTTGCGCGTATGGGGAATGAAAGGCGTGCCTGGAAGCTTCTTGTAGGAAAGCCAGAGGGAAAACGCCCAGTTGGTAGGCCAAGAATGAGGTGGGAGAACAACATTAACTATGATTTGAGGGAAGTAGATTATACAGAGAATGATTGGAAACCATTAGCTCAGGATAGGGATGTATGGAGAGCTTATGTCCGCGCGGCATGAACCTTCGGGTTCGATAGTGCCAGTGAGTAAGTATCTTTCCTTATTTTCCGACCTAAGGTTCTTTTTATGGTTCCACAAATAACTCTTAAGATTATTTATAAGTTTTAATTTGTCTAATGCAGATAAAAAATTCGTCCCATGCGTTTCCGCTTTGAACAAGTGTTACTGCGCTGTGGTCTCGAGGTAGCGTGCTGCCTTGTGACGCAGCTGGCCCAGGTTCGATTGCCGGTCAGGACAGATTTCCTGGAAGAGGTTTTTTCCCCGAGGTTTTTCCTCATTTGTAAGATAAATATCAGGCCCAAACAGTCCCCGAACACCATCTGGCCATCATAATCATCAACAATATATTCACCTAATTAGATTAAATTTAATTTAAGGCCTCTCCTGGCGCATCATCATCATCATCAACTCTCATCGGAGCAGCGTAACCCCGCCATCCAGGCGACCCAACCTCAGGAGTGAGCTACAATTACGCCAATGCCAGGAGAGAACACCAGAAATGTCGAAATGACAACCCGTGGCATTGAATAAAAAAATATTTAATTTATTTCGAGTGTTAGAGATCGGCCGCGGTGGACTAGCGGCTATGCTCCTTGCCTCTGGTCCAGAGGGTCGCGGGTTCAAACCCGGCCGGGGTCGATGGACTTTTTTAGGACGGAAAAATCCAAGGAGCAAGTCCTCCGGGAGAGACTTTAAACCGTGGATCCCGAGTCTGAAGATTTTCAGGCTCGTAAAAAATCCTTAAGCCTGAATGAAAAGGCCTTTAAGCAAAATTTACCAAATATTCCCTTCCTAGTACTACCTTGGTTTCCTAGATGTCACTATGAGGAAGAACGCTGACCACGGACCACTCAAATGACATCTATACGAAAACAAGTGTAACTAAATTAGTATGATTAAAATGCTTCTCTATAGGGGGAGAGCGCCTAAATCTCTCTTAAGGGAAATATGGGCTTACAAGAAGAGTGTTAGAGACCGAAGTGCATTTTCTTACACGCGTAAATGTAAAGGTTATTCAACCAATGAAAATTCAGTCATATAACTGGTTTGTTTGCGTTACAACTGGAACTTAGGTCAGTAACTGAGATTTTTTTACCGATGAATGTAGGCGCCAATGAGAAAAGGAATCGGTCGTTAAAACAGAAGATGGAATAATAAACCGGACGAAAGGTAAATAGATAATATAATTTATTGATGAAATAAAGATTGCTGCGCTCGTAAAACTGGCTACGGGAGGGACTAATTTGAGAGCTGGCAATAAATAATACCGAAACCATATTGTATCACAATTAAGGGGTAGTAATGACAGCAGGCTTAAAATCTTATATGGAACTAAATTAAAATCCATACCAACGGCCATTTTGTTTCGTGTCTCTTTTAGTCAAATGCTTCGTTTTCCAATATGTTAGCGATCATATTTTGTATTTTAATTATATTTGGACGGCGTTATGCATCAATCGCCTAAGTGCCATTAAAAAGAGATTTTGATTCCAACGGTTGCACCGGCTTGTGCATTAAGTGTACGCACTCTTTCAACGCCAAATATTTAAATATAGCCTTATTACTCTGAGCAACAAAAAACAAACTTATAGTCTGAGATCCGGCTGCAAGATTACTACATTCATCGAGTGTATGAACAAATCAATTTTTTTCATAAAATTGTGAATTACTGAATACATTATTTATCTAAAGATTTCTGTAAGGAAAACGAAGACCATGGCTTTTAGAGGAAGAGATCCAGTGAGATCCAAAATTATTTTAGAAAATCAAAGTATAGAACAGGTGTCTAGTTTCAAATATTTCGGCTGTGATGTTGGCTACAATGTGGAAAGAGATATTGACTCCAAAATAAATAAATTTCAGACGGTGTGTGGAACAATACAGAGAACATTCAAAAATAAAATTAGAAAAGAAACCAAGATAAAAATGTATAATGTCATGGCGGTTCCCACAATATTGTATGGATGTGAAACTTGGGCTCCAGTGAAAAGACAGAAGGATAGAATACAGACAGCAGAGATGCGGTTCCTAAGACAAGTAAAAGGATGTATAAGACTTGATAGAATAAGAAATGAGGATATAAGAGAAGAATTGAAAGTACAGCCTTTATTGGATAAAGTCACGAATTACAGACTGAAATGGATTGATCACATGGATGGAATGAGTAAGGAGAGATATCCATTGTTAGCAAGAAATTATCAAGCAAGAGGAAGACGTGATGTTGGAAGACCTAGAAGACGCTGGGCTGATACATTATGAAGTCGGAACGGGCAATTGCCTAATCCCTGGAGTGATGATGATGATGATGATTATTACTGAGTTGACTGTTAGAATTTGGCCGCCAGTATATTTAATTAAAATATTATTTATTTATTTATTCAAAATAATTAGATTAACTTGTTATTAAAATACATTATAATCCAGTTCGCAGAAATCGATCTAGCCTATAGAGCTTGAAAAGTTTTGGTTACCATTGCACACTTGGCCGTAAACCTCCTCGCGGCACAGCAGGCTGTGACTCCAATCAGTAATAAAATGGCGGTAAGTACGTATTTATTGTTATATATTGTTCCCTCGCAGTGGGAAGTAAAACCACTGCCCTTTATATATACTACTCCTCCTGGCGCGACAGGCCTACAAGACCCTTAGCCTACCAGCCGGCTGCTGGCCTCACATTCACATGTGTCAATCACAGAGGTAGATGATAATCAGCCAGTGTAGGGGTGACGTGGTCAGCATGTCGAGTCCCCCAGCCGTTATAGCTGGGTTTCTCAACCTGGAGTCGCTACTTATCGTAGCTACCCAAATGCATCACGATGCTGGGTGGGCACCGGTCCCATACTGGCCGAAATACCATGAGAAAATTTCTTCCCCCATGGAGACTCGAACCAGCGCAAGTCCCGTAGCTCTGCAGCAAAGCTTCCTGCCTTAACCACTCGGCTACGGCGCCGGACTTATATATAATACGTACAATGTATATACAAAAATCTATCCAAATGTTAGTGTTAATATACATTATACGAAACAAATCACTGCATTTTAAATGAACTGAACTTTATTTCAAACAAAATAAAACAATAAATGCGTACTTACCGCCATTTTATTACTGATTGGTGTCACAGCCTGCTGTAGCCGCGAGGAGGTTTACGGCCAAGTGTACAATGGCAACCAAAACTTTTCAAGCTCAATACATCGATTTGTGCGAACTGGATTATAATTTATGTTAATAACAAGTGAATCAAATTATTTCGAATAAATAAATAAATTATATTTGAATTAAACATACTGGCGGCCGAATTTTAACAGGCAACTCGGCAAAAATGTATTCAGTAATTCACAATTTTATGGAAAAAAAAATTGATTTTGTTCATAAACTTGTTGAACGTAGTAATGTTGGAGCCGGATCTCGGAGTATTAATGCTTGTACTTATTCTGAAACATTCTGTATATATCCCATGCCCATTGTGATATTCTTACTTACTTACTCACTGGCACTATCGAACCCGTAGGTTCATGGCTGCGCGGACATAAGTTCTCCATACATCCCTATCCTGAGCTAATGCTTTCCAATCATTCCCCGTATAATCTACTTCCCTCAAATCATAGTTAATGTTGTTCTCCCACCTCATTCTTGGTCTACCAACTGGGCGTTTTCCCTCTGGCTTTCCTACAAGAAGTTTCCATGCACGCCTTTCATTCCCCATACGCGCAACATGTCCTGCCCATCGCAGTCTACGAGACTTAACTGTTCTTATTATATCTGGCTTCCTATAAAGACCATGTATTTCATTGTTATGTAGCCATCTCCATTCACCTGTCTGTTCATCTCTCTGTGGTCCAAAAATTTTCCTAAGAACTTTATTCTCAAATACTCGTAATCTCCTTTCCTCCCTTAAAGTAAAGGGTCCATGTTTCGCACCCATATAATATAACTGGTAGAATAATAGTTTTATATATTTTCAGCTTAACGTTTTTTAAAAGGAGTTGGGACATCAAAAGTCTCTGCAATGCATAATAGCAAGCATTTCCAGAATTGAGCCTATGTTTAATTTCTTTGTGCGTCTCATTCCTATTTGCGATTATTGTTCTTAGGTATTTGAATTCAGCCACTTCCTCAAAATTTCCCTCATTTGTCATTAGCTGTCCATTTCCATTATATACTGAATTTCTACGTGTGACCACATATTTAGTTTTACTGATATTTACTTCCAGTCCTAATTTCTTAGTGTTACTCAATAGTGTGTGCGTGTTGGCCTTTAGTATCTCCTCGCCATCGGCCAGTAGTACTATATCATCAGCATAAACTTATTAATACCATTCAGTTGTAAGCCTTCCTCATTCTCTAAAGATTTAATGGCATGCTCTAGTACAAAATTAAATAGTAGAGGAGATAGTGCATCTCCTTGCTTCAACCCATTCTGGATTTCAAAAGTGTCTGAAAACTGTTTCCCTACACGCACCCCACTCTTTGAGTCATTTAGACACATTCGTATAAGTCTAACTAACTTTTTAGGAATTCCGAACTCCAGCAGGATACTACATAACTTCTCCCTCTTAATTGAATCATATGCTTTTTTGAAGTCTACATATAGTTGATGTACAGTACCATTATATTCCCATTTCTTTTCTAAAATCTGTCTTATACTAAAAATCTGATCTGTTGTAGATTGTGATATAATTCTACATTCTCAAAGAGGGTAGGATTGATTAAAAATAAAAAGGATATATGGCACTTGTATTGAAAAGAGTACAGTGCGACACTGAATGCCTTACAAACAGCATTTCATCGTTCCTCTCTTTTTTATTTACTGGTTGTTTTTCCTTGTTCCCCCGGCCGCAGTTAAGCACAGACAAACTGTAATAAAACTAAGAATAGTCTACAACCTAACGATATGGTCTTACGTATCTTTTTAACAGACTCGGCTGACGACATTTGGGGGTGTTTTTCTTTCTTTTTTTCAGACGATAATATTCCGACAAGGTTTTTATAAACGCGTTCGAGATGATTCATGATTCCAATCTTGTTTCTTAACGAGATATGAGGTCTGCTAATTTATTGACTCGAAGATCCAACAGGAATTACACGGAAATTATTTTCTTCATATTAATACGTTTTGGCAGCTAATTTATACACCGTTTATCTTACAAGCTATTATGAACGCGGCTCCTGGTGGCAGAATTTGTACCTTTTAAAATGTTAACTACATCTACAATGACGTAACAGCCCAAATATTGGACCTTAACCTCTCCTTTGTTAGGAGTTACTAGACTAAATCAAGTTACTTACGCTTGTTTCCCTACAGTTTCCATGTATTAATAGTTTATTTATTGTACCTTCCGGGAAATTTTCGTATAAGAGTTGGATATTATCTCTCTATCTGGGATGAAAAGAATATCTCTGAAAAAATTGCTAGTTATAATAAAAGTTTGGGAATTATTAATAAAGTTATGAAACAATCCCTTGTACAAAAAAGTACCAGATTACGTTTATATAACACTCTGGCTACACCAGTATTGACCTATGGTAGTGAAGCATGGACACTAAAAAGACAACATGAAAGCAGAATAACGGCTTGTGAAATGAGATTCATGCGCAGAACGGCGGGTTACACCAGATGGGATCGGAAGAGGAACACCGATATCTTAAAAGAATTGAAGACTACGCCAATTTTGGAATATATTAAACAGTACCAACTAAATTGGAAACACCATCTTGAAAGAATGAGTTCAAATCGGATCCCCAAAGCTGTTTATAATTATATACCAAGCGGACGAAAATCTCTGAGCCGTCCTATGTAACGCTGGAGGGAAAATTTTCTATAGGATCGTAACACGCCTTGGCCTAATACTTGGAAGGAAGAAGAAGAAGATTTATTGTACCTGTTGGCATTAAGACCGTAAGATCTTCCCTTCCACTTCACCTGGTTAAATCTGCTTCTTCACTTCACGGGCTAGGCAAAAATTGCCTGTTCCGCCTCACAGTTGTTCTGTCCATCTTTTCACTGGCCTTCCTACATTCCTTGAACCTCTTGGCTTGTAGTTGAATGCGGCTCTTGATAATTTTGTTACATTCATTCTTTCTACACGTGTAAACCATTTCTCTCTATATTCTTCGATTTTCTCATTCAATTGATATATATTTAACTGTTCTTATATCTACATTATTTATCCGATCCAATCTTGTGCAGCCTTTTGATCTTCTAAGGAATTTCATTTCTGCGCTTTGTATTCTATTTAAATTATACAGGTATTAACCCATAGCTTCATAACATATATAACATACATTTACTTTTAATTTTTTTTATAGTTTATAATACAATAAAAACATAGTAGGCCTATATTGCAATACGAATGTGGTAGACGCTTGATACGGTTCGAGAAAAAGTTTTAAAAAACGAGGCGCTTGCACCGATTACGGACATGTCCAGCGAATGGAAGAGGATCGGCTACCAGAATGTGTTTCGGAATGGAAACCTGAAGGAAGACGAGGCGGAGGAAAACCTAAAACCTCCTGGAGTCAGGGAATATGTTTATAAATGAAGGAGAAATATCTACAACCAGGAGCTTGGATGGTCCGACAAAATTGGCTATTAGGAATCGGACGATATCAAAGACATTAATCAACCTATGATCTAACTATTATTATTATTATTATTATTATTATTATCATTATCATCATCATGTCCACCACTGTGGTCTCGAGATAGCGTGCTGCCTTGTCACGCAGCGGGTCCGGGTTCGATCCCCGGTCGGGACAGTTTTTCTGGGTGAGGTTTTTATCGGGGTTTTTCCTCACCTGTAAGACAAATGTCAGGAAAACTTTAAGGCCCAAACGGTCCCCGAAATCATATGGCCATCATCATAATCATCCTTATCATCATCACCATCATCACGATCATCCTTCACCGGTGTGGAAAGAAATGGGAAGCTACCACACCTACACAATTCCCTAGTAAAGCTGCAAGCATAGCATGAAAATGCTATGATTGCAGTGAAGGACCTGCCTTCGGGCAGAATTACTATGGATGGATCATCATATTTTAAAATAACTATTGTTAAATAATGATTTGTGAGTAAACAGCTTAATTTTATTCGTTAAATAGTCCTAACAAATGCGTCATTATCAAGGATTAGACCTGCTGGTCTGTTCCGATCTCATGCTAGAATTGGTCTATCCATCTTCTACTGGGTCTTCCAACATTTCTTCGTCCTAGTGGTTTGTAATGAAGAATCTGTTTCGGGATTCTATTGTTATCCATTCTATTGATGTAATCCATCCATTCATCTCTATATTGTGTAATTCTATCTAATAGTTTGAATATATTCAGAGTTCTCTTTGTATATCCTCACTTCGCATTTGATCCATCATTGTATATCCAGCCACACTCCTCAGAAACCTCATTTCTGACCTTTCTATTCTTCGTTCCTGGTTTTTGGTTAAGGCCCAGTATTCCGATCCATACAGTAGTGTTGGAACCGCCGTTGTTTTATAAAATTTTTAAAGTGTCTCCTTTCTAGTTCCTTTGAGACTTCGTTTTTTACTGTCACATATATAATTATTTTGTTTTCAATGTCTTCACTTTTTCTAAATGATACATTGTATCCCAGGTAATTAAAATTGTTCACCTGTTATATTGGTTTATTCTCTAAATGAATTTTTTACTCTTATTATTATTATTATTTATTATTATTATTATTATTATTACTGCTACGATAAATAAGAAAGTGATATTAAGAACAAAATTAATAAAGGTAGAGCAATAACAGCAATCATGAATGGAATCTTGTGGATCACACATATAACCAGAAAAAAATAAGTTACAAATATATAATTTAATAGTGAGAAGTACACATTTGGAGATGTAGTTTGGAAATTCAACAAAACTTAGAACAAAAACGTTTGTAGATGGAAATGGATTTCATGAGGAGAGCAGTAAGATGTTCAGAATTAGAAGAAGTAAGAAATACTGCCATTAGAGAAAAAATTAATATTATATATTCAATAGTACATTATATAAGATATAAGCAATTAAATTGGTATGAGCGTGTACGACGATTGCAAGAAGAAAGATTACTCAGAAAAAACATTGGAATGGTGTCCACCTGGAAGAAGAATGAAAGGAAGACCTCGAAACTCCAGGTTGCAAGAAATAAGAACCGAAATGAGAACAAGAAGACTGGAGAACATGGAGTGGATGGATAGAGACGAATGGAGAAGGAAAAAAAAAACTTTAGGCACAGAAAGATGTGTAAATATTAAAAATCTGTACATAAATAAATTATTATTAATTATTTGCTGATCAAGTAGTGATTTCCAGTTCAGAAGATGATCTACAAAGTTCTACTTTTAATTTGGAAAATAAGTGCCAATTACAATTTAAAAATTTCAAAGACTAAAACTAAGATTTTAGCATTTAAAGGACATGATACCTTAAGAGCAAAAATAGTAATTGATAATAAAATTTTAGAGCAGGTGAACAATTTTAAATATCAACGTTTCTATTTATCATATGTTAAAATTGAAGATATTAATGACAAAATAAATAAATTTAATCTAATGTGTGGCACTATTAAAAGAACACTTAAAAACACAAGAGAAACAAAAAAAATATTTGTTTTAAAGTAATGGCTGTTCCTGTATTGATGTATGGATCAGAATGTTGGACGATCACTAAAAGACAAGAACAAAGATTGGAAGCAGCAGGGATGCGATTTTTAAGAAATATAGCAGGATATACTCTGCTGGATAAGAAAAGAAATGAAGATAGGCTATAAGAAAGAAACTAAATATTTTCAAACTTACAGACCGAATAATTAAATATAGGAATGACTGGAAAGAACATATTGATAGAATGCCAGAAGAAAGATTTCCAAAATTATTACTAAATTATAAACCGCGCGGAAGCAGAAATGTTGGTCGCCCACACAGAAGATGGTCTGAACAATTTTAACAATTTTACCTTTCATGAAACCGGAACGAGCCAACAGGCTTAATCCCTGGAAGATTATTATTATTATTATTATTATTATTATTATTATTATTATTATTAATTATTATTATTATTATTATTATTATTAATAATAATAATAATATTCAAAATTGCCAGCTAATATAATACGAAAATTTCCACTTCAAAATCCAAAACAGTGGCAATGTGTGGAAAAAACATACAACGGGCGAAAATTGAGATTGATGGAAAAATTATAGAACAAGTGTCAGATTTCTCTTACTTAGGAAGTGTATTTGCAGAGTATAAGAGTGACATTGATTCAAAATTACAAAAATATAATAAAATGAATGGGGTAATACGAGGACATTTTGGTAAACAGATGAGGACAGAGACAAAACTAAGATTACATAACATCACATCAAAAGCTGCTCTAAAATACGGAAGTGAAATTTGGATTTTAAATAAAATAACGTCTCATAAACTTCAAGTAAGCCAAATGCGCTTCTTACGATCATTGTTAGGAGTTAATAGACTGGATCACCAAAGGAACACTATTATCAGAGGAAAACTTGGAGTAACAAGTTTAAATGAAGATATACAAAGATACCAACATGAATGGAAAAATCATCTGAGGAGAATGGCAAGAAATAGACTTCCAAAATTGGCATTCCAATATACCCCAACTGGACATAGGGACCAAGGAACGTCGGTGGAAAGATCAAAACCATCTTCGCTAGGTTTACCGTACAGGCCACATGGCCACGAATTTGTTCATGATGATGATGATTATTATTATTATTATTATTATTATTGAGTAATGTTATTTTGATATAAGTAAACCATGATTAGCTTAACTCATTTCCAAGTAACTTAACAACTTGTACAAATGTGCTGCAGCAGTTTCTTGAAACTGTGTGAGTATGGAAATGAAGTAAAGTTTAATTTGTATATCTTAGTGTCCATAAACATTTCCAAGTTTGTTTTTGTTGAGTGCTCTAATCTACTTGACAGTAATGGAATAAACTTGTCACTTAATTAGAATGTAATCTGGATGGACCCCAGCGCTCTGATAATGTTAATTGAAAATCACTTTTTCCCACGATTGATGAGGGAATATCTTCTGAAAATGTGACTGTCTTCTCCAGGAAATGTCGCCACATGCGTCCTCTTACATGACATCTGCATTGATACTGCAATGCAGCTCTATACATCATTCTGGAGACAGAATTTATTCACGTCTACAGTAACAATTGCATCCTATACTTTATAGCAAGTTACTCACTGGCTGTATCTAACCCATAGGTTAATGATGGCATGACCAATAGTTCTTCATACGCCCCTGTACTGAGCTAATGTTTTCCAATCATCCCCTGTAAAATCTATTTCTATCAAATCATAGTTAATGTTATTCTCCAACCTCATTATTGCTCTATCAATTGGCGTTTTCCATCTGATTTTCCTATAAGAACGTTCCATGCAATTCTTCCATTCCCCATACGTGCAACATGTCCTGCCCATCGCAGTCTACGAGACTTAACAGTTCTTATTATATCTGGTTTCCTATAAAGATTATGTAGCTCACTGTTATGTAGTCTTCTCCATTCGTCTATTTGTTCATCTTACATTAGGTCGATTTTTTTCTTACTTACTTATTCACTGGCACTATCGAACCCGTAGGTTCATGGCCGCGCGGACATAAGCTCTCCATACATCCCTATCCTGAGCCAATTCTTTCCAATGATTCCCTGTATAATCTACCTCCCTCAAATCATAATTAATGTTATTCTCCCACCTCATTCTTGGTCTACCAACTTGGCGTTTTCCCTCTGGCTTTCCTACAAGAAGCTTCCATGCACGTCTTTCATTCCCCATACGCGCAACCTGTCCTGCCCATCACAATCTATGAGACTTAACTGTTCTTATTATATCTGGCTTCCTACAACGTTCACTCCACTCTTTTCACCAAACTGCAATAAACTACAACATGGAAATCTCAACAGAAAAATCTAAAGTCATGGCTTTCCTAATAAAAGACCCAGTTCGCAGTAAAATTGTTATTAATAATAAAATATTAGAACAAACCAACACATTTAACTATCTCGGATACCAAGTTACATACGAAGGAGAAAAAGATTTTAGTCAAAAATTATAAAATTTAACAGAGTAACAGGAATTATAAATAATATTTTCAAGCCAAACACAGTACAGCAACACACACGAACTAGAATTTATAAAACACTGGCCAGACCCATATTATGTTACGGCAGTGAGGCCTGGACAATTCGCAGTGTAGATGAACAAAGACTAACTGCGGCAGAAATAACATTTATGAGACGTACTGCGGGCTACTCAAGAACAGACCATAAAAGGAATTCTGAGATTCTCAAAGAATTACACACAGAATCAGTCATGGAATATGTACAAAAATACAGAAACAACTGGAAATCTCACGTACGAAGAATGAGCAGAACAAGAATACCACGTCAGATCTTAAATTACCAGCCACCAGGCAAGAGATCTTTGGGCAGACCTTTCAAACGTTGGATTGAGACCGTAACAGACCACTAGGTCTATCACATGAAAGGAAGAAGAAGAAGAATATTGGTAGAAGAATATATTTTTATTTTCAATTTGCGGCCCTCACCTGATTATGAAACATTCATTATAATGGGGTATCATTGTGCTAGACAGTTGCACAAAGATAAAGGATGAAACATTCTGAAGCTGGCAGTACTGTAAAAAAGAATAAATTTATACTAGGAATTTGAACTCTGTGCTTAAGGGGGGATTCGTGTCGTTGAATTGATCCTGAAACAGCGAGTCTATAAGGTAAATGTAGCGTGTGATGTGATGGCGAGATTTTGCCAGTTTCCTACCTCTTAGGGCCAGCTATCAACGAATGAAGAAATTTGTGGCAGAGATACGTGCACTGATTTTTAAATTTGAAACACAACACAGAAAGATTCCTTTCCTTACTTTTTTTTTTCTTGTGAAACGAATATATTTGTTCGTAGTTACTGATTACACCATCGAAACTTAAGGTTAGCTTCGAGTCTTCATACATCCTTATCCAATATAATTCACCTCTGTCAAATCACAGTTAATGTTATTCTCACACCCCTGTGTTCGCCTACCTACTGCATCTATGATACCCTTCTTCTTATACCTGGTTTCCCATAGATATCACGTATCCCACTCTTCTACAGTCTTCTCCATTTCCCTGTTAGTTAATCTGTATTTGGTCCATTCATTTTCCTAAGAACTTTATTCTCAAATACTCATATTATTTTATCTTCCCTTAAAGTAAGGGGCCATGTTTCAATAGTGCAAGAATGGAAACAAACAGTAAACAGTGGAATTTCAATAACTAGGAATAAAATAATGCAAACAATATTATATGCTGATGATCAAATAATATTATCAGATTCCGAAGATAGCTTACAAATAGCAGCGTATCAATTATTCAAAATTGCCAGCAAATATAATATGAAAATCTCCACATCAAAATCCAAAACAATGGCAATGTGTGGAAAAACATACAATGGGTGAAAATTGAGATTGATGGAAAAATTATAGAACAAGTGTCAGATTTCTCTTACTTAGGAAGTGTATTTGCAGAGTATGAGAGTGACATTGATTCAAAATTACAAAAATATAATAAAATGAATGGGGTAATACGAAGACATTTCGGTAAACAGATGAGGACAGAGACAAAACTAAGATTACATAACATCACATCAAAAGCTGCTCTAAAATATGGAAGTGAAATTTGGATTTTAAATAAAAGAAACTCTCTCAAACTTCAAGTAAGCCAAATGCGCTTCTTACGATCATTGTTAGGAGTTAATAGACTGGATCACCAAACGAACACTATTATCAGAGGAAAACTTGGAGTAACAAGTTTAAATGAAGATATACAAAGATACCAACAAGAATGGAAAAATCATCTGAGAAGAATGGCAAGAAATAGACTTCCAAAATTGGCATTCCAATATACCCCAACTGGACATAGGGACCAAGGAAGACCAAAACATCGGTGGAAAGATCAAGACCATCTTCGCTAGGTTTACCGTACAGGCCACATGGCCTAAAACGAATTTGTTCATGATGATGATGATGATGTTGATATAACTGGAGAATAGCAGTTTTATATATTTTCAGTTTGTTTTTTCTTCGTATAACAGAATGTGGAAAAAATGAAAAAAAAAAAAGCAAGTCCAATAGGAATACAAATTAATAAGGGAATGTATATGAATATTTTAATGTATGCAGACGATCTGGTAATTATACAGAAGTCAGAGGATGATTTACAAAGAGTCATTTACATGTTGAATCAATTAGGACTCTATATTATAATTTCAACGTCTCAACTTCAGAAACTAAAATTATGGCTGTTCAGGGCAAAGTGCCAGTCAGAGCAAAAATAGTGATCAATAATGAAATAATAGAACAGATAGCACACTTTAACTATCTTGGTTCAGATATAACATATAGCTACGAATGGGATATACATAATAAATTAAACCGATATCAAATTATGTGTGGCACCATAAGAAGAGCCCTCCGAAAGACTCGAAGAGAAACTCAACTCAGGTTTTATAAAATTATGGCTGTTCCTGTTCTTTTATATGGATCTGAATGTTGAGTACTTACAAAAAAACATATCTCACACATTCAAGCCACCTGAATGAAATTTTTAAGATCCGTAAAAGAATATATATACACGCATGCATAGCTTACACAATGAATCAATAAGAAATGAACTGGATATATTTTAAATACTCGATAAACTAGAAGAGCACAAATTACCGATGGAAAGAACATTTACACTGAATGAACGATACAAGATTACCCAAAACGATCAACACCTACAAACCATAAAATATATTTGGGACGCCCAAGGAAACGATTGACTTTAGACTGGAACAGATCGCATTGACCTAATCCTGGAAAGGAAGAAGAAGAAGAAGATTTTTAGAGTAGTTGGGACGACGAGAGTGCATAGTAGCATGGATTACCAGAATTGAGCCTAAGCTTTTCATTTGTGCAGCTCATTCGTGTCTGTAATTATTGTTCCTAGGTATTTGAATTCTGCTACTTTTAAAAAAGTCCCTTATTTTACATCAACAGTTCATTTCCATTATATAATGCATTATTATGTGTGAACTTACATTAAATTGGTATGATATTAGCCTATTATTTGATATTATTATCATAAGTAATGCCACGAGTGATTTCCAAATTATCGATAAATTCACGACTCACGAAGTGAGGAGTGAATTTATCTAGAGAATTTGGAAATCGAGAGTGGCATTTGTTAGGACTATTTAACGAATAAAATTTAGCTGTTTACTCACAAATCATTATTTAACTATAGTTATTTTAAAATATTTATATATTTAATATAAACGGCGATGTTTGAAAACAAATGAGAAACGATAAGTACGCTTCTACTGCTTCTTTTATTTATCACTGCAACCCGATCATACTATTTATTGCCAAAGGAACGCAATATTGTAAGGAGGAGCTTTCTTTAATATGGTCATTATAACACTGATAAATATTTGGTGAAACACGACTCTGATTGGTTGTAAAACAGAAATCATTGAAACGTGATTGGTCATTGACTCCCATTTGGGGCATCAGTTAAATAGTCATCATAATTATAGTATATTTACGTATTCACGAATACTTACCGTCGGGCCACTAAACCCGTTCTAAGGAATCTCAACTTTACTTGCAAATCTCAACACGAAGAAAGCCAGAAGGAATTGAGAAATCATTATTATTATTATTATTATTATTATTATTATTATTATTATTATTATTATTATTATTATTATTATTATTATTATTATTACTTACTCACTGGCACTATCGAACCCGTAGGTTCATGGCCGCGCGGACATATGCCTTCCATACATCCCTATCCTGAGCTAATGTTTTTTCAATCGTTCCCTGTATAATCTACTTCCCTCAAATCGTGTTAATATTATTCTCCCACCTCATTCTTGGTCTACCAACTGGGCGTTTTCCCTCTGGCTTTCCTACGAGTGCCTTTGGCATGGGTTCCGTGAAGTTGTCCCCGCCCGGAGAACCGAATGGGGGACTACTTGACTTCCCGAAAATTTTACCCCAGTTGAACCCATGTCCGCATTTCCTGATAGTTGTATTTTTAGGTGAAAAATGGCCACTGTTTCGAACAAGGTACTTTTTTCATCTGGCTTATCACCTTCGACATGGATAACCCTATATTATTATTATTATTATTATTATTATTATTATTATTATTATTACTATTATTATTATTATTATTATTATTATTATTATTATTATTATTATGGTATGGGCACGTACGACGAATGCAAGAAGAAAGATTACCCAGGAAAACATTGGAATGGTGTCCACCTGGAAGAAGAAGGAGAGGAAGACCTCGAAACTCGTGGATGCAGGAAATAAGAACTGGAATGAGAGCAAGAGGACTGGGGGACATGGATTGGATGGAGAGAGACGAGTGGAGAAGAAAAATAAAACTTTAGGCACAGAAAGATGTGTAAACATTAAAATTCTGTATATAAATAAAATTATTATTATTATTATTATTATTATTATTATTATTATTATTATTATTATTATTATTATTTTGCATTGTAAAAGTTTTATTTTAAACATTGACGATGTTGGTAACGGAAGTAAGAACTACGAGTTCCTTGTGTATTTACGTGAAGTTAAGTATTGTGTCTAGAAATGAAGTGGGTAATAAAGATAAACGCGAACTCGAGCACAGAAAAACAAACTTCCCGCTGCACAGACACGCCCACACTCTGCACATTATTAATCCGTTCTTCATTGTATTCACACTCTTTACATTTTCGTCTGTATTATCCACTTCAATTAAATAATAATAATAATAATAATAATAATAATAATAATAATAGATAGATAGATACATAGATAGATAGATGATCGGTTGATCAATGTCTTTGACATCGTTCGATTCCTAATAGCCAATTTTGTCGGTCCATCCAATCTGCTGGTTGTAATAATAATAATAATAATAATAATAATAATAATAATAATAATAATAATAATAATAATAATAATAATAAACTTTAATCATATAATATGTTTCTGTACATGACGATATTATTTAGTTTTATTGATGTTTACTTCCAGCCCCAATTTCTTAGTGTTTAAGCAATGGAATGTATTTATTGGCCCTTAGTATCCTCTCGCTATCGCCTAACCACAATACTATTAAGTGAGTCAGACTGCAAAAATATAGATATGTATTACGCCTAAATATTGAGATATAAATGTCAGAGATAATTAACTCACTGGCACTATCGAACCCGTAGGACATAAGCTCTCCGTACATCCCTATCGTAATGTTTTCCAATCATTCCCGGTATAATCTACTTCCCTCAAATCATAGTTAATCTTATTGTTCCACCTCATCCTTGGTCTGCCAACTGGACGTTTTTCCCTCTGGTTTTCCTACAAGAAGCTTCCATGTACGTCTTTCATTCCCCATTCGTACCATATGTCCTGCCCATCGCAGTCTACGAGACTTAACTGTTCATATTATATCTGGCTTCCTATAAAAAACACGTAGTTCACTGTTATGTAATCCATTCACTTCTCTGTTCATCTCTCTTTGGTCCAAAAATTTACCTAAGAAATGTATTCTCAAATTCTGTTAATATTTTCTCCTCCCTTAAAGCAAGCGTCCATGTTTCACATCCATATAACTGGTAGAATAACAGTTTTATATATTTTCAGTTTAAAGTTTTTTCAAAGGAGTTGGCACGTCAAGAGTCTCTGTAATGCATAATAGCACGCATTTCCAGAATTCAGCCTACTCTATGTTTAATTTCCTGGTGTATCTCATTCCTATTTGTGATTATTGTTCCTAGGTATTTGAATTCTGCCACTTCCTCGAGAATGTCAGAGATACGCGATGAAATGTTGAGATTTTGAAAAGTTGTTGTTAAATGTCTTGAAAAATAGTATTTTAAGAAAAAAAGAAAACGTTCCCAATGAGGAACGTTTAACATAAGAGTGAGAGTGTTGCCAACTTTAACATGTTTGTTGTTTGTGTGTTGCAGGTGAGTGTGGATGTTGACAGCCCTGCTAGCTGACGTAGTTATATTAATACTGTGAGTAACTATTCCTGTCACATAATTTAAGAATTGAGCTGTAACTTCTAAAATGGAAACAATACGTGCTTTTCATTCTTTATCGACTATTGTTCACAATTCTCATACAGGACTTTTCTATAAGGGGCAGTGGTAACGTATTTTAATTATATAAATGTTTGTACCTTATATAACACAGTCGTTCTCAGTTATAATAATTTGTTATAATCTTACTTACTTACTTACTTTCTTTCTCACTGGCGCTATCGAACTCGTAGGTTCATGGCCCGCGGAATAAGCTCTCCATACATCCATATTCTGAGCTAATGCTTTCCAATCATTCCCTGTATAATCTACTTCCCTCAAATCATAGTTAATGTTATTCTCCCACCTCATTCTTGGTCTACCAAATGGGCATTTTCCCTCTGGTTTTCCTACAAGAAGCTTCCATGCAAGTCTTTCATTCCCCATACCTGCAACATGTCCTGTCCATTGCAGTCTACGAGACTTAACTGTTCTTATTATATCTGGCTTCCTATAAAGACCATGTAGTTCATTGTTAAGTAGTCTTCTCCATTCACCTGTCTGTTCATCTCTCTTTGGTCCAAATATTTTCCTAACAACTTTATTCTCAAATACCTGTAATCTCCTTTCCTGCCTTAAAGTAAGAGTCCATGTTTTGCACACATATAATATGACTGGTAGAATAATAGTTTTATATATTTTCAGCTTAACGTTTTTTGAAAGGAGTTGGGACAAGAGTCTCTGCAATGAATAAATTTGTTATAATCTTCGTTATACTATTAATACTCAAAGCTTTCCGAAATCATGCTTCATCTTCAGGAACTTTCATGATACTGAAAGTGTCTAGGAAGTTCCTGAAGATGAAACATGTCTTCGAAAATCCTTGAATTTTAAAAATAAACAAAGATTATAATAGAAATTATTATGGTTGAGGACGACTATGTTATATAAGGTGCAGAAATTTGCATCATCATCAGCAACAAGTATTAAGCCCAATGGCCTGTTCCGATATCATTATAGGTCGAATTGGCCCTTCCATCTCTTCAATGGTCTTCCCAACATTCTTCTCCCTTTTGGTTTATAATTATACATTCTTCTTGGTATGCGCTGTTCATTCATTCGTAATACGTGCTTGAAGGTAAGCAGTTTGATAATATTTTATTCTTTCACATTGATTAAATATATTAAGTTCTCTTCTTATATCTTCGTTTTTCTCTTTATCGGTCCTTTGGTATCCTGCTATTGCTCTCAACATCTTCATTTCAGCAGCCTCTATTTGTTTACTATCTGCCTTTGTTAATGTCCAGGTTTCACATCCATAGATAAGAGATGGAACTGCCAATACTTTGTAAATTTTTTAAATAGTTTATTTTCTAGTTTTATTCAATAAAGTACGTTTAATTGTGCCACACACATAATTGAATCGTTGTATTTTAGTGTGTTTATCTAAATTTCTATCATTGCCTAAATGACAACCCAAATAATTAAAATTCTGAACTTGGTCTATAATTACATTGTTTTGTTCTTATTTGACATTTTCCTTTCAGAGCTAATATTTTTGTTTTAGATGTAGATATTCTTAAATTGTATTTTAGAAAGATATTATTTAAAGTATAAAGGAATTGTTGTAAAGCATTTTCTGATGCTGTCATTATTACTTGATCGCCTGCAAAAAGCAGAGTTGTCAATACACTATTTATATAAATTTGTTCTTGCCATTAATTTATGACATGGTCCAAGTGATTTGTCGCCAGAGGTTCCTATCTAAAGCATTTTCTTCCCTCAAATATCTAGCTTCCATACTCCTTCACTCCGTTCATCCGTTGTTCTCTAGGCCCGCCTCTTCGACTTCTTCCATTAGCTTTCCAATTAAGGATCTTCTTTGGTATTCCCTCTTTTTCCATTCTTATGAGGTGTCCATACCATTTCAAACGTTTTTCTTCTATTTTTTTTTCAACTTGCATAATTGCCCTTATTGTGCTGTTTCTGATCTTATCCCTTCTTGAAATTCTTGTCGATCGCCTCCAAAAATCCATTTCAACTGCTAACACCTTGTTGGCTTGTTTTCTACTTACTGTCCAGGTTTCGGACTCATAGCCAATAATAAAAGTTTTCTTCTTTCTGTGTATTATATTTCTATTCCAAAGCACTGAGTTCAACAAACCAACGGTTCTTCTTCCATCAGTTATTCTTCTTTCAATTTCTGTAGTTGAATTCTAACTTTTATCTAAAAATAGATCGCAAATATTTAAATTTTTTATCAATACGTATTCTTCCTGAATTACATTTTAGCCCATCTGTTGTAACCAATGAAAGATATTCTGCTTTATTATAATTTATCTGTAATCCCCATATTTTGTATTCTATCTCTAATTTCCTTAACATGAAAGATGCATCATCTGGACCCTAAGAAATATGATTAAAATTCAAAGTTTTTCGAAGACATTCTTGATCTTCAGGAACTTTCTTGATATATGTATAAAATATATAAATAATTTCAGTATCAAGAAGGTTCCTGAAGATGAAGCATGACTTCAAAAAGCTTTGAATTTTAATATTATAACTAAGATTATAACATAAATTATTATAGTTGAGAAAATACGAGCGAAATATTCATCATGCATGATGGCAGCGAGGAGTTTTCTTGCGAACTTATTCATTAGTGAATTTTATGGTAAAAAAAGTAACTTATATTTGTATCGCCCGACCATGACACGAAAATTGAACGTTCTGGCAGGACAACGTCTGCCGTGTCCGCTAGTAATATATATATATATATATATATATATATATATATATATATATATATATAATCTTAAACCGTTAAGCTTGAAGTAATTTATAATTTGCAGGCGAAGAACAGTAATGTTTTGTTCCTTTCCAGTTTTCCATTAAAATTGTTAGTTTTAGTGCAAATTAAGTGAAAAAGTCTGACGTTTTGGAATAAAAAACAAGATATAGGCCTATTGCAACGTTGACATACATGTAAGCGGTGGTCTTGCGATGGTTGATCCCAGAATAGCTGTTTGTCTCGTCACAAATATCACGCGAATCTTGTGTGCACTGTTGTAATTTTCAGAAAGTGTAGTTTTATTTATTAAATTAATCGTGGAGTTAATCACAAAATGAAAGAGAGAAGATGTGTTTGTTTTGTTTAATTTAACACCTCCTTGAATTAGCCGATCCTGTATATATCCGACTCAGGCATTTATTTTTATTTTCATCTCATATTTGCCTTCATTGCTGAATGTCAAATATATAGTTATGAAGAAGTAATTCTCTTCATGCCCGATGTTGTAGTAACATTTTGAAGAAGGGTTGGTGTCCCAAAAAGAATTACTGGTTCAGGTTGGGTTTAGTTTTCGGTAGAGCCGGATTCTCTTCTTAGGGTCGGAAGTTGGTACACAGGATAGGAAAACACTTCAAATTACTAAAAAAATGTGTTTTGTGGAAATAATTTCACTTTTATTCACTTCTTAAAGTTCCCAGCAGATTAAGTAAATGTAGGTGGTATTATTCTTTACCGTCAATTAAAATTAAATTATTTTCTTTTCTTGAATCAGTTATTCTTCTTGTATTAAATATTACATTTTATCAGGAGATCTCTATTGCTTCTATCATTGATGAAAGTTGTATGCAGAATGACTAGTGTAATTCTTTTATAATTTTAAGACCATTATTACATCACATGAAGTTATATTTAAATTCTATTGGTTAACAGTTCTTTACATATAAGGTTTAAATTGATTTGTTAAATACGAAAGTTAATTGTTTTTAACATCCAATCGGAGTTTAGTTTACTTTCATTTAAGAATATGAAGTTGAGCAGGTGTTCTTATTGCAGTTATAACAGGAGGATTTATAATTTTGACAATTACTTAAAACAATTTTTAAAAGGATTCTTTACAAAACTGTTATGTAGTACAATTTCTTTAATTGTTACTGATACATTTTTATTCAACAATAACCAACAATGAATTATTTACATGTTTTTATTTATTTAAGTTATATTTAAATATTAACAGAATTTTAAAATACAAAATTATTAACTTAAACTTTCATATTTATTATAATATTAAAATTCTGCTTTAGTTATAACATCTAAATATGCAAGCCTTACTGCTATAAAGTGAAATATGCTCTTTAAATATGTTTACTTTTTATAAAGGCCACTAGATGGCAGTTGGAACGAAATCCCGCTATCTCTCATGTAAATTGATAATAGTTCACATATAAGAAAAATAAACGTTTGTATTAGGATTCCTGAGTAGCTCAGATGGTTAAAGCGCTAAATGCATAGAGGTTAGAAACTCGGGTTCATATCCCGACTCTGGCATTTATTTGTTCATGTCATATATATATATATATATATATATATATATATATATATATATATACACACACACACACATAACATTCTCTATATTACTACGTCACTGGCGCTATCGAACCCATAGATTAATTGCCGCATGCAAATCAGCTCTCCATACAATTCCTATCCTGAACTAACGTTTTCCAATCTTTCCGAATATAATGTACCTCTCTCAATTGAACTGGTAAATTGCAGTCACATATAGAGAGTTAAGTTAGGAAATTACGAGTTATCTGGAACTCGTTTAGCGAGTAAAGTTAGAAAAAATATTAAATTATCTAACTTTAATTTTGCTACATTCGCATGTACGCAGGTCTGACAACTCAAACAACAAAAAAGTGATTTACTCTTTCTAGTGTAATTGAAATTTATATCAAGGAATGCAATTAAAACTTTTCATACAATAAGGTAATGAAAAAAAATGGTTGTCATTTTAGAAAGGTTAAATATATAAGGACGGCTGTAAGAATGTGTATTAATTTGATAGTAATATCTAATCCACCTTGTTAGCAAGCCTGTTGTTTTGATAAGGGCTTAAAGGAGGTATAAATCTCAGGCGCGTGTGCTAGGCGGGCTCACGCGAGGCGACAGTGGTACTGATATATCCATGTAATGGATTGGTTGTTCCATCATATTACGTTCTGGAGATTCCATTCCTACCCCTGACACGCCACCGGCCCATAATAACCTTCAGATATTAGACCTTTCCGTTACCTTTGCGTATTAAACATGTCACTTTAGACAAAAATTATGTCCATGCAATTCCAGGTCATTGTTCTTTTTTTTTATTATTTAAAAGTGGGGGATTCTTTACATGTGAAGCGAAACATTTTTTTCTACGTTCCAATCATACACTATGCGCATGCGCCAACAGACGCGAAGCGGAATAAAGGGACGCTCCGCCACGGAGCCGCCTACACACATTTAATCCTAAATACAGGGTGAATTTAAGAATATCTACATCTAAAACAAAAATATTAGCTCTGAAAGGAAAATGTGCAATAAGAACAAAAATAATGATAAACAATGTAATTATAGACCAAGTTCAGAATTTTAATTATTTGCTATGTCATTTAGGCAATGACAGAAATTTAAATAAACACACTAAAATACAACGATTCAATTATCTATGTGGCAAAATTAAACGCACTTTATTGAATAAGACTAGAAAATAAACTATTTTGAAGTTTTACAAAGTATTGGCAGTTCCATCTCTTATATATGGATGTGAAACCTGGCGCTTCATTACCATCATCATCAACTCTCATATAATCGGGGCAGCGTAACCTCGCCTTCCAGGCGCCCCAAACTCAGAAGTGGGTTACAAGTACGCGATGCCAGGAAACAACGCCAGAAATATCGAAATGATAACCCGGGACATTTTGGATATAGGCCTATATATATTAATACATTAGAAAAATAAATCAAATAAGATTACTTAAATTTGTGTCAAATTACACAATAATGTACAATGATAACTTTTACAAGATTTTGTTTTCAATGCGATCCGGTAAATTAAATAAGTGAACGAGAAATTACTGATGCGCCAATTTAAAGTAATACCACTACAGGCCTCAGGAGGCCCTTGAGGTAGTAGGAGGTTAAGGCTCCCAATTTTTCTGAACAATCGACACTTAATGTCAGCCGGGTTGTCAGCCCTCCGTGACGGCCTCCTTCACTCCCAGAACGAGTGTCTGGTACTCATTTCCGTTTGACGCTGAGTCGACCCCAGGGCCACATTGCCGCCAGAAGATTTGTGTCAGTTTAAAAATCTGTACCCCACCGGGACTTGAACCCTCGACGTTCCGGCTTGTAGCGCAGTGCCTTAACCACTACGCTACTAAGGGTTAAAACCGGGAAATTATATTTTTGGACACAAGCCTTGTAACTTTCAGGGAGAAATTAGTTTCGGCATGCAGTAGTTGACACAATTACGAAGGCCTAACTTGTCACCTAGACAGTTTGAACTGATTCTACTACGAGGTATAATCTGACCCATGAGGATTGTACCTAGTGAACTGATGCTAAGATATCGATTTAGTGGGGATTCCCTGCCCTCTACCTTTCCGTGTTTTCCCTACTTTAATTCCAATTCGTCCCCTTCATGTTAAGGATAAATATTATAATTAATTCAAGAATTGCCTCTAAGTATAAGATACGATTTGTTACCATGCATTTTCCTTCCACTCACTGCAAGAGAGTCGTTACCCTTATCGTGGATTCGTTTGTCCAGCTGGGATATGTTCAATGACGTATCAATATTATACCTGTTTTACTGATCGCCTAATTTAAATACAGGTGCCGCTTAAGTCAGAACCGAAAATGCAAATATATTATTTTCTATAGCTTACAACATCTATTCAGTAAAACTTCTTCTTCTTGTTCTTCACGGTTTAGTCTTATTTACTAGCCTGTTCCAGCTCCAAATTGCTGCTCTTTCCATCTTTTCTTTGGTCTTCCCAAACGTCTTCTTCCTCGTGATGAATAGCTGTATACTGCTTTTGGTATTGCCAAGTGTTATTTCCAGTTTGTTCTGTATTTCACTATTGTTGTGTTTAATTCCTCTAATAGTTGTCTTATTTCTGTGTTATGTTTTTTGTCTGTTCTTTGATATCCTGCTATTGGTCTGAGGAATCTCATTTCAGCAGCTTGTATTCTGGCAGTTTGTTGTGTTGTCACCGTCCATGTTCGGATCCATAAGTAATAACAGGCAGTGCCATTGTCTTGAATTCCAAAACGTTTATTCTTATGCTTTGCGTTTGTCGTCATCGGTTGAACAGTCCGGCTATATCTTTGGAGCTTGTAAGTATTTTGAAGTGTCCCCTCGGTACGCTACTAACGTCCTTTGGAGGGGCTGCCTTCTTAAAGCTTTTGGACTTGCTTCCTTGTGTTTTATCCCCACAAGGAGGGTTGTCTCTTCCGCCTTCTGCCGTTGAGGACTTCACTCTTGTTTCCCCGAGCTGGGTCTCTTATTGCATCCCCATACATTGGGTTGCCATTTTCGCCGTTCCGATATTTCTATCTTCGCCGTGTCTGCCGTTGTGGTCTTCCGTGTTTGCAGCTTCCAGTGTGGTCGTTGCTGCCACGTTGCGGATTATTCTTAGTCCCTTCTCCTCTTATCTAACCGCAAGCCAAGGTTTCACGGTTATGATCGTCTGGGTCATTGGTACTAAGCCTCCCTGTCACGCTGAGGTGATAATCCACACGGAGGATTCAGTAAAACACCTACCAAAATTGTTCCCTAGTTAGCAAATTACCTCCAGCAGTAGTATTTGAGATTATATTCTGAAGGTCCCGTATTCAAACCCCTTTTCAACCAATCTGTTTTTTTTCCTTGTAACCATGTGCAGTGGTTAACTGACTTATGCCACACCCTGTACATTGTCATCTCCTTCTCTTTAGATTAGGCTCATAACCTGTCCCTCCAACACGTAGCCTCTATTGACTAACTCTTACAGGGGAACTGAACCATTGCATGCGGAAACCTACTTTGACATTTCTCTTAGAGAAGCGTTGTCATGTACCAAGGTCGTGTCAAAAAAAAATGTCGCCTTTAGCTGCAAGGCACTAAAATACAGCTCCAATTATCTCATTTAAACTACAGACAAATAATAATAATTATTATTATTCATCATCATCATCATCATCATCCAGGGATTAAGCCTGTTGGCTCGTTCCGGTTTCATGAAAGCTAGAATTGTTAAAATTGTTCAGACCATCTTCTGTGTGGACGTCCAACATTTCTCCTTCCGTGTGGTTTATAATTTAGCAATAATTTTGGAAATCTTCCTTCTGGCATTCTATCAATATGTTCTTTTCAGTCGTTCCTATATTTAATTATTCGGTCTGTAAGTTTGAAAATATTTAGTTCCTTTCTTATATCTTCGGTCCCGCGCCGTAGCCGAGCGGTTAAGGTAGGAAGCCTTGGCGCAGAGCTACGGGACTTGCGCTGGTTCGAGTCTCCATGGGGGAAGAAATTTTCTCATGGTATTTCGGCCAGTATGGGACCGGTGCCCACCCAGCATCGTGAGGCAATTGGGTAGCTACAATAAGTAGCGGCTCCAGGTTGAGGAAACCAGCTATAACGGCTGGGGGGACTCGACATGCTAACCACATGTCACCCCTACACTGGCTGCTGATCATCTACCTCTGTGATTCACACATGTGGATGTGAGGCCAGCAGCCGGCTGGTAGGCTAAGGGCCTTGTAGGCCTGTCGCGCCAGGAGTTTTTTTTTCTTATATCTTCATTTCTTTTCTTATCCAGCAGAGTATATCCTGCTATATTTCTTAAAAATCTCATCTCAGCTGTTTCCAATCTTTGTTCTTGTCTTTTAGTGATCGTTCAATTATTATTATTATTATTATTATTATTATTATTATTATTATTATTATTAAATAGCAATGAAAGAGAAAACTTAGTATTGGAAGATGGAATCCAAATAAAGCAAGTGAAACAAACTAAATATTTGGGAATGATTATGGATAACATCGAAGGTATAGGCAAAGAGAACATAAAACATAGAATTGAATTGAGTAGCAAAATAATATCATCATTAAATTCCATATGGTGGGATAAGCATATTTGGAAAGACACAAAGAAATATATTGGTAAAACATTGGTGGAATCTGTTGCAATGTACGGAAGTGAGGTATGGACAATCAATAAGTACTACAAGAATAGACTAATAGCTCTAGAAATGGATTATTTACGAAGAAGTGCCAGAAAGTCTAAATTAGAACGTGTCACAAATAAGGAAATTAGAAACAAAATGGAAGCAGAAGAAAGCATAATTGAAAGAATTGAGGAAAAGGAATTAAAGTGGTTAGGACATGTTTTAAGAATGGAAGATGAGCGATGGCCGAAGCAACTATATGAATGGCATCCTAACAGAAAGAAGAAAAGAGGAAGACCAAGGTTAACATGGAAGGAAAACATGAAGACAGTAATGCAAGCTAGAGGGCTAAGCATCGAAGATGCCCAAGACCGTAGGCTTTGGAGGTTTGGCACGGGAAGACGGCAGCAGCTGTAAAAACCCGAAGATAGATAGATAGATTATTATTATTATTATATTTCTAGTTCTGTTACAAAGCATTTTATTATATGGGTCCGAAACCTGGGCAGTAAGTATAAAACAAGCCAACAAGCTGTTAGCAGTAGAAATAGACTTTTAGAGGCAATCGACAAAAATTTTCAAGAGGAATGAAGTCAGAAACAGCACAATAAGGGAAATTATGTAAATATAAGGGAAATTATGTAAATATAAGGGAAATTATGTAAATATAAGGGAAATTATGTAAATATAAGGGAAATTATGTAAATATAAGGGAAATTATGTAAATATAAGGGAAATTATGTAAATATAAGGGAAATTATGTAAATATAAGGGAAATTATGTAAATATAAGGGAAATTATGTAAATATAAGGGAAATTATGTAAATATAAGGGAAATTATGTAAATTGTAAAAAAATTATAAAAATAGAAGAACAACTTTTGAAATGATATGAACACCTCATAAGAATGGAAGAAGATAAAATACCAAAGAAGATCCTTGATTGGAAAGCTAATGGAATACATTGCAGAGGCAGACCTAGAGAACGTTGTATGGATGAAGTGAGGAGAAGTACGGAAGCTAGAGATTTGAGGGAAGATGGTGTTTTAGATGTAATTCTTCTAAAATGTCTTCATTTTTTTTGTGATCTAGTAGTGTGTATCCTGCAGTCGTGCGAAGATATCTCATTTCAGCAGATCTAAGTCTCTGTATGTCCTTCTGTTTCAACGTCCATACTTCGCTACCATACAAAAGAGTTGGAAGAGCCAGTGTTTTATACACTTTCAGTCTTGAATGTTTTGGACTAACTGTGGCTTCAAGATAATATTTATTAACTCTAAAATTCTTTAAAAAATTAGATATTTTTGCATTTACATCCTTTTCTTCTTCGTATGAGATATTGCATCCTAGATATGTAACATTATTCACCTGCTCCAAAATTTTATTGTCAAGTACAATTTTACTTCTGACAGGATCTACACCTTGAAATGCCATACGTGTTGTTTTCTCTGTAGATATCTTGAATCCATATTCTTCTGTAATTTTGTTAATTTCATACAGACCTTTCTGCAGATTATCTTTGAATTTGCAATTAATATACTACAGAAACTAAGAAGAAACCCAGTAAAAGATCCATCCATACTAATTTTGCCCGAGGGCAGGTCTTTCACTGCAATCATAGCATTTTCATGCTATGCTTGCAGTTTTACTATGGAATTATAGGTGTGGTAGCTTCCCGTTGCTTTCCACACCGGCGAAGGATGATAATAAGGATGATGATGGCAGGATGATTTTCGGGGACCGTTGGGCCCTAAGCTTCCTGACATTTGTCTTACAGGTGAGGAAAAAACCCGAAAATCCTCGCACAGGAGCCTGTCCCGACCGGGAATCAAACCCGGGCCCACTGCGTGACAAGGCATCACGCTACCTCGAGACCACAGCGGCGGACAAGTAAAAGATGGACAGACCAATTCTAACATGAGATCGGAAAAGACCTTAAGGTCTAATCCCAGATGCTACTGATAAAAGAATCCGTAAACCATCAAAATCGGAGCACAGTTTCGATTGTACGTAGAATTATTTTTATTTTCCGCATTTCCTGCATCTTAAGGTGTGCATATAAAGATTAGCACCAGTAATGTTAATGACCAAAGGGGGACATTAAGAAGGGGAAATGGCCGGGTGGGAGAACAGTGCCTTTTTATTTACGCACTTTAACAGTACATAATTGGCATACATATTAATCAAATACTATATTTAACGTATTTCAATCTGGGAAAGTTATTATCATTTCTTTATTTTCTCGTAAATATGAAAATAAAGTGGGACTATTTCCTATCATGAGCACGAAGGTTACAACAGTTCTTACTTCTAACCAGCGATAAACCACCGATTATCACAACGATGAGCACCGATGACCACAGATATATCACCGATACAGCATATCAGTGGCTTCAACAAATTATGTCCGAATTTGTCTTTTACATATTTAACCGCTTAAAATAATAAAAAGGACGTTCCCTGGAATTCACCTACGTTAGAGTAATTGATTTAGTTTCCATTCAATGATTCAGTTTTGGTTAGCTTTTAGTTTCCTTGCATTTTAAATCTGATATAATACGTAACATAAATGACCTCTTCATATCTGTTATTCTATGGAACATTCAACATGTCTGACGGTTACAACGTAAAATCATATTTCCACCACTTCATTTCATGATAGGTTTCAATATTTTGACGATGGTTAAATCCCAGAGGTAAATGGTATCATCAACACTTCATAATACTTTAAATTACATCAAAAATGGCATAAGTCGCGTAAGTAAAAAGCTGGTCTTGTACAACCCCACCGGGGAAATAAAGTATATGGTGTAATTGGTAGGCCTGACACAAAGCGTTCACCTGAAGAATTCAAATTAGCGACTGTATGCAGAGTTTAGAGCTACGACCTGACGTATTCCTGTTAACGACTCCAGCCGTACGATGTCGAATTAACGACGGCTCTTAATGGCCACCAATTAAACGCTACAATCTAGAAATTAGATTAACGAGTTTTCCTCGAGGATACGCACTAGTGTACACGCACACTGCTAATTATTCTGTTCACAATACAATATTGTTAATAACCACGGCTCGGAAGTTGAGGAAAAAAACCTTCTATTTTCTGTCTGAAGTGGACGCCCAACTTATACTTACTTACTCAACAGCACGTACGGCTTACTGCCCGTGCGACCCATATTTGTAAATAATATTGTAAATATCTTACTTTTTTGTCTAATAAAGTCCTACTAATACTTACTTACTCACTGGCACTATCGAACCCGTAGGTTCATGGCCGCGCGGACACAAGCTCTCCATACATCCCTATCCTGAGCTAATGTTTTCCAATCATTCCCTGCATAATCTACTTCCCTCAAATCATAGTTAATGTTATTCTCCCACCTCATCTTCTATTTTCTGTCTGAAGTGGACGCCCAACTTATACTCACTGGCACTATCGAACCCGTAGGTTCATGGCCGCGCGGACACAAGCTCTCCATACATCCCTATCCTGAGCTAATGCTTTCCAATCATTCCCTGTATAATCTACTTCCCTCAAATCATAGTTAATGTTATTCTCCCACCTCATCTTCTATTTTCTGTCTGAAGTGGACGCCCAACTTATACTCACTGGCACTATCGAACCCGTAGGTCCATGGCAGCGCGGACACAAGCTCTCCATACATCCCTATCCTGAGCTAATGCTTTCCAATCATTCCCTGTATAATCTACTTCCCTCAAATCATAGTTAATGTTATTCTCCCACCTCATCTTCTATTTTCTGTCTGAAGTGGACGCCCAACTTATACTTACTTACTCACTGACACTATCGAACCCGTAGGTTCATGGCCGCGCGGACACAAGCTCTCCATACATCCCTATCCTGAGCTAATGTTTTCCAATCATTCCCTGTATAATCTACTTCCCTCAAATCATAGTTAATGTTATTCTCCCACCTCATCTTCTATTTTCTGTCTGAAGTGGACGCCCAACTTATACTCACTGGCACTATCGAACCCGTATGTTCATGGCCGCGCGGACACAAGCTCTCCATACATCCCTATCCTGAGCTAATGTTTTCCAATCATTCCCTGTATAATCTACTTCCCTCAAATCATAGTTAATGTTATTCTCCCACCTCATCTTCTATTTTCTGTCTGAAGTGGACGCCCAACTTATACTTACTTACTCACTGACACTATCGAACCCGTAGGTTCATGGCCGCGCGGACACAAGCTCTCCATACATCCCTATCCTGAGCTAATGTTTTCCAATCATTCCCTGTATAATCTACTTCCCTCAAATCATAGTTAATGTTATTCTCCCACCTCATCTTCTATTTTCTGTCTGAAGTGGACGCCCAACTTATACTCACTGGCACTATCGAACCCGTATGTTCATGGCCGCGCGGACACAAGCTCTCCATACATCCCTATCCTGAGCTAATGCTTTCCAATCATTCCCTGTATAATCTACTTCCCTCAAATCATAGTTAATGTTATTCTCCCACTCATCTTCTATTTTCTGTCTGAAGGTGACGCCCAACTTATACTCACTGGCACTATCGAACCCGTATGTTCATGGCCGCGCGGACACAAGCTCTCCATACATCCCTATCCTGAGCTAATGCTTTCCAATCATTCCCTGTATAATCTACTTCCCTCAAATCATAGTTAATGTTATTCTCCCACCTCATCTTCTATTTCTGTGCTGAAGTGGACGCCCAACTTATACTCACTGGCCACTATCGAACCCCGTATGTTCATGGCCGCGCGGGACACAAGCTCTCCATACATCCCTATCCTGAGCTAATGCTTTCCAATCATTCCCTGGATAATCTACTTCCCTCAAATCATAGTTAATGTTATTCTCCCACCTCATCTTCTATTTTCTGTCTGAAGTGGAGCGCCCAACTTATACTCACTAGCACTATCGAACCCGTATGTTCATGGCCGCGCGGACACAAGCTCTCCATACATCCCTATCCTGAGCTAATGCTTTCCAATCATTCCCTGTATAATCTACTTCCCTCAAATCATAGTAATGTTATTCTCCCCACCTCATCTTCTATTTTCTGTCTGAATGTGGAACGCCCAACTTATACTTACTACTACTCACTGACACTATCGAACCCGTAGGTTCATGGGCCGCGCGAGACACAAGCTCTCCATACATCCCTAGTCCTGAGCTAATGGTTTCCAATCATTCCCTGTATAATCTACTTCCCCTCAATCATAGTTAATGTTATTCTCGCCACCTCATCTTCTATTTTCTGTCTGAAGTGGACGCCCAACTTATACTCACTGGCACTATCGAACCCGTATGTTCATGGCCGCGCCGGACACAAGCTCTCCATACATCCCTATCCTGAGCTAATGCTTTTTTCCAATCATTCCCTGTATAATCTACTTCCTCTCAAATCATAGTTATGTTATTCTCCCACTCTCATCTTCTATTTTCTGTCTGTAAGTGGACGCCCAACTTATACTCACTGGCACTATCGAACCCGTATGTTCATGGCCGCGCCGGACACAAGCTCTCCATACATCCCTATCCTGAGCTAATGCTTTCCAATCATTCCCTGTATAATCTACTTCCCTCAAATCATAGTTAATGTTATTCTCCCCACCTCATCTTCTATTTTCTGTCTGGAAGTGGACGCCCCCAACTTATACTCACTGGCACTATCGAACCCGTAGTGTTCATTGGCCGCGCGGACACCAAGCTCTCCATACATCCCTATCCTGAGCTAATGCCTTTCCAATCATTCCCTGTATAATCTACTTCCCTCAAATCATAGTTAATGTTATTCTCCCACCTCATCTTCTATTTTCTGTCTGAAGTGGACGCCCAACTTATACTCACTAGCACTATCGAACCCGTATGTTCATGCCGCGCGGACACAAGCTCTCCATACATCCCTATCCTGAGCTTAATGCTTTCCAATCATTCCCTGTATAATCTACTTCCCTCAAATCAATAGTTAATGATTATTCTCCCACCTCATCTTCTATTTTCTGTCTGAAGTGGACGCCCAACTTATACTACTTAACTCACTGACACTATCGAACCCGTAGGTTCATGGCCTGCGCAGACACACAGCTCTCCATACATCCCTATCCTGAGCTAATGCTTCCAATCATTCCCCTGTATAATCTACTTCCCTCAAATCATAGTTAATGTTATTCTCCCACCTCATCTTCTATTTTCTGTCTGAAGTGGACGCCCAACTTATACTCACTGGCACTATCGAACCCGTAGGTTCATGGCCGCGCGAGACACAAGCTCTCCATACATCCCTATCCTGAGCTAATGCTTTCCAATCATTCCCTGTATAATCTGACTTCCCTCAAATCATAGTTAATGTTATTCTCCCACCTCATCTTCTATGGGCTGTCTGAAGTGGACGCCAACTCAACTTACCTTACTTCATTGGACACTATCGAAACTCGTAGGGTCATGGGCGGACAGCAGAACAGACTATCCATTACATCCCTATCCTGAGCTAATGCTGGTTCCAATCATTCCCTGTCTGAATCTACTTCCCTCAAATCATCGTTAATGTTATTCTCCCACCTCATCTTCTCTTTTCTTGTCTGACGTGGACGCCCCACACCACCTAATACTTGACTGGCAAATATCGAACCCGTATGTTCAATGGCCGCGCGGACACATAAGCTCTCCATACATCCCTATCCTGAGCTAATGCCTTTCCAATCATTCCCTGTATTATACCATCTACCTTCCCTCAAACTCATAAGTAATGTCGCCTCGTCTCCCCCCACCTCATCTTCTATTTTCTGTCTGAAGTGGACGCCCAACTTATACTCACTGGCACTATCGAACCCGTAGGTTCATGGCCGCGTGGACACAAGCTCTCCATACATCCCTATCCTGAGCTAATGCTTTCCAATCATTCCCTGTATAATCTACTTCCCTCAAATCATAGTTAATGTTATTCTCCCACCTCATTCTTGGTCTACCAACTGGGCGCCTTCCCTCTGGCTTTCCCACAAGAAGCTTCCATGCAAATCTCTCATCTCCCATACGTGCAGAATGTCCTGCCCAATGCAGTCTACGAGACTTAACTGTTCTTATTATATCTGGCTTTCTATAAAGACCATGTAGTTCATTGTTATGTAGTCTTCTCCATTCACCTGTCTGTTCATCTCTCTTTGGTCCAAAATTTTTCCTAAGTACTTTATTCTCAAATACTTTTAATCTCCTTTCCTCCCTTAAAGTAAGAGTCCATGTTTCGCACCCATATAACATAACTGGTAGAATAATAGTTTTATATATTTTAAGTTTAACGTTTTTTGAAAGGAGTTGGGACATCAAGAGTCTCTGCAATGCATAATAGCACGCATTTCCAGAATTGAGCCTACGTTTAATTTCTTTGTGCATCTCATTCCTATTTGTGATTATTGTTCCTAGGTATTTAAATTCAGCCACCTCCTCAAAATTTCCCTCATTTGTCATTAGCTGTCCATTTCCATTATTTAATGAATTTCTATGTGTGACCATATATTTAGTTTTACTGATATTTACTTCCAGTCCCAATTTCTTAGTGTTACTCAATAGTGTGTGCGTGTTGTCCTTTAGTATCTCCTCGCTATCGGCCAACAATACTACATCATCAGCATAAACTAACAGCTTATTAATACCGCCCAACTTATATATATATATATATATATATATATATATATATATATATATACATATATTTCCACCGCTGTGGACTTGAGGTAGCGTGCTGCCTTGTCACGCAACGGGCCCGGATTCGATTCCCGGTTGGGACAGGCTCCTGGGTGAAGTTTTTTCTGGGGTTTTCCTCACCTGTAAGAAGCTTAGGGCCCAATGAAAATCATCCAGCCATCATCATCATCATTATCATCAACATCCTTGACCGGTGTGCAAAGCAACGGGAAGCTACCACACCTATAATTCCCTAGTAAAACTGCAAAGCTTAGCATGAAAATTCTATAATTGCAGTGAAAGACCTGGCCTCGGGCAGAATTACTATGATGGATATATATATATATGATTAAGAAAGATTTTTTGAGTTTTCCGCGTCATGGATTCAAGGTCGGCCTCTGGCCACAGATTCCAACGTAAATATGACAATTATATTTTTCTGTATTATTACCTGGGAAAAAATACATTTAAGAAAGTGCAAACAGTGGTATCTTTTTTTGGTGGTATAATCAATTGCTACAAATGTGTTTATATTAAATTAACTCCTGCAAACGCTATGTGTTGACATCCATGCACTATATATACAATCTAGTAGCCGTATTTCTTATAGAGTCAGTCACTGCAAAATAATGGTCAGACCTGTCCAGAATATTAAAAAGGAGGAGCTTTCTTTAATATGGTAGAATTTAATATGGATAAATATTTGGTGAAACACGACTGTGATTGGCTGTAAAACAGAAATCATTGAAACGTGATTGGTCATTGACTCCCATTTGGGGCATGAGTTAAATAGTCCATGTAATGTTTTAGTTGCATTTTGTGCCATTGCAATTTTAGTCTGTACATCTCTCTCACAGGTACCTAAACTTGTAATTATTGACCCAAGATATTTTAAAAAATTCACTCTTTTTTTTTATTTTCCCTCTTTCTAGTATGAGGACATCCACATTCTTTACCAAACACATATATTCCGTTTTCTGTAAATTTAACCCACTCCCTTCAGGTTTAAATGCTCAATGCATTTCCCCAGAAACCAGATTTTAAGTTACCATAAATTATATCGTCTATTTTCAGACATTAAAAACAAACAAAAGATAACGGTACTCGAGAACACAGTATGTGCGAAGGCCAAAGCACATTCATCTACTATTCATAAATGTTAACAAAATATTACCCTGCCAGGGGATGTACAAAATAATGCAAAATATAACAGCAGATTATTATTGTTGATTTCGTACATCTCAATGATGGATAAATCATATTTGAAGAGAAAAATTATACGCTCAGACCGGGACTTGAACCCGGGACCCTTGGTTCTCTAGACCAAGTGCTCTACCAACTGAGCTACCTGAGCAAGTACCGATCTAAACGCAAATCCTTCTCTATATACATTGTAATTCCCGTCCACCAAATGCTATGAAGCCATGCTTCTATCTTGCAAATAGCGGCTCCTTTATTAAGAAGACATATTTGGGAATTATACATTACAGCCAGTACGGCTTTTGCCATGTTATTATTATTGATTTCGTACATCTCAATGATGGATAAATCATATTTGAAGAGAAAAATTATACGCTCAGACATTTGGTGGACGGGAATTACAATGTATATAGAGAAGGATTTGCGTTTAGATCGGTACTTGCTCAGGTAGCTCAGTTGGTAGAGCACTTGGTCTAGAGAACCAAGGGTCCCGGGTTCAAGTCCCGGTCTGAGCGTATAATTTTTCTCTTCAAATATAACAGCAGAGTTAAGCAAGTGTATCTCGTCTTCTGAGTTGAAGGCCATTTAACTGCGGGCGAGTCTATCTCGTCTTTTGAGGCGAATGGATTAAGTATAACGAGACCACCATATTTTATTTTAAACCAACATCGATTTCGTTTAATGTTGTTCTCTTGGCTGTATTCACCTTTTTAATGGCACGTTTGTATACATTTTGGGGGGCCATAAAAATTCAGACCCTATTAAAAGGTATAAATTACATTTATTGATTTGAACAAAGCTTTTGTTCTTCTCGCCTGTATAATATTTTATCTTTCGTCGCTATAGATTGACAAAAGAAAACGTAATAATTTATCACTGTGCAAAGCATTGTTAGATATACGATTATGGTTATATTGTGTGGCTTGAATTATTTTCCCACACAGACCTGATCCTGTTTCTTGGAATTCTTGTCACAAACAACACTTTTTATCCGATCACTCAATGATCACTTATCATTTGTAAAACTTGTTGACATTTCTTTTATGTTTTTAAAGATTTATATAGTTCGGGCATTGAACCTGAGATATGGAAGGAAATATATAGATTTGCTATTCACTGCATGATTATGAAATTCGTATTGGGCATACATTTCGCGCTAAGTAAACTTGCGGTTGGGTCGTTACTTATTTATCATTCTTGGAACAAAGAGAGATGAAAAGGCAGGCGAATCTTCATAGCACTTCCTCTTATTCTAGTTCTTTCACAGTAGCCTCCGCCCGCTCCTCCAATTTTCTTCCGCACATCTGTACTTTTTATACAAAAACATGTTGTTAAATAATTAATTTTTCTCGACAAATAAATTGATTCTATGTCATTAATAGATTTTTTTCTGACTTTTCTATCTTTACAATTTATATTTCAATCGTTAAATGTACTAGATTGAATCAAAATATTTTGAAAGCAATAATTATATTGTAGACTTACCATGTATATTTATGTTTACTGTAATTCGTAAATTTATTATTATTATTATTATTATTATTATTATTATTATTATTATTATTATTATTATTATCATCATCATCATTATTAAACTACCAGAACAACTGGAAAGCCCATCTTCAACGAATGCCGTCTCATAGAATTCCAAAAGTCATACTTCGCTACTGCCACCAAGGCAAAAGATCGCTGGGACGTCCAAAAAAGCGCTGGATGGAAAATTCATTTTTGAGACCGTAACAGGCCACACGGCCAAATACTTGCATGGATTATTATTATTATTATTATCATTATTAAACTACCAGAACAACTGGAAAGCCCATCTTCAACGAATGCCGTCTCATAGAATTCCAAAAGTCATACTTCGCTACTGCACCCAAGGCAAAAGATCGCTGGGACGTCCAAAAAAGCGCAGGATGGAAAATTCATTTTTGAGACCGTAACAGGCCACACGGCCAAATACTTGCATGGATTATTATTATTATTATTATTATTATTATTATTATTATTATTATTATTATTATTATCATTATTAAACTACCAGAACAACTGGAAAGCCCATCTTCAACGAATGCCGTCTCATAGAATTCCAAAAGTCATACTTCGCTACTGCCCCCAAGGCAAAAGATCGCTGGGACGTCCAAAAAAGCGCAGGATGGAAAATTCATTTTTGAGACCGTAACAGGCCACACGGCCAAATACTTGCATGGATTATTATTATTATTATTATTATTATTATTAATGGTGAATATAACTAATAGGAACCCACGGGTTCGATAGTGCCAGTGAGTAAGTAAGTATTCTTGGTCTACCAACTGGGCGTTTTTAATCTGGTTTTTCCTACAAGAAGCTTCCATGCACTTCTTGCATTGCCCGTTGGTGACAGATGATCTGCCCATCACAGTCTAGGTGATTTATCTGTTATTATTTCTGGCTTCTTATGAAGATCATGTAGTTCACTTTATGTATTCTTCTCCTTTCTCTCTTTGGTCCAAAAATGTTCCAAAGAACTTTATATTTAAATGCTCGTAATCATTTTTCCTCCCTTAAAGTAAGAGTCCATTATTTCACATCCATATAATATAACTAGGAGAATAGCAGTTTTATATATTTACAGTTCGACGTATGTTGAGAGATTGAAGGAGTTTATTTTCTATTTTTGGCCTCATCATGGATTATATTGCAACCCGTCAGAGAGTATCGCATTGCTTGGGATGTAGTAGCAGTCCCCTTGTAATATGAACACTAACTTCTCATTCTGAAGATAACGATTCTCTGGTTTCCGTCTCATTTCACAGTTCACAAAGGTGAGATTGGTATCATAAAGCTAAGTATCTGAATAGGAGGATGAGCCTTATGCTGAGGCAGCTTTTCTGGCTTATATGTGCCTATAAACATTACCTCAACCCTTCCTATGTTCAAACAGAATGTTGGTAACTTCTAAAACAGTTCAGAAACTTATTTCAAGTGTCGAAACTACTGCAATATTATTATTATTATTATTATTATTATTATTATTATTATTATTATTATTATTATTATTATTATTATTATTATTATTATTATTATTATTATTATTATTATTATTATTATTACGTGGACAGAAGATAGATTAAGATACAGGTGAATGGAGAAGAATACATATCGCTAAGCTACAAGAAATTAATTGAAAATCAGACAAAATAAGAACTTTTAAATCCTCGTAAATTGCGGTGGACAGAGCATGTGACAAGAATGGAGAATGAAACAGGGTCATGCAGAATAACTAGAGGGAAAGCACCCAATAGATGTGCCAACCTTAACGCAGGTGAACATCAATAACTCTGATTTGATGCAGGTGAATTTTACAGGTGATTATTGCATAGTATTGGTTCCTGATATGGATGTATAATGATATGTCCCACGGTCATGAACCTTTTGGTTCATTAGTGAAAATGTAGCTGTACTGTAAATAGTGAACTTTCCCATAAGTTTAACCCGGTGTAGTTTGTGTGAAAGGAACCCAAGTAGGCGCTCGGAATTTTTAATGAAATATTTAGATAAACAGATGGTGCCTGGGGATTAATTACATCAGGAGGGTGAAAAATCGCGAACAACCCGCCAGACATGTGCTTAACAACGCAGCACGTCTGATGAGAGGGCCATCCATTTTATCACAACTTCTCCGGAAACGAAATTTATCTTTTCCTCAGCTTCTTGGAGTTAGCACCACATTTTCATGTTTTCCCTTTACGTCAGCTATTCTTTATCTTCATTGCGTAATAAATTCTATTTGTAACAAATTATCCTTTAATATATCAACAGTTGTATAATAATAATAATAATAATAATAATAATAATAATAATAATAATAATAATAATAATAATAATAATAATAATAATAATAGTAATAAACAATTAAATTGGTATGGGCATATACGACGAATGAAAGAAGAAAGGTTATAAAGACTATTTATTTAACTCATGCCACAAATGCTAGTCAATGACCAATCACGTTTCAATGAATGTTGTTTTACAACCAATGACAGTCGTGTTTCACCTCGCTCTTTATCGATTTCTCTTTATCAGTTCCTACTTTCGTGATAAAGAAAGCTCCTCCTTTTTAATGTTCTGAACAGGTCAAAGCATTATTTTTCTCCAACAAATACATTGAATATAGCAAATAATGAAAAGATTCCTTGATTTTACTGAGTTGTTTACAAAAAAATAAATGAAAACCCGTAATGTTGATTATGATATATAGTTTGATGTGTTTCATTATTTCTCCACTTGGGTGCATTCTTACAATATTGCGATCTTATTTGGCAATAAATAATATGATCAAGCAGCAGTGAATGAACATAACCTCACATTTCTGATTTCTTTTCAAACATCGCCGTTTACATTAAATATATAAATATTTTAAAATAACTATAGTTAAACAATGATTTGTGAGTAAACAGCTTAATTTTATTCGTTAAATAGTCTTGACAAATGCCACTCTTGATTTCCAAATTCTCCAGATAAATTCACTCCTCACTTCGTGAGATGTGAATTGATCCATAATTTGGAAATCACTCGTGGTATTACTTATGATAAACATTGGAAAGGTGTCCACCTGGAAGAAGAAAGAAGGCCTCGAAACTCATGGAATGAAGAAAGAGATCAAAAGGACAGGGTGTGGATCGAAATGGAAGAATAGAAATTTGTGTAAATATTGAAAATCAGTATATATTTAAATAAAGAAATACATAAATTACTATGATTACAACAGTAATATAAATTATTTAAACTGGATGAAGTGGAATGCGAGTGATTTACTTGTGGATGTGTACAGAATAACAATGCAAATGTAACAGCAGGTATTAGCATCTAAATTATCCATTAATATGTTAATTCTGTCTTTGTGTGTGTAATAATACAGCTCACTCATTGAATGGAGAACTTATCTGAAACAGGATTACATTGCACAGCTTACTCGCAAGTGATAAGCAAACAGCTGGCAACATTGCAATCTCATTATTTCTGTTCAATGGGAAAACAGTTTGCGGGCCTCTGAATGGTCCATAGTCTTCTTAATAAGGCGCTGTAGCCTCAATTGAAGAATTATTTGGCCTTCTCAATGATTTCCTTCCGCACTTTTTTATTCCGTATACATTTTTTTCCAATTTTTTTACCTTCATCATTTAAAACATCGTCTTCCCATCCTTTTTTTTGGGTCGTCCCAATATATTTAGGGGTTCATGGCTCCCATTTGTAGACTATTTTTTTAAATTAAAAACTTAAGGGCACCGAATTTAAAAGTTTTGAAGAAAAAGCGAAAAAATGCATTTTTGTTTATTTGCTTTTTAATAACTCTAATTCTTTAGGATCATTTTCATGTAAACATTTGTATTGTAGGAGCAAAATTGAGTCCGTGACGTAAGAGTTAAATACCCTCCTTGTACGTGTGATCAGCATTACTACATGAACTTTAGTATGTGTTCTTTCCACTTATCTTGTTGTTAAATATATTTTCTTTTATGGAGTAGATCTAAAGTTCTTCACGGATATTCTCGTTTATCTGGTCCATTCTAGTGCTTCTAGAATCTACAGATCTTCACGGATATCCTTGTTTCTTATCTGGTCCATTCTAGTGCTTCTAGAATCTACAGATCTTCACGGATATCCTCGTTTCTTATCTGGTCCATTCTAGTGCTTCTAGAATCTACAGATCTTCACGGATATCCTCGTTTCTTATCTGGTCCATTCTAGTGCTTCTAGAATCTACAGATCTTCACGGATATCCTCGTTTCTTATCTTGTCCATTCTTGTGCTTCTAGAATCTACAGATCTTCACGGATATCTTCGTTTCTTATCTGGTCCATTCTAGTGCTTCTAGAATCTACAGATCTTCACGGATATCCTCGTTTCTTATCTGGTCCATTCTAGTGCTTCTAGAATCTACAGATCTTCACGGATATCCTTGTTTCTTATCTGGTCCATTCTAGTGCTTCTAGAATCTACATATCTTCACGGATATCCTTGTTTCTTATCTGGTCCATTCTAGTGCTTCTAGAATCTACAGATCTTCACGGATATCCTCGTTTCTTATCTGGTCCATTCTAGTGCTTCTAGAATCTACAGATCTTCACGGATATCCTCGTTTCTTATCTGGTCCATTCTAGTGCTTCTAGAATCTACAGATCATCACGGATATCCTTGTTTCTTATCTGGTCCATTCTAGTGCTTCTAGAATCTACAGATCTTCACGGATATCCTCGTTTCTTATCTGGTCCATTCTAGTGCTTCTAGAATCTACAGATCTTCACGGATATCCTCGTTTCTTGTCTGGTCCATTCTAGTGCTTCTAGAATCTACAGATCTTCACGGATATCCTCGTTTCTTATCTGGTCCATTCTAGTGCTTCTAGAATCTACAGATCTTCACGGATATCCTCGTTTCTTATCTGGTCCATTCTAGTGCTTCTAGAATCTACAGATCTTCACGGATATCCTCGTTTCTTATCTGGTCCATTCTAGAAGCTCTAGAAAAGACCAGATAAGAAACGAGGATATTCGTGAAGAACTGTAGATTTACTCCATAAAATAAAATATATTTAACGACAGGATTCAGTGCAAAGAACATGTAGAAATAATGGAAGAAAGTTTTTTTTATATTGTAAGCCTATATTTTCCCTTAACAGAGATTTAGGCGCTCTCCCCCTACAGGGAATAATTTGAACTATACTAATTTAGTTACACTTGTTTTCGTATAGTTGTCATTTTGGGTGGTACGTGGTCAGCGTTCCGCCTCATACTGACATCTAGGAAACCAAGGTAGTACTAGGACGGGAAGAAAGTAGATTACGAAATAAAATCTTATTATTTTCCGAGAGGAAGAAGAGATATCGGACGTCCACGGAAGAGATGGTCATAGATCTATTAGTGAAGACGGAACAGGCAACTAATACCTAAACCAGGAAGTAAAGATCAAGACTTTAATATGTTTTTTTTTCTGTTTCCACTTTTTGACATTTTCCAAAACTTAAAATGCTCCTTACGATGCAATTTTTATGCTATCAATGTGAAATTTTGTGGTTAGACTCCCAAATATATGATAATTCAAATTTGCTTTGCTGATATAAGCCCAAGACACGTCTTATTTTATATGTAAATGAAAATGCATGAGAGTGGATAAAAAATAATTTTTTTTCAAAAAATGAAAAATAAACAGTATCCTCCCTTTGTGATTTTTTTTTTGCATAACAAATGTGTAGTGCAATCATAAAGACTCTGAATCTCAAATTTCATGAGAGAATATTTAAAAATGCATCGTATGGAGCATTTTTTTTAGAAAACATTAAAACATATTTTTTAAAAAATCATAATTCTGAAACTGTTCTACTTATAAACACCAAACTTCACAGAAACACTTCTATAAGCACATAATGTATGTGATAAAAATTTTCAAAACAATCAGATGAAAACATTTTTTTTAATTCACCAGTCGTCCCCTTAACTCTAGAAGTCGCCGCCACGTTTATTTCGTCACAATGTACGGGGTGAATTATAAATATGGCTATACGTTTGATCGCGTTGTGTGATGAAAATATTACCATTACAGGAAATATGAAATTACCGCTGGAAAGGCAATTATTCAAATTACAACAATGGAATAAAACAAAACAGTGTAGAACTTACATCATTAGTCAAAATGGCGATGAATATGCAACAGCAAATTATAATTGCTGCATGGGCAATAACGCATGCTAATGATCGTGAGGCCGCAAGACGGGCAAGACGTGAGTTTAACGTAGCATTGCAACCGTCGACTTTGGGGAAGTGGAGAAAACGACTGCTGGAAACGGGAAGGATGCAGAAAATCAAACCTCCTGGATGGCCTCGCAATAGCACGGATGCGGAAACAACGAAGATAATTGTGGAGGCGTTCGACGCTAGTCCACAAAAATCAACCCGCCAAGCTGCACATGAGCAGTGATTTGTTTTGTTTTGTTCTATTGTTGTAATTTGAAGGATACCCTTTCCAATGATAACGTCATATTTCCTTTAATAATACTATTTTCGTCACAAAATGCGATCAAACGTATAGCCATATTTCTGAATCACTCTGCATACCTTATAATTTAATTAACCCTTAAATTTGCAATGTATTCTGTAAGATACATTAGTTTAATTTATTTAAACCACTGAACCGATCTTTATGAAAACCTGTACATTTAATTTATTTAGGAGTGGCGGTGCACGCCGGGTGTTAGCTACAAGATTTATAAAATATTTCCTGAGTTACTAATATAATACAATTTTAAAGGAACCATATTTTGTGACGCAGAACTGCTGGAATTAAACAAACTGTCACGGCGCATTAATATCTTGTACAGAACACATGTTTCATTCCAGACCGCGGATTTATGTCTCGCTAAATTATATGTCAGTCTATAAGAATAATAGTGTAATCGTACGTTAAGTCAACGGTTTAGAGAATACACTCTGTGCACGTTAAACATATAAAACTTCTCATAGAAATACAGAGTGTCCCATTCAAACCTCCCACATTTTAATTAATCATAACTAACAAAGTATGCGGAATTATGAAATGAGGCCGGTATTAAACGAAACAGAAACTCAAAGAATTTTCATTGCCACACACTAAAACACCTCTATATGTGCATCATTAGTAGCACGAACAATATGAAGTCTGTATTTGATTTCGTGCCACGTTCTGTCCAACATGTCCATTGCTACTGTTTCAATTGTGTCAAGGATACGGGTTCGTAAATCATGAAGATCTTGTACTGGAGTCGCAAACACACGGTCTTTTACATACCCCCGGAGGAAGAAGTCCAGTGGAGTGATGTCTGGCGAACGTAGTTTTATGTCATTATTATCCAACATGCGACAGGTGAATTAACTGCAACAATGAAAACAAAAAATCTTTGAGTTTCTCTTTCTTTTAATACCAACCTCATTTCATCCGCACACTTTGAGAGCTGTGATTAATCAAAATGTGGGGGGTTTGAGTGGGACACGATGTATATTTCTAATTATTCTAGTTACATACACAGAGTTTAAAATATTTCCGATTGAGGGTCTTTCCACTTTTCAGCGGTTGCCCTTTTACCAGCCGGCTGCTGGCCCTTCACATCCACATGTGTCAATCACAGAGGTAGATGATCAACAACCAGTGTAGGGGTGACATGTGGTTAGCATGTCGAGTCCCCCAGCCGTTATAGCTGGTTCCTCAACCTGGAGCCGCTACTTATTGTAGCTACCCAATTGCCTCACGATGCTGGGTGGGCACCGGTCCCATACTGGCCGAAATACCATGAGAAAATGTCTTCCCCCATGGAGACTCGAACCAGCGCAAGTCCCGTAGCTCTGCGCCAAGGCTTCCTACCTTAACCGCTCGGCTACGGCGCGGGACTTAAAATGATATAAGATCCCAATTCGAGGAGGTATTAAATAGCAATAAAACAAAAACATCTCTCTTTCATTTTGTGATTAACATTTCAATTGACACTGTATTTTATGAGATGCATTTATTTAATATTATATATAACTAAGTACGGTAACTCACTGGCTCTATCGAACCCGTAGGTCCTTGCCCGCGCGGACACCCCTATCCTGAGCTAATGTTTTCCAATCATCCCCTGTATAATCTGCTTCCCTAAAATCGTGGATGTTTCTCCCACCTCATCCTTGGTCTAACAACTGGGCGTTTTCCTTCTGGTTTTCCTACAAGAAGCTTCCATGTACCTCTCTCAAATGTCCTGCCCATTGCAGTCTACGACACTTAATTGTTATTATTATATCTGGCTTCCTACACATACAATGTAGCTCAGTATTATGTAGTTTTCTCCATTCACCTGTCTGTTCATCTCTTTTTGGTCCAAAACTTTTTTTCTAAGGACTTTATTCTCAGATACTCGTAACCTTCTTTCCTCCCTTAAAGCAAGAGTCCATGTTTCACATTTCGCATCCGTATAATGTAACTGGTAGAATATCAGTTTTTTACACTTTCAGTTTAACTTTTTTTTTGAGAGAACTTGGGACGACAAGAGTTCCTGTAAAGATAATAACATGCGTTTCCAAATTTGAGCATATGTTATTTTCTTTGTGCATCTCATTCCTGTTTGTAATTATTGTTCCTAGGTATTTGAATTCAGTCACTTCAAAATTTCCTTCATTTGTCATTTTTATTAGGAATATTCCACAATACAGTGTTTCTCCTTGAACCCAAAGTGATTTGTCGCCAGAGGTTCCTGTCTAAAGCATCTTCTTTCCTCAAATCTCTAGCTTCCAAACTTCTCCTCACTCCATCTATCAAACTTTCTCTAGGTCTGTCTCTTCCACTTCTTCCATTAAAGTAAAGTAATCCCACTACAGACCTCAGGACGCCCTTGGGGTAGCAGGACGTTAAGGCTCCCACTTATTTCTGGACAATCGGCACATGATGTCAGCCGGGTTGTCAGCCCTGCTTACGACCGCCTTTACCCCCAGAAAAAAGTGTCTGATATTCATTTCCGTTAGAGGCTGAGACGACCCTAGGGCCATAGTGCCGCCAGAGGGTTTGGGTCAGTTTAAACATCCTGACCCCACCAGGACTCAAACCCTCGACCTTCCGGCTTGTAGCGCAGTGCCTTAACCATTACCCTAAGGCGTGCCCATCCTTCCAATTAAGGATTTTCTTTGGTATTCTCTCTTCTTCAATTTTTTTGAGGTGTCCATGCAATTTCAAACGTTTTTATTCTATTTTTTTCTATTTTTATCATTTGTCATTAACTGTCCATTTCCATTATACAATGCATTTCTTTGTATGAAGAAATATTTAATTTTATTGATGTTTACTTCGAGACCCAATAAATTAAATATATTATTATTGTTTTCCTTTACACTCGGGGTTCCCCCTGTAATCTTTCGTGCTTGAGAGAACTAACGAGATGCACTTGGAAGCATGGAGCAGAAACTATATGGAAATTAATTGATATTTGTTACCCTAATAGCACTTTGATGAATAAGACAAGATTATTAGAGTTGATTTGAAATGGCCAAGTATTGTGGAATGATGTAATTCCATCGGGAACTGAAACTGGTGATTTGCTGTGAATATTAATAAGTGCACATTCCTTGAGTTTGCACACGTTTTGTAGCAGTGTGTAGGTGGTAGCAGAGAGCAGATAGGGGATGCATTCTCGAGGGGTTGCTACCCCTCACTTCTTGACTGCTTCCATTCCACTAATGCATTCCTCTCAACCAGTATTGTGTCTACTGCTTTTAATTCGCCACCAGTACAGCTGCCAACCTCTCCTCTGGCATGTCCTGTTTTTTTTTCTTACTTTCTTTTAAAACTGTTATTTTTTATCTTCTTCTGATTTACTAATGCTTTTACATGTTCCAGCTTTCCTCAACTACAGTTTTTTGTTGTCATCTCTGACTTATTATTAATAATTCTCTTTCTGCCTTGTTTTCTATTTTCATCTTCTATGGCAAAGGAGGGTTTCTTTTAAATAAATTGCTGGACCGAATAGAAACTGCATGACCAAGACAAGAGCCAGGACTACTGGAATAACGTGAATTAGTAGGACGAAACAGAATTAAATATTTTCGGTTCCGATGATATGAACTGGGTATGGACGAAGAACAACGCTGCCTGTTCAAGTCAATCTCCACTATTTATTGTAGCGCCAGTAATCATTCTCCTTGTTTGACAGCGTTACATCAACGATCTAAGAGCGGGAATATTTAGCGCTTAGCTGTATGATGCGAAATTTAGATTAGCATTTATGAAGATCGGGTTTCATAGCCGTTTGTTGCAAAACGTAGAATCGCTGATAAGACTGAAGACGTTTACATTTTTCTTGAATCCATCCATCCATAGTAATTCTGCCAGAAGGCAGGTCTTTCACTGCAATCATAGCATTTTCATGCTGTGCTTGCAGCTTTACTATGGAATTGTAGGTGTGGTAGCTTCCTGTTGCATTCCACACCGGTGAAGGAGGAGGATGATGATGATGGCCTTATGATTTTGGGGAATGTTTGGGCCTTAAAATTTTCCTGACATTTGTCTTACAGGTGAGGAAAATCCCCGATAAAACCTCACCCAGAAATACTGCCCCGATCGGGGATCGAACCCGGGCCCGCTGCGTGACAAGGCATCACGCTACCTCGAGACCACAGCGGTGGACTTTCTTGAATAATAAGATTATATTTAAAGATTTTGCGCCAAAAGTGTACACTTGCTTCATGAGCCAGTGCAAAAGATATCAATTTTTTAAGTGGCGTTTAGCCGGTTGATGCATACTATCGTCCAAACTGTGTGAATGATGGTACTTGAAGTTAACTGATATATCATCATCCGGTATCATGACAGCTGCCGCCGGAAACCAAACGCCATTCCTCTCTCTCCATCCATCGATCTTCCTCCAATCCTCTGACAATCATAGCCGCTTGCACACCTATCCAGGTTTTCTTTGGTCTTCCTTTCTTCCTCCTTTCTATTAGGATCCATTTCATAATAAGTTTAGGCAATATTTGCTCTGGCATTCCTTAGACATGGCCATACCACAGTAATATTTTCTTTTCTGTAATGTCTGTGATGTCCGGCTCCTCTTGCACAACCATAATTTCCGTTATTCCTTATTTCATATTATATCCATTCTTCTATAATGAAATTATACAAGACCATGTGAGTTACTATTATTACTTATGGATCCGAAACATGGACATTGACAACACAACAATCTACCAGAATACAAGCTGCTGAAGTGAAATTCCCGAGACGAATAGCAGGATATCAAAGAATAGACAAAAAACACAACATACTCGTAGAAATAAGACAATTAAATGTAGAGGAATTAAACGCAACAATAGTGAATACAGAACAAATTGGAAAGAACACTTAGCAAGGATGACTGAGAAAAAAAGAATACCAAAATCAGCATACAACTATTCAAGAGAAAGATGAAGTTTGGGAAGACCAAAAAAAAAAAAAATGGAAAGAGCAGCAATTTGGAGCCGAAGCAGGCTAGCAAAAAGCCTAAACAGTGACGAAGAAGAAGATCCATTCTAGATTTTCCAGCTGACCTTAAAACATCCATTTCTGTACTTAATACATAATGTAAATAAAAAAAGGCTGGACAATAATGTGAAAGACGAGTTTACTTCCATATCTCCTTGGGGAGACTTCTCGGACCTAAAGTTTCCTATCTCGAATTGTTCAGAAGAGCATCCCCTTTGCTCCGTTTAATTCTTGCACGCTCTTACAGAGTCAGAATGTATATTCCCCCAGAATAATATTTTTCTAGCTGTGTTATCTTTACTTGATAGAGTTTGAATGTTTCAATTATTTTTGGAGTGTTCTGTCCGATCGTGATCTCACCTGATGGGGGACTCTGTCTCCCCAAACCAGTCAATAAGCCACAAGTTTCCTATCTTTTCCAATTTCCTTCCCCTCTCTAACACATTCACTTTCATTTCTTACTGAATCTCCTTCTCCCTTATCTACTTTCGTTAAGGAGCCCTTCTTCTGTTCTTGTCCCTCCGCCATTGTATTGGCTCATATGCGTGCTATTGTGGTCGTGAGCAGATTCCAAATCCAGATAATTTCCCGATAAACACTCTTTGTGTCGCTGCAAATTCGTGTAGATACGCCTTCAGTTCCCTAAGTGCATAAATCTATAGAACTTATGCCCCGGCACAAAACATTCAGACCATTTTTATCTGTAAGATATATATTTACTTCTTTTAGTGAATTTCGAAGCTCTTACCTCTCATCCCACAACACAGAATCTCATATTATTAATTCTTATTCTGTACCTGAACTCTTCTTCTTCTTCCTTCCAAGTATTAGGCCAAGGCCTGTTACGATCCTATAGAAAATTTTCCCTCCAGCGTTTCATAGGACGGCCCAGTGATCTTCGTCCTCTTGGTATATAATTATAAACAGCTTTGGGGATCCGATTTGAACTCATTCTTTCAAGATGGTGTTTCCAATTTAGTTGGTACTGTTTAATATATTCCAAAATTGATGTAGTCTTCAATTCTTTTAAGATATCGGTGTTCATTTTCCGATCCCAACTAGTGTAACCCGCTGTTCTGCGCATGAATCTCATTTCACAAGCCGTTATTCTGCTTTCATGTTGTCTTTTTAGTGTCCATGCTTCACTACCATAGGTCAACACTGGTCTAGCCAAAGTGTTATATAAACGTAATCTGGTGTTTTTTTGTACAAGGGATGGTTTCATAACTTGATTAATAATTCCTAAACTTTTATTATAACTAGTAATTTTTTCAGGGATATCCTTTTCATCCCAGATAGAGAGATAATATCCAAGATATTTAAATTGATTAGATCTCTCTAAAATTTTATTCTGGAGACAGATTTTACTTTGTATGGGGTCCTTCCCATGAAATGCCATAATTTTAGTTTTGTTAATTGATATTTCCATATTAAATTTGGCACCTATTTTTTGTAAATTATAAATTGATCGTTGCAAATCTTTTTCGGAAAGTGCCAGAAGAGCTAAATCGTCTGCAAAAAGAATAGCATCGAGTTTGAGGTTCCTATTGATGGGTATATATCCTCGTTGTGCTTTCCTCCATTCATTTATTAATTTATTCATGTATATAATGAAAAGCACCGGTGAAAGCCCACATCCCTGTCTTACTCCAGTGTTGATCTTTTCCCAAGAAGATAATTTACCATCTTGTTTAACAGAGATTTCATTGTACCTGAACTCAATCATATTAATAAGCTGTTAGTTTATGCTGATGATGCAGAATTATTAGGTGATAGGGAGGAGATACTAAGTACTAAACACACATATTGAGTAACAGTAAGAAACTAGGATTGGAAGTAAACATCAATAAAACTAAATATAGGCCCTATGTTCACACATAGAAATACAAGCACATGCGAAATGAAAATCTTAAGAACTATTCAGGGGAAAACATTATTTGATAAGATACACAACACAGAAATTAGGGACAAATGCCATATTCAAGACATAACCAAATTTATTATAGATAGAGGAAAATATTGGAAGGGTCATATAGAAAGAATGAAAGAAAACCGGCTTGCAAAATGAGCTAAAGAAGATAGACAAATGGACGGGAGAAGAACAAGAGGAAGACCAGCCAAGTGATGGATAGACAGTGAATGCACACCCAATACGTCTTCCTCCGAGGAGTGATTTTGGAAATAAACAGGATGAAAAGCCTACAAATTGAGTTTGAGAAGAAGAAGAAGACATAGAAATACATTATATAATACAAATGGACAGTTAATGAAAAAAATTAAGGATATTTTGAAGAAGTGGCTGAATTCAATATGCAATAATTACAAACGGTAATGAGATTCACAAAGAAATTAAACATAGACTCAATTCTGGAAATGTATGTTATTATTCATTACAGGGACTCTTGTCCAACTTCTCTCAAAAGACATTAAACTGAAAAAATGTAAAACTGTTATTCTCACAGTTATATTACATGGATGTGAAACATGGACTCTTACTTTAAGGGAGGAGGAAATATTAACAGAATTTGAGAATAAAGTTCTTAGTATTTGTAATTCAGTTGAAATTCGCGATTGCAACAAAAAGCACAGCCACCTGGTTAAATAATAAACCAATTACCTTACAAGGCCATCTGTTAGAATCGTATGGAACTCACAGATAATTATAACTCTTTGTTAAATAATAAACAAATAATTTGCAATAAAAATAATGCGACTATAAATTTAGTTAGAAACTTCCCTAAGTCTAAAGTTGGATCAAACTATACATAGTGTGCAAAATTTTATTAAAATCGGTTCAGTAGTTTAGGATTCCATCGCGGACAAACAACGTGACACGTAATTTTTATATATTAAGATATATATATATATATATGAATTTAACAAAGCTACTTTGAAGTTAAAAGTGGAGGCATGTAAACTGTATAATGGATGTATGTAGGAAGTGTTTACACTTGTTTTGCGGGTTACGCCACATTACTGTGATGTGGAAGCCAGGCCACGACCTTCTGGTCGCCGACCACTGTGCGATAAAATCACGGAATTCGCCTCGTAATGAGATTCACGGAATTAAACTCCTAGCAAAAAACTCACCACTATGACATTGCTAAACTAATTCAAACTAAGTAACTACTTAAAACAAATTACAGTCATTCTTACATAATGCATCGGTACATGTCTCCTTTTCCCAGTAATCTGTGACACCACAAGAATTAAATGCGGTTGATGAGTGGCCGACAAACTTGACAACCACCAAATGTTTTTATTGAGATATTTGAGGTTGAGGTTTGATATGTACAGGGTGAATCATAATTATGGATATACGTTTGATCGCGTTGTGTGATGTAAATATTACCATTACAGGAAATATGAAATTACCGTTGGAAAGGCGATTATTCAAATTACAACAATGGAATCAAGCAAAACAGTGTAGAACTTAACGTCATTAGTGAAAATGGCGTTGAATATGCAACAGCAAATTACAATTGCTGCATGGTAAAGAAGTAATTCTCTTCCCACGTTGTGGTGACGTTTTGAAGCAGCTCTCTCTCTTCATACCCGATGTTGTAGTAACATTTTGAAGGATTTGTGCCCCAAAAATAATTACTAGTTCAGGTTGGGTTTGATTTTCGGTAGAGCTGGAATCTCTTCTCAAGGTCGGAAGTTGGTACACAGGATAGAAAAACACTTTAAAATCACCGAAAACTGTTTCTTGTAGAAATAGTTGTAAATTTATTTACTATTTAATTTCCCAGCAGATCAAGTAAATATAGGTGGTATTATTCTTCACCGTCAATTAAAATTAAATTTTGTTTTTTTGAGTCAACTATTCTTCTTGTATTAAATATCACATTTTATCAGGAGAACTCTTATTGCTTCTATGTTTGTTGAAAGTTGTATGCAGAATGACTAGGTAATTTTTAAATAATTTTAAAGAACATTATTACATCACATGATAGTAATTTTAAATTCTGTTGGTTAATATAATGTTTAAATTTGATTTGTTAAATCAAAAAGTTAATTGTTTTAACATCCAATCAGAATTTAGTATACTTTTATTTAAAAATATGAAGTTAAGCAGGTGTTCTTATTACTGTTATAACAGAAAGCTTTATAATTCTGACAACAATGACTTAAAACAATTTAAAAGCATTATTTAGAAAGATTGTTATGTAATACAATTTCTTTAATTGTTACTGAGACATTTTTATTCAACAATGAAGAACAATGAATTATTTAGATTTTTTCTTTATTTAAGTTGTATCTAATATTAATAGAATTTTAAAATACAAAATTATTAACTTTAACTTTATATTTATTATGATATTAAAATCCTGCTATAATGGGCAATGACGTATGCTAATGATCGTGAGGCCCTAAGATGGGCAAGCCGTGAGTTTAACGTAGCATTGCAGCCGTCGATTGTGGGGAAGTGGAGAAAACGACTGCTGGAAACGGGAAGGATGCAGAAAATCAAACCTTGTGGAAGGCATCGCATTAGCACGGATGCTGAAACAACGAAGATAATTGTGGAGGCGTTCGACGCTAGCCCACAAAAATCAACCCGCCAAGCTGCATGTGAGCAGTGATTTGTTTTGTTTTGTTCTATTGTTGTAATTTGAAGGATTCCCTTTCCAATGATAACATCATATTTCCTTTAATAATAATATTTTCGTCACAAAATGCGATCAAACGTGTAGCCATATTTCTGAATCACACTGTATGTTATCAAAAGGCTCGGATGTTGAGGACTTACAAAATGCATATAAAGGACCTGTAGGAAGACCTAAATCCATATTTTTATATGGTTTTCTATAAAGATCACATAGCTCACTGTTATGTAGTCTTCTCCATTCGCCTGTTTCTTCATCTCTCTTTGGTCCAAACATTTTTCTAAGAACATTCAGTGGATTAATAAATCGTTTGTGATTGTTTGGTTCTGTAATGATATTGACTTGATTCACTTTTAACTTAATTTTAATTTGTATACATATAATTATTTATTCAATGTTAAGATATTATGCAATACTTTTTTGTATTTAATTTTTTTCACTAGTTATTATTATTATTATTATTATTATTATTATTATTATTATTATTATTATTATTATTATTATTATTATTTATTTTACTATGAATATAATAGATATGAAATGTCCCGCGCCGTAGCCGAGTGGTTAAGGCAGGAAGCCTTAGCGCAGAGCTACGGGACTTGCGCTGGTTCGAGTCTCCATGGGGGGATAAATTTTCTCATGGTATTTCGGCCAGTATGGGACCGGTGCCCATCCAGCATCGTGAGACATTTGGGTAGCGACAATAAGTAGCGGCTCCAGGTTGAGAAAACCAGTTATAACGGCTGGGGGACTGGACGTGCTGACCACATGTCACCCCTACACTGGCTGTGATTGACACATGTTGATGTGACGCCAGCAGCCGGCTGATAGGCTAAGAGCCTTCTAGGCCTGTCGCGCCAGGAGTTTATAATAGGTATAATATATTTTGAGAAAAAAATATAGGGCCTATTGGATATGGAGTAGAAACAAGATTTAATTTTAGAAGATCAGAAGGGGGGTTATATTAGAGGATGTAAAGAATTTGAGTATCTGGGGGAAAAGTAGATAAAGAAGATAGGCAAGAAAGTGATGTTAAGAACAGAATAAATAGAGCAATAACAGGAATGGTGTCCTATGGAACAGACATATAACCAGGAAAAATAAATTGCAAATATATAATTCAATAGTGAAAAGTACTGTCACATATGGTGCTGAAGTTTGGACATTCAACAAAAACTTGTGTCAATGAAAATTGATTTCTTGAGGAGAGAAGTAAGATGTTCTAAATAAAAAATAAAGAATAATAATAATAATAATAATAATAATAATATGTAAAGTCATACGAGAAAAAATAATTATTAAATATTTAGTAGTATATTGTACAAAATCGCCCGTGATGGATTAGTGTTATGCTCCTTGCCTCTGGTCCCGAGGGTCGAGGGTTCAAACCCGGCCGGGGTCGATGGATTTTTAGGACGGAAAAATCCAAGAAGCAAGTCCTCCGGGAGGGACTTTAAGCCGTGGGTCCCGAGTCTGAAGATTTTCAGGCTCGTAAAAGATCCTTAAGCCTGAATGAAAAGGCATCTAAGCAAACTTTACCGAATTCTCCTGTCTTAGTACTACCTTGGTTTCCTAGATGTCAGAAAGAGGCGGAACGCTGACCACGGACCACTCAAATGGTATCTATTCGAAAACAAGTGTAACTAAATTAGTATGGTTCAAATTCTTCCCTGTAGGGGGAGAGCGCCTAAATATCTGCTAAGTAAAACATGGGCTTACAAGATTTGTACAACATGTAAGCATTTAAATTGGTATGGGCAAGTGCGACGAATGCAAGAAGAAAGGTTACCAAAAAAAAAAAACATTGAAATGTTTTCCACCTGGAAGAAGAAAGAAAGGAAGACCTTAAAACTCATGGATGCAAGAAATAAAGAACTGGAATGAGAACAAGATGACTGGAGGACATGGAGTGGATGGATAGGGACGAGTGGAGAAGGAAAGTAAAACTTTAGGCACAGAAAAATTCGTAAACATTGAAAATCTGTATATAAATAAAATTATCGTCAACGTGTATATCCGTCCGGTTTTGAATCTTTGGAGACTTGAAAGCAAGTTGATTTCCTACCAGTCGGTTGCTAGCCGAAAAGTAGTAAGTCCAGTGGTGGGGCTGCCACCTAAAGCCTCTGGACAGGCATGAAGGAGGATTAGCATTTACTCTAATCCTGATGTAACAGTTACACCGCTATGGACGAGTGGAGAAGGATAGTAAAACTTTAGGCACAGGAAGATTCGTAAACATTGAAAATGTGCAGGAGAGAGCAGCAGTAGCTATAAGAGCTATGTGCAGTATCAAAGACATCACATCGTTAAAATTAGTCACAGCCATGAAATTATTCGCATCAGTGATCACCCCGATTGTCACCTACGGGATAGAACTGATATGGGAGAAACCATCGACCAGCGATTTGGAGAAGTTAGAAAAAGTAAAACCAAGATTCGTCAAAAAGGCATTAGGTGCAAGCAAATACACACCAAATAGAATGGCCTATATGCTAGCCAGAGAAACCTTCTTCCTAGAGGACCTGAGGCAAAGGATACTACTGCCAGCAACGGAGCCATATAAGAAAGTCATCGAAAAAAAGAAACAGAGAGAAAAAGAGATCGACGAAGATTTCTACGCCTCAGATGCCATGGTAAACAGAGAGTGGACTGGAAGTAACCAACCACAAAGGCACAGAATCATAGGTTTAGCAACACACGGATATCATCACAAAATGTGCAAAAATACAAAATTCCACCCACCGAGTGATTCGTGTGAATGCAAGATATGCGACCAAAAGTGTGAGCGATACCATTACAAACAATGCAGAATATGGACAGGATCACTGAACGAACTCATAAAAGACAAATCATAAACTTATAACTTAATGCTCTTTCGAGTGCCTCTTACCAACTTATTATTATTATTAAACATTGAAAATCTGTATATAAATAAAATTATATAAAATTATTATTATTAAATTTAATTAAATAACCGGAATTGAAGAGATAACTCTCTTACTTATTTTTCGTATTTTCTTTGAACATGCTAGCAATTCTTGTAAAACAGATAGGAACCTTGATGTTTGCGAAATAATTAAAAAAGTATACCAACAGGCCTATGCACCGCTTCCCCTTGTAATCTCCTTGAACCATCATTTTCAACTTTATCATAGCTCAGTCTCCCTTCCCTGCTAAACCCACGTTACTAGAAGATGGAGGCTGCAAGAACGAGGATAAGGGATGAGAGATTACCTGTTTATAAAGGAAAGAAAAATATGGGGAGTGGAATAAAAATATAAGATGGCGAGAAGGGAGAATAGGAAATAAGGATAGAATGGAAAGGGGTGATGAAGAAAGAGAGAGATTAAATATGCAATGGCGACATCTGCGAGTAGGAAATCAGTGCTGCCAACATCGTGGCACAGTATTACCGGATATTGCAAGCTTTCAGGGAAGAAAGTAAGGAAAAAAGCTGCGAGTAAATAAACACAAAAGTCTGGAAGTCACTTATACGAGCTTTGTGAAAATGTTATTTATTTTGCTTCAGTTGTTCGCTGGAAAAGTGTGAGCTTTTCTTAGTAGCTAGTAGTGACAGGCGTACAACAAGTGGAAATACCAAAACAGCCACGAGATAAACTTTACAATGTTCTTGTCAGAGAAATTTGCTACAAAATATCCACAACTCGCCGGAAAAAGTGTCAAATTAAAAACAAAAGAGTTATTAATGATATAACGAAGTTAGGAACATTATCTATAAGAGCAAGCGAATATTTTTAAATATTTAGGTTTGAATTTATCATGTGTTAAAATTGAAAATATTAATTATAAAATAAATAAATTTAATCTAATGTAATAGTACATTTAATCAAATATAAATTTAATCTAATCTGATAAAAAAAACCTTAAAATACGAGAAAAGAAACAAAAATGAAATGTATTATTATATACAACTTTCCTCATTAAAGGATTTCTTCAAGGACAGAGTGATACAGACAATTAATTTTTGGAATTTATGAAATACATTTTGTAAATATATTAAAACAATTTCAAATTGTAGGCCTAATTGAAGTATACACACTATAAAGTAGAAATGTTGTAAATGTGGTTTCTTAAAATTGAAATTGATCCTCTAATGGCAGCGATGGCAATTTTAGAAAGATAAACCGTGTCCAAAATTTGGCTAAGAATCCTGGTATAGTACATCTTGCCCCGATCAGCAATCCTGTGACAGTTATACTATCTAATTGGTATCTTTGTAGTAGTCAATGTCTGTTCATGTGTTGGTATACGGATCAGAATATTGGACGATCACTAAAAGACAAAAACAAAAATTGGAAGCAATTGAGATGAGATTTTTAAGAAATATGTTAGGATATCTATAGTTCCGCATATTATTTGAAATATCAAAGAATGTAGAGATAAATGGCGTAGACATGTTGAATTAATGAATGTAACAAGATTACAAAACGCAGCATTTAACTACAAGCAAAGAGGTTCAAGTAGTGTAGGAAGGCCAGTGAAAAGACGGACAGGACAGCTGTGAGTCTGAACAGGCAATTTGCCTAGCCCGTGAAATAAAGAAGAAGAAGAAGATGGCAGGATATACTCTGCAGGATAAAAAAAAAAACGAAATGAAGATATACGAAAGGAAATAAATATTTCAAACTTACAGATCGAATAGTTAAATATAGGAACTCATGGAAAGAGCATGTTGATAGAATGCCAAAAGAAAGATTTCGAAAATTATTGCTGAATTATAAACTAAACGGAAGGAGAAATGTTGGATGCCCACACAGAAGATGGTCTGAACAATTTTAACAATTCTAGCTTTTATGAAACTGGAACAAGCTAACGGCTTAATCATTGGATTAGGAAGAAGATTTTTCACGTCTAGAAACTAGGATTGCTCATATGGAGCAATTCTTATTAGTAAACATGTCATTTTATGAGAGATTGTTTTATTAGTTAATTAATCTGAAATATAATAATTAGTTAAATCGTTTAACATACAACTTTGCTAAGATGGCGGGTGCTCGATTTATGGAAGAAATATCATTATGCAACATATAGTTATCAACCACATATTTAATAAAGTTAGGGAGTGAACTCAATTATCGGAACAGCGGCTAGCGGAGTTGTCATTTCAACGAAACTTTGAGACAATTACATTTTCATCTCTGTCACTCAGTCGGCGTTCCCATAAGATCAATATTATTTTCTAGACATGAAAAACAGTACATGGAATTGGCAAAACACTTATTTCTCGTGTCAGTTATTTAAATGTGGAGGGACCGTAGTGAAAACAAAATCATGTATAACTGTTATGTAATTCGACACATATTTAAGTAATTTATGTTCTTTCATTTGCATCTGTTTTATTAAAAATGAGAAATAAATTAACCAATTTATGCATCTTATAGAACAGATTGCCAATTTATTGTTAACAGTCGAAACGATTTTTGGCCTTCGAGAGAAATACCCAGTTGGTAGACCAAGAATCAAGTAAGAGAATAATAGTAATCATGAATTAAGTAGATTACACAGGGGATGATTGTTAAACATCTCAGGATGGGGATGTGTGGAGAGTTTATGTCCGCGCGACCATAAGCCCACGAGTTCGATAGTGCCAGTGAGTTTGTTATCAAATTATACAATAATAGGCCTATGCACATAGGTATACCTAATCACTAGAGAACGGATTTTTATGTAATAAAAGATAAGATTGTAATGCAGATAGTATATACTCGTATTATTCAACTGTTTTGTGTGTGAAACAAGATAAAAGACAGTCAAAAGTCTTATTTCTCTTTATACTATTCAACTGTTTGTGTATGGAACCAAAACAAAAGACAGTCACAAGCCTAACTTGCCATTATACTATTCAACTGTTTGTGTGTGGAACCAAAACAAAAGACAATCATAAGTCTAACTTCTCATTATACTATTCAACTGTTTGTGTGTGGAACCAAAACAAAATACAGTCACAAGCCTAACTTGCCATTATATTATTCAACTGTTTGTGTGTGGAACCAAAACAAAAGACAATCATAAGTCTAACTTCCCATTATATACTATTCAACTGTTTGTGTGTGGTACCAAAACAAAAGACAGTCACAAGCCTAACTTCCCATTATACTATTGAACTGTTTGTGTGTGGAACCAAAACAAAAGACAGTCATAAGTCTAACTTCTCATTATACTGTGTTGCAATCTTAATTTTTAGTACATAAAAATCCGCTCTCTAGTTAAAACTTACGGTTACGCATGATTTGTTTTCACTGCAGTCAGACACTTAAATACCAAAATAAATATATATTCCGTAAACGAGTAAAATATATCCATAAATTTGAACTGCTGAAGAATTCGCTTAGTTCACGCAATTCCTGCACGACGGATTTTTGTTTTAAGTGGACCCATCCAGCCATCAGGGACAAAAATGTGCTCACATGCAGTTTTATATCATTTATGTACGTAATAGTGAGTATAAATGGAGTTTTATTTATTCTTGAAGGAGACAGAGTTGAATCCAAGTTTGTTTTAGTTGATGGTAAAGAGGTTATTCAGTGTAAAGAGATTTCCCAGACACGAATAGAAGTGTGTGAACTAGGGGCGGTAGTCTTCTGTTTACAGTTCGTATTAGAGCTCATCTGTTAGTGGCGTCTCCGCCATCTTCTAAAATCCTATCGTAGGTTTTGTTGTCTCAATGTTTGATTTAAATTTTCAAATGAATTCAAGTGCTTGACGAAAATGTTCTGCTGAAAAAGTAGCTTATCATTAGAAGCAATGAGTATATTAATACATTTGTTGGTCCCCGTTTGTCCCTCTAGAGACACGGTTGTTCGCCTAGTGACAATAATTTAGTTACGCTTATTTCCCTACAGATATCAGTGAGTGACGTGGTTAGTTCATCGCCTCGAAGTGAAATCTAGTAGGAAAGTAAGGCATTTATTTAACTTTCACAGGGAAATACACCATGAGGTTTAATTTAAGAATTACATTAATATTTTTATTACCTCACCTGATATCCTTTTGCTTCTAGACTACAGTTTCGGAGCTATATCTCTATCATCAGTAGCCTCTCGTCGACCGGTGTAAAGTCATTTCTTGGCGGTTTTCTTCTTCCTTCTGAAATTGAGAAGGAAGAAGAAATCGCCAGGAAACGACATAACACTGGTCGGCGAGAGGCTACTGATGTGGAGATATAGCTCCGAAACTGCAGTCTAGAAGCAAAAGGATATGAGATGAGGTAATAAAAATATTAATTTAATTTTTAAATTAAACCTCATGGTGTTTTTCCCTGTGAAAGTTAAAAAAAATACCTTACTTTCCTACTAGATTTCACTCTAGGATGTTGTTTTGATGTTTTTTAGGCCAATGAACTGTTGGTTGATAAATTATAGCCAGGACTTCATGGTGAGACCTGAATTTGTTACTGGACAAGATTGGCTTCGGAATTCGATTGCAAAAATATTACCTGGTTTGGTTTCGTACATGCCCAATTATTATTTTTAATTTAAATATTTAAATACATACATGGGGGACAAATACGTGAGGCTCTTCTAGAGAGATCAGTAAATCATGTTTGCTGTCAGTATAAACTGGATTGGAATCATTGCTTTGATCAGTTGGAGAGAAAGTAGTTCTGGCAGGCGAGCTGATACCGTCATTTGTCTTGCTGCATTCAGATGGCCAAATTAAGATTACAAGAAGAAGCTGTGCTAAAAATGTTTATATCTTCCTTATCTTTATGCGATCAACGATCGCAAGACCACCTCTTATTTGCAGTTCATAACGTAGCAATATCTATCGCTTTTTTGTGGTTTTTACGTTTTCTTCTTAGAGACTTTACTTTCACCAATATATGTTTATTATCAAATATATTATTTGACTATTTAACTCATACCCCAAATGGGAGTCAATGACCAATTACGTTTCAATGATTTCTGTTTTACAACCAATCATAGTCGTGTTTCACCAAATATTTATCAATATTAAATTTACCATATTAAAGAAAGATCCTCCTTTTTAATACTCTGAACAGGTCTGACCATTATTTTGCAGTGACTGAGCCTGTTAGAAATACGGCTACCAGATTGTATATATAGTGCATGGATGTCAACACATAGCGCTTGAGGAAGTTAATATAAAAACATTTGTAGCAATTGATTATACCACCAAAAATAAAAAAAAAACACTGTTTGCACTTTCTTAAATGTATTTTGTCCCAGGTAATAATCCAGAAAAATATAATTGTCATATTTACATCATACGACATCAGAAATGAATTAATATAAATTACAGTTTGACGTGTTTCATTTTTTCTCCACTAGAGACCATTCTTACAATATTGCGTTCCTTTGGCAATAAATAGTATGATCTGGTTGCAGTGATAAACAAAAGAAGCAGAGGAAGCGTACCAATCGTTTCTCATTTCTTTTCAAACATCGCCGTTTACATTAAATATATAAATATTTAAAAATAACTATAGTTAAATAATGATTTGTGAGTAAACAGCTTAAATTTTATTCGTTAAATAGTCCTAACAAATGCCACTCTTGATTTCCAAATTCTCTAGATAAATTCACTCCTCACTTCTTGAGTCGTGAATTTATCGATAATTTGGAAATCACTCGTGGCATTACTTATGATAAAGAGCACCCCAAGCTGTTGAAGGTAAAATTATTTTTTTTTGTAGACAACTCTAGTTTTATTCTAGATGTGTTGGAGATGATTCTTTGTTGACCACTTTAATTTTATCCCAAGCGTGTTCACTCACTCACTCACTCACTGGCACTATCGAACCCGTAGGTTCATGGCCGCGCGGGCATAAGCTCTCCATACATCCCTATCCTGAGCTAATGCTTTCCAATCATTCCCTGTATAATTTACTTCCCTCAAATCATAGTTACTGTTATTCTCCCACTTCATTCTTGGTCTACCAACTGGGCGTTTTCCCTCTGGCTTTCCTACAAGAAGCTTCCATGCAAGTCTTTCATTCCCCCATACGTGCAACATGTCCTGCCCATCGCAGTCTACGAGACTTAACTGTTCTTATTATATCTGGCTTCCTATAAAGACCATATAGTTCATTGTTATGTAGTATTATCCATTCACCTGTCTGTTCATCTCTCTTTGGTCCAAAAATTTTCCTTAGTACTTTATTCTCAAATACTTGTAATCTCCTTTCCTCCCTTAAAGTAAGAGTCCATGTTTCGCATTCATATAATATAACTGGTAGAATAATGGTTTTATGTATTTTCAGTTTAACGTTTTTTTTTGAAAGGAGTTGGGACATCAAGAGTCTCTGCAATGCATAATAGCACGCAGTTCCAGAATTGAGCCTATGTTTAATTTCTTTGTGCATCTCATTCCTATTTGTGATTATTGTTCCTAGGTATTTGAATTCAGCCACTTCCTCAAAATTTCCCTTATTTGTCATTAGCTATCCATTTCCTTTATATAATGTATTCTACGTGCGACCATATAGTCCCCACCTTATTTTTCATTTTTTAGTTAAGTTTTCTAATAAAGCGTGTTGTTTTAGTTTTTTAAAACTATTATTTATTTTAATTTTACTACATAATTTCGACTGAATTGTAGAAGTATTGATGGAAGTACGTACATAAAATCTGAGTACTGATAATATTTCCACCCTCTAGACGCCCAAAAGAATTTAAACGTCAAAGCGGTAAAACAAAGAATCCGTGAGAAACACTTCACTCTCGGGTTGTAAATTCCAAGCGAACGGAATTGAATGTGTGCCAGAGACTTTAGAACATTATCGTTATGTTGGTATGACTAATAACAGAAATAATGGCTGCTTTTTAACAGACAACATTCGTTTTATTGTCTATCAGTCTTCACCATAATAAAGGCAAGTATGTTGAGCGCTTGCTGCCAAATAATGTTCATTGCACTCGCTTCTGGGGAACAAGACGTCCATTCAGTAACTGTCTTCTTTCAAAATTAAACAAATGCTTTTTTTAATTAAAATTATTTCCCACCAATTTCATCACCAATGAACTATTAGATTAGATTAGATTAGATTATTACCCATCCAAGTTAACTATTCCCGGGCGGAGGGGAAGAGTTTTAGCGCTAGTGTCGCCGATCTACTGAATCTGTGGAAGGGATGTAGGAGAAAACTGTACATCCGATCACGTATTGAAAATTTTCAACTTGAAATGTTGGGGGAGAATCTCTAAACACGTGTGAAAGTTCTTAACATGGTTGTCAAATTAGTCATTTAAGCACGGAACGCTCAAGCGGCCGGATCATTTAAAATCACAGTATTTGGCGTCTCTCTGTTACCAGCCTCACATCAGTTACCAGCCTCACAATAAATCACAAGTGGCAACATGTATAGAGAAGGGCAAGGAAGGAACAGCTCATTCCTAGACGTAACCCCAAAAGTAACATGGTTGTCAAGTTAGTCATTCTGCCACTGACCGCGCAGAACGACGGATCATTAAAATACATAGTATTTGTCAGCTCTCTATCTGCCAATCAAACAACATAATACAAAAGACAGGAAGTGGCAACATAGTAAGGAAGAGAAAGAGAAAGAGTTTGTTAGTTAACACATTTTTCGCCTGCACAAAACACTTGGATGGGCAATAGATGTATTTAGCCTTCTCTTTCACTCACCAGGACAAAACAATTGTATTACATCAGAATATAGCAATCGCTGTTAAAAATTTGGGATCACTTATTGATGAATCAGGGAGTTGTAAATCTGATGTAGATAGCAGGTTAGTACAAGCACGAAGAGCTATAAAAATGTTGAATGGAGTACTGTGGAGTAGGACCATGTCAAACCACACGAAGAAGAGGATTTTGAAGTCTGTTGTGGAAAGCATAATGACTTAAGGTGCTGAGGGATGGACTTTGGTAGAGGGACAAAAAACTAAGATCTTGGCAGTGGAGATGGATGGAATAAGACGCAGTGCCAGGGTGTCCAGGTTGGAAAGAAGAAGAAATGAAGAAGTGAGGCAGATGATGGATATGGAGGAGACAGTGGTGGAAAGGATCGAAAGACGAGCTCTTCAGTGGTATGGCCATGTCAGGAGAATGGAGGATGATAGGTGGCCCAAAACTCTTTTGGAATGGTCACCTTCTGGTAGAAGGAAACGGGGCAGGCCAAGAACAACTTGGAGAGGAGAGATCCACAGATTGATGAACGACCGAGGTCTGGAGGAGGAGGAATGGCGTGATCGGCAAGAATGGCGAATGGGAATACAGGGTAACCGCTGTAAAGTGGAGAGGCCCTCAAAAGTAAAAGTAAGTAAGAATATATCAATCACAATTAAATAAATTTCAGACGGTGTGTGGAACAATACAGAGAACATTCAAAAATAAAATTAGAAAAGAAACCAAGATAAAAATGTATAATGTTATGGCGGTTCCCACAATATTGTATGGGTGTGAAACTTGGGCTCCAATGAAAAAACAGAAGCATAGAATACAAACGGCGGAGATGAGGTTCCTAAGACAAGTAAAATGATGTACAAGACTCGATAGAATAATAAATGAGGATATAAGAGAAGAATTGAAAGTACAGCCTTTATTGGATAAGGTCACGAATTACAGACAGAAATGGATTGATCATATAGATGGAATGAGTAAGGAGAGATATCCATTGTTAGCAAGGAATTATCAAGCAAGAGGAAGACGTGATGTTGGAAGACGTTGGGCTGATGCATTATGAAGTCGGAACGGACGATTGCCTAACCCCTGGAGTGATGATGATGATGATGATTACAATTAACTCTAATATTAAATACTAAATAAAAATTTGATCAAAAAGATAATATCTATTATATTACGATCTATAATGCAACCAGTTAATGTTAGTTAAAATTAAGACTAAAACTAATAATAAAGTGTATACAAGCAAGACATTAAATTGTCCCTGTCTAATGTATATAAAAACCAAAGAAAAATAATGAGATATAGAAAACTAATTTTACGTTTGTACAATATTTAAAACAAAACAAAATAAAATATTTGTTAATCTTAATATTATTTTCATAAATAATTAAATGTATTAATTGTTAAATGAATACTATCAGTGAGGTATATAAGTTAGTTTGTTATTAAATAATTATTTAGTTTGTTTTTGAAGGATGATATAGTTTGACAGTCTCTGACATAGGGCGGAAGGGAATTCCATGTTTTGGTAAGTGAGACCGTAAAAGATAATGAATAATACACAGTGTGATGAGGAGGGATATAAAGGACAATGTGCTGATGGGATCGAGTGTCAAGATTATGTGTGTCGGATAGTCTGTTGAAGCAGCGTGATAAATAGTTAGGCGATGATGTGTGAGCCTATTAACACTTTTAAAACTTATTTTTCTTCTTCTTCCTCCTTTCCAGGATTAGGTCAATGCGACCTGTTCCGGTCTCAAGTCCATCGTTCGCACTTAAGACTTCTGAGTGATTTTTTTTTTTACTTGGGTGGGTTACCAGCCCAACCGCAAAACCCCCAACCTGGAGGACCAGAGTTTAATTTCGGAGTTGTCTTTCTCCTAGACAGACTGCCTTACAAGGCTACAGAGCTCTGTCTGCCCTGAGCATCTGGTTTTATGGCGCCAAATATTCGTGATTCATCCTCCATCTTCAGTAAAAACAGTCCCATCTCTTGAAGGTAGATGGAAGTGTTTGGTAGAGAAAGGCTATATTTTGCGCTACTTGGAGCCATTTGTAGAGTCTGAGAACTCATCTTCAGGTCCGCCCCAGACATTCTCTACCCTTTAGGGACCACTTTTAAAACAAATGAATTCGTTCATTAATTACAAGAATTTCGAGATGATTATTTACAAAAAGTCCATCGCTGTGGTCTCGAGGTAGCGTGCTGCCTTGTCACTCAGCGGGTACGGGTTCGATTCCCGGCCGGGACAGGCTCCTGTTAGATTTTTTTTTACGGAAGATGTCAACCGATTTTGATATTTTTTTTCTTTTTTTAGCTATATAATTTGCAACCTTTCCGCGCTATTACAACTTCGAAATAAAAAAATATTTTTTTCGGTTCACCCTAATGCCCTGTCCATCTCAGTGTATGCGACTTAACTCATTATTATATGTGGTTTGCCATAAATATATAGCTCTCTGTTATGTAGCACATCCACCTATCTGTTCATCTCTCTTTGGTAGAGAAATTTTTCTACTAACTATATTCTCAAATGCATGCAATCTTTTCTCCTCCCTTAAAGTAAGAGTTCATGTTTCACATTCATATAATATAACTGAAAAAATATCAGTGTAACGTTTTTTTGGAGAAGTTGGTAATACATGAGTCCCTGTAATACATAATAACATGCATTTCCACATTTGAGCCTATGTTTAATTTAATTGTGCATATCATTCCACTACTGCAGCAAGAATACAGGAGTTTACTTATCCAATAGTGTTTAACCCTTAAATTCATAATGTATCCTTTTGGATACATCAGTTGATTCAGTAAATTTAATATTTTAAATAAATCAGAAGAAAACGAACAAAATGAAACCACTTAAATGTGTGTATAATTATACAACATACCTAATAATAACAATTATACAAGATTCCGTTTTCACTGCGGTCCGCCACATTCAAATAACTTACTTAATACAGGCTTTCCACTTTACAGCAGTTTGCCCTTGATTCCTGCTTTCCAGAGATTCCTATCTTCTCATTGTCCATCTTCCATACCCCTCTTCATCATGGCATCATATATTCCCTCATACCATGTTCTTCTACTTCTTCCCCTTCTCCTTCTGCCTGGTACCATCCAATTCAACACCTGTTTAGGCCACTGGTCTTCCGGCATCCGTTGTACATGTCCATACCATTGTAGAGCTCTCTTTGTTATCCTATCGATAACAGTTTCCTGTGGATCCATTTCTTGTCTGATATATGTATTTCGAATATGTTGTAGCCTGGATATTCTCATACTTCTCCGTAATCCATCCATTTCTGTCGCCAAGATTCTTTTCTGCATCCTTTCATTTATTGTCCAGCTTTCTGATCCATATGTAAGTATACTTTCTATTATTGTCTGTATAATCCCTTTTTTTGTTTTTCTGGTCAAATTTCTATTCCATAAAAGACCATTCAGGGATCTAATCGCCTTCCTTGGACAATTTACTCTGTTAATAATATATTTTTCACAAGTACCAGATTTATCTACTATAGATCCAAGATATTTAAATTCTTCAACACGTTTAATTATCATATTATTTATTTGTAGGTCTTATTTCCTCCGATTACCATATATTCTGTTTTAATATAATTTATCTTCAGTCCACCTACCTCAAATGCATCGACCAACTTTCTTATCATATATTCTATATCTTCTTTATCTTGTCCTATTATAATCTGGTCATCAGCGAATAATAAATTGTGTAGTAAATGGCTGTTAATGTCGATTCCCATTCCCCTACATGACTTTCCATTTCATTAATACATCTTCTAAATATATCTTGAACAATGTTGGTGACATTGTAGAGAAGAAATTTGTGTTTTGCCAATTTAAGGGTTAAGACTCGTATTGTGAAGATACCATGTTCCGAGTTCATATCCCTGCTAGTGCTAGCACGTGCTGATGCTGGAAATACTTTGGCGCGTGTGGTTTTGTGCCAAGAAATGCGGCGTCTGGGGCCCTTTTGTTTGTCAGCTAAAAACAACTCCGCACGGAGACCACCAACCACCTCTCGCTCTCTCTCTCCTCTCTCTCCTCTCTCTCTCTCTCTCTCTCTCTCCTCCTCTCTCCTCTCTCTCTCTCCTCTCCTCTCTCTCTCTCTCTCCTCTCTCTCTCTCTCTCTCTCCCTCTCTCCTCTCTCTCTCTCTCTCTCACTGTGCACACGCTTAATTATTTCTTGACAGATGACACAACACGATATCTTGTTTGCCAATATAACTGCTGTTGCCTATTTTTTTTAAGTCGCTTTTAATGATGTCGGGACTTTTCAATGCCGATGATGCGTGTTTACATAATTTATTGTTGTTAAATATCTGCCTACTTGGCTACTTAGCCGGGAAGGTTACTCTACAGGGTGATTCATAATTCCTATTACAAACGTCTAGGAGTTGTAGAGGGGAATTGCAGTAAAACCTGTCTATGAAGGAACGTGACCATTCCTTAAATATTTTGTCGTCTTGGCAGTGTACCGAAAGTACGATTTCGGTACGTGACATCTACGTACTGTTATCCTTCCTCTGCAGTGAGATTTATGAACTGTGCCAATTTCCTTTCTCTTTGTGTTTGTGTTGTTGCCAATTCATTGGCGAAATTGATAACATCTTCAATCTCCATTACAGCCTCCACGTCTGTAATTAGGTCGGCAATGACTGTAAACAGGCAAGGAAAAGCGAGGGATTCCCCGCTGTCACACATAAGCAAGGGTATCCCCGCAATACAATGGCAACACAAGAAGGTAAAACGGTATAATGCAGAAGCGTCATATGCAGAATTTACACATGTGGTCATTAATATTGTGCTTAAGAATAATGTTCAATCTTAAAGAGTTAAAAATTAGCCATTGGTACTTTCAAAACCATTCCGTTTCCGCGTTATGGAGGTTTCCGTCTAATCTCGTGATTTTTTTCCGTCTCTACAGATTTCCTTCTTATAAAGGTTCCAGCTAAGACAGGTTTTAGAATATAGAATAGAATAGAATAGATTTATTTAGCCTGGTGGAGTTAAGGCCATGTGGCCTTCTCTTCCACTCACCAGAACAAGCATATGTTACATATGAATACAAAAAAAATACAATAATAGTCATATAAAACAGGACAAACATATGTTACACATGAATACAAAAAAATTACAATAATAGTCATATTAAACAGGACAAACATGTTACATATGAATACAAAAAAAAGTTACAATAATAGTCATTGAACAATTAATTATCTGTCATATTGAATAATAATGAAATTAATGTCTAATAATAGAATGAAACTAAATACAATTAAAATTAAATTAATGACACAATGAATAAAAAAGGAATAACAGCTCGAATCTACTATGCATAATTTTACTGTAGTAGATAAAGTTTTGATAAGGATCCCTTGTCCGGAAACGTACCATTTCGATTTAAAATAATTTTGAAGATCGAAACATAATGTGCTGATAACGCGTGTCTCGTGTTTCAAAATAAGTATTACAGACTTCAAGCAATTGTACGTAAAGTGTGGTAGGGGCTGTACTACAAGTATGGTTCCATGTGGCGACCCTGGTGTTCGTTACACAAAATGAAAAAAAGGATGTTGCATTTGAGTCATGCTTCAGTTGATTCTGATGCAATAAAATGGCTGAAGGTGTCGAGTCTGTGTTGCCATCTAAATTTTTAAAACATACGTCTGATGAACCTTTGACTAGTAGTCATAAAACAGTTATTTTAAATGTATTTCATAAATTCAGTGAAAAATCTCACAAGCTTTCTTGTAACTTACCCCATTCAACTGTTACGTCTTAAATACTTCACACGTGCTCCCTGTCAATGTGACAGTAATTGTGGCGTGAATGGCGGTTTTTACGTTTTCTTCTTAGAGACTTTACTTTTGCCAATATCTGTTTATTATCAAATATATTAATTGATATAGAGCACCCCACCCTTTTGATGGCAAATTTATTTTTTGTAGCTAACTCTAGTTTTATTCTATATGTGTTGGAGATGATTTTTTTGTTGACCACATTAATTGTATCCCAAGCGTATTGGAAATTAAAATTATTTATTTTTTAGTTCGGTTTTTTAATAAAGCGTGTTGTTTTAGTTTTTTTTTAAACTATTAGGCCTATATATTTTAATAAAGCTCACTTCCACATTTGTATTAATAGAACATTCTAGTGCAAGCGTACAATCTATAAATATTTACAACTACAGATAAAAAAGTTAAAATGGTGGATGGAATTGGAAATATTACTCCATTTGCAAATGTGTTACAGCTTTCGGGAGTCGAACTGATAACTTTCCCAGCATCCCACAGCTTTTAATCTCGTTATGTACAATACGCCTGTACCATTAAAATATTTTTATAGCCGTACGCGCGCACAAAAAGCACTATAATGGAGATTTCACCACAGATTACATTGCAAACACATAAATCAATTAGATATGTGATAAATAACGCTGGGAACATCACACATGTAGGACGAGGCAGGCATATTGCTTTTTTTTAAAAGGCCATAAGTCCGTCATGCTTCTATTATATTAACGTATATCTGTTAATTGTTATACTTTATGATTAATTAAAATTCTAGACTTGCCTTTAAAGGTGTGCGCAGGGGTTGAACTCTTATTTTATGGCCAATAAAAAAGTTGATTCATAATGAGTCTGAAGTTAATTTTCTCTTTGCCTATAAATTCCCAGAGAAGATATTAATAAATATATTTTTTGCTTACAAGACAGTCCCGCGCTGTAGCCGAGTGGTTAAGGCAGCAAGCCTTGGCGCAGAGCTACGGGACTTCCGCTGATTCGAGTCACCATGGGGGAAGAAATTTTCTCATGGTATTTCGGTCAGTATGGGACCGGTGCCCCCTTAGGATCGTGCGGCATTTGGGTAGCTACAACAAGTAGCGACTCCAGGTTGAGAAGACCAGCTAAAACGGCTGGGGAACGGATATGCTGACCACATGTCTCCCCTACACTGGCTAGTTGATCGTCTACACATGTGATTAACACATGGATGTGAGGCCAGCAGCTGGCTGGTAGGCCAAGGGCCTTCTAGGCCTGTCGCGCTTGGAGTTTGGGCTTACAAGGGAACTATGAATCATTGCATGTCGAAAAATACCTTGAATTATCTTCCACAGAAGCGTGAATCTTGGATTACCACTACCAAACAAGAAAGTAAAATCCAAGCAGCCGAGTTGAAATTTTTAAGAAGGGTAAAAGGCTGCACTAGAATGGACCAGATAAGAAACGAGGATATCCGTGAAGAACTGCAGATCTACTCCATAAAAGAAAAGATATTTAACAACAAGATACAGTGGAAAGAACATGTAGAAAGAATGGAAGAAAGAAGATTACCAAATAAAATCTTCCATTATTTTCCAAGAGGAAGAAGAGATGTCGGACGTCCTCGGAAGAGATGGTCTTAGATCTATTAGTGAAGACGGAACAGGCAACTCTTGCCTAAACCAGGAAGTGAAGAAGAAGAAGAAGAAGAAGAAGCGTGTTCAAAAATGTTCTGCCACTTTTTACTGCAAGGCACTAAAATCTAGCGCCAAATCTTTCATTTAAACTACAAGGAAGAAACACAAAAGCCATCTGACATATTATTTAATGATTTTATAATAAAACAAATTAACATTTTTATGATATAGGCCTGGTGTGTCTAACCCACGGCCGCTTGCAGTCCTCGATACCACCGCATATGGCCCGCAGTGATATTTGATCTAATCACGACGCAGTGATATTTGTAAGTTATAGTCTAATATAATTTATGAAATAAGTAATTGTATTTGGTATAAGATAAACTTGAAATAGCAAGACTTTTTCTGTTTCCAACACATGTGTTTACGAAAGTTTATCCTACTCATCCTCTTGCTCAAAACATGGAGAAATCACATCCGTTTTAAGAAACGACCAGCCCACATTTTTATTTATGATCCTACCTACCGCACATCGCTTTGAAGTTTTCGTGCATTGTTGACCGCGCGGTTACTACTTTCAAAGGCGAGTGTGTGTCAGATATTTTATTATCGTTACATTTTGTACATTTCAAGTTAGTTTCCAGTTTGCAGTTGTTCGCTCACATTGTAGTGTCAGGGTTAGTGAGAGGTTTGAAGAATATTAATTAATTCTGTGAGTTTTATAAGTGTTAATTATGACTTTTAAGTGTAACGGCAAGAAAACATCATTCTCTATAGATTTTAGAATTACATTTTACATGAAAAAATATATATTTAATTTAATTTTAAAAATTATTTAACTAATATATGAATATTATTTTAATAAAAATAACATCACAATGTATTGGATATTTTATATTTAAATTGATTGGTTTATCCTAGATCCTATTTAATACCGGTATGGTAAAAAATCGGATCATGTGGCCCGCAAACTAATTCATCTTAACAACAGTGGCCCTTTTCCAAAAAAAGGTTGGACACGCCTGATATAGGCCTAATGGTTTTATAAGAAACTAGCGTACCCGGCAGATGTTGTCCTGCCCGAATATTCAATTCTCGTTTCATGGTCGAATGATAAAAATATGTCACTTTTTTTTACCAAAAAATTCACTAATTAAGACGTAATTAGATATTATTAAATAAGTTCTCAAAGAAACCTCTCACATCCATCTGTAGTGGCTCAAGAAGCGTGCATGATGACGTCACATTGTTCCTACCATTTTCTCCTATTCTTTATCCATTAAAGTACACCCTGCCACAAATCGTAAATATTGCATTTCTACGGCTTTTATTATTTTGTCTGTTTATACAGAGTCCATATTTCTGAGCCATACTATATTGCAGGCACAGCTAATACTTTACAAAATTGTAAATGTTTCTTTTCTTATTTTCTTTCCTGATACTAGATTGAAGTTTTATAAAATATTGGCAGTTCCTGCATTACTTTATGGGTGCGAAACTTGGGTAATGACCTAAGATTACAAAGTAGAATACAAAGCGTAGAAATGAACTTCCTTAGAAGAACAAAAGGCTGCACAAGATTGGATCGGATAAAAAATTAAGATAGTAAGATCAGACTCATATATATATATATATATATATATATCCACTGAATGATAAAATCAAAGAATATAGAGATAAATGGCTTAGACATGTAGAAAGAATGAATACAACAAGATTACCAAAAACAATATTTAACTACAAGCCAAGAGGTTCAAGGAATGTAGGAAGGCCAGTGAAAAGATGGACAAAACAACTGTGATCCGGAACAGGCAATTTGCCTAGCCCGTGAAGTGAAGAAGAAGAAGAAGAAGAAGAAAAGGGGTATTTATTTCCCAGTGTTCCTTTTAGGGTGTCACATACATATTGAGATATTTCTAATGTCTTATGTATTTTTCTCCACTACAGCTTAAAGATACGGCTAGATAATTGTAATTGACTATGATGATGATGATGATGATGATGATGATGATGGTGAGAAAGATTAGCCGATATTTTAGAATAGTGCGAAGAGAAAAAAAAATTGAGAGACCTTGGGTTTAAAAAGCTGTGTATTTAATGAGAACATCTGTAGTTTGAAATATTGGCAACACAACAACGTTGGGGCTGAAATCAGGGGATACTGAACAAATAAAATGAACAGATTTGGGCACCACGCCCACTCTTCCGGACGGTCTCTCTCGCCAGGTGGCAGCTCGACCCCCGACCGTCACGCAGCTCACGCACAAGAGCGTGATTGACAGCTTCCCCCCTGCCCTCCACCTCAGGGGGCTCATCAGTCAAACGAGCCCAATTTTTTATTTAAATTTCAAGGCTAATATATCCGTGTATTAACAGTAATTGAGTAAATTACATGTATAAGCTGTCTACAAAATCAGTTCTCAACTTCAAGCAAGACACGATTTCCACTGTTGAGTTTCGTTTTGGCAGATATTTTGTTTGAGAGAATCTTTAGGCTTATACAGGGTGATTCATAATTCCTATTACAACCTTTTGGGGGTATGGACCAGATAAGAAACTTCCACTGTTGAGTTTCGTTTTGGCAGATATTTTGTTTGAGAGAATCTTTAGGCTTATACAGAGTGATTCATAATTCCTATTACAAACTTTTGGGGGTATGGACCAGATAAGAAACTTCCACTGTTGAGTTTCGTTTTGGCAGATATTTTGTTTGAGAGAATCTTTAGGCTTATACAGAGTGATTCATAATTCCTATTACAAACTTTTGGGGGTATGGACCAGATAAGAAACTTCCACTGTTGAGTTTCGTTTTGGCAGATATATTGTTTGAGAGAATCTTTAGGCTTATACAGGGTGATTCATAATTCCTATTACAAACTTTTGGGGGTATGGACCAGTTAAGAAACTTCCACTGTTGAGTTTCGTTTTGGCAGATATTTTGTTTAAGAGAATCTTTAGGCTTATACAGGGTGATTCATAATTCCTATTACAACCTTTCGGGGGTATGGACCAGATAAGAAACGAGGATATCCGTGAAGAACTGCAGATCTACTCCATAAAAGAAAAGATATTTAACAACAAGATACAGTGGAAAGAACATATAGAAAGAATGGAAGAAAGTAGATTACCAAATAAAATCTTCCATTATTTTCCAAAAGGAAGAAGAGATGTCGGACGTCCTCGGAAGAGATGACCCCGTCACCAAAAATCCATATCTGTTGTCAAACTTTTTTTTTTCTTTACTTGCTGTCTTCGTAAAGTCCAGGTCTCTGCACCACACAACATAACACTTTGTACTAATGATTTAAATAGCAATGTCTTGGTTTTATTTGCAAGATTTTACTCCATGTCACTGAATTTATCATATGTAATGCCACGAGTGATTTCCAAATTCACAACTCACGGAGAGAGGTGTGAATTTATCTAGAGAATTTGGAAATCAAGAGTGGCATTTGTTAGGACTATTTAACGAATGAAATTAAGCTGTTTACTCACAAATCATTATTTAAATATAGTTATTTTAAAATATTTATATATTTATTGTAAACGGCGTTGTTTGAAAACAAATGAGAAACGATTGGTACGCTTCATTTGCTTCTTTTGTTCATCACTACAACCAGATCATATTATTTATTGCCAAACGAACGCAATATTGCAAGAATTGCACTCTAGTGGAGAAAAAATGAAACACATCAAACTGTAATTTATATTAATTCATTTCTGATGTCGTATGATGTAAATATGACAATTATATTTTTCTGGAATGTTATTACCTGGGAAAAAATACATTTAAGAAAGTGCAAACGGTGGTTTATTTTTTTTTGTGGTATGATCAATTGCTACAAATGTTTTTATATTAACTCCCACAAGCGCTATGTGTTGACATTCACGCACTATATATGCAATCTGGTAGCCGTATTTCTTAGAGAGTCAGTCAGTACAAAATAATGCTATGACCTATTCAGAATGTTAAAATGGATGTGCTTTCTTTATTATGATAAACTTTAGTTGGTAAATTTTAGGTGAAACACGACTGTGATTGGCTGTAAATCAACATTGAAATGTGATTGGCCATTGACTCCCATTTGGGGCATGAGTTAAATAGTCATTCTAATTAGTTCCGATTGAGGGTCTTTCCACTTTTCAGCGGTTGCCCTTTTACCAGCCGGCTGCTGGCCCTTCACATCCACATGTGTCAATCACAGAGGTAGATGATCAACAGCCAGTGTAGGGGTGACATGTGGTTAGCATGTCGAGTCCCCCAGCCGTTATAGCTGGTTCCTCAAACTGGAGCCGCTACTTATTGTAGCTACCCAATTGCCTCACGATGCTGGGTGGGCACCGGTCCCATTCTGGCCGAAATACCATGAGAAAATTTCTTCCCTCATGGAGACTCGAACCAGTGCAAGTCCCGTAGCTCTGCGCCAAGGTTTCCTACCTTAACCGCTCGGCTACGGCGCGGGACATTCTAATTAGTCATTAAATAATTTCCGAGTAGAATTATTTTGAAAGGGTCAAATGTTTTACATTTGGATAATAGTAGAACTCATGTTTGTGCTTCAGATAATAGGTTTTTGTGGAGGACGGCTGTCAGACACAGGCAAAGAACAAAGAAAACTTTAAAGATAGGAATTAGAACGCTAATGCTCAGAGGGAGGTATTGTTTTTCTTTGTGGTGACATCTTGTAGGAGCGAGTCCAGATCTTCACAATCCTCTCGCACCTTCAGGAGCCTGTCAAACAATTTATCGAGTTATCTTCCTACCTCCATAAGTTTATCTTGACTTCATCTCTACATTTTTATCTATTTTGTTTCATACCCTCTCATTTAAGAAAAAAGGATAGTATATCTCTAAATCTTAACCACCTTAAATTGTTAACATTTTTTGTGTCAATTAAGAATTTATTTAGCTTTTTACTTCATATATAACTAACTCACTGGCACTATCGAATTCACAGGTTCATGGCCGCATGCACGTAAACTCTCCATACATCCCTATCCTCAATTAATATTTTCGAATTATCCCCTATGTATCTTGTCCCTCTCCGTAGCCGAGTGGTTAAGGCAAGAAGCTTTGGCGCAGAGCTACAGGGCTTGCGCTGATTCGAGTCCCCATGGGGAAAAAAATCTCATGGAATTTCGGCCAGTATGGGACCGGTGCCCACCTAGCATCTTGAGGCATTTGGGTAGCTAAAATAAGTAGCGACTCCAGGTTGAGAAGACCAGATATAATGGCTGGGGGACATGCTGACCACATGTCACCCCTACACTGGCTAGATGATCGCCTACCTCTGTGATTAACACATGTGGATGTGAGGCCAGCAGCCGGATGTTAGGCTAAGGGTTATCTAGACCTATTGCCCTTGGATTTTTTCCCCTCAAATCATGGTTAACGTTATTCTGCCACCTCATTCTTGGCCTATCTACTGGACATGTCCTCTCTATTTACCTACATGGAGCAGATATGTATTTCTTTCATTATCCATTGTGCCACATGTCCTGCCCATTGCAGTGTACGAAACTTAATGGTTCTTATTATATCTGGTTTCCCTTGAAGATCATGTAGCTCATTGTTATGTAGTCTTCTCCAATATTATATGTATTGAAGTTTTATAAAAAAATTGATTCATATTTTAGTCAATTTTGAAGTTATAAGATTTGTACAGGAAACACATAAATGTGTGTATGGTTGCCCTTTTATAGACTTTTAAACCGCTGAACGGATCTTCATGAAAATTTGTGCATACCGGTATATGTTTTCAGGTACGGCGAGTGTTTAGCTGCTACATATGTACGATGTTCTAAAACCCTTAGGTGTAGGAGTTCACCTGAAACAAAAGTTTAAAAATAGCTCTGGAGGTCACAATTTTCGACATTTCACAATGAAACTCAGCACATCCTATTAAAATAAACTGAGATAGTAATTTTTCAAAAATCGTGCGAAACCGACTATTAAAAGTGGGGATTTACCTACAATTGGAAATTAAAAATTCCCTCGAGAGAACAACCTCAATAGCTCCATTCCTTACGAATTAGCTAAATTTTCGGAAACACTTGCTTCCAATAGACACATGAAAAGTTGCAAATGGCGAGAGGTCTGTTATAAGAATTACTGTTGCAAATGGCGAGAGGTCTGTTATAAGAATTACTGTTGCAAATGGCGAGAGGTCTGTTATAAGAATTACTGTTGCAAATGGCGAGAGGTCTGTTATAAGAATTACTGTTGCAAATGGCGAGAGGTCTGTTATAAGAATTACTGTTGCAAATGGCGAGAGGTCTGTTATAAGAATTACTGTTGCAAATGGCGAGAGGTCTGTTATAAGAATTACTGTTGCAAATGGCGAGAGGTCTGTTATAAGAATTACTGTTGCAAATGGCGAGAGGTCTGTTATAAGAATTACTGTTGCAAATGGCGAGAGGTCTGTTATAAGAATTACTGTTGCAAATGGCGAGAGGTCTGTTATAAGAATTACTGTTGCAAATGGCGAGAGGTCTGTTATAAGAATTACTGTTGCAAATGGCGAGAGGTCTGTTATAAGAATTACTGTTGCAAATGGCGAGAGGTCTGTTTATAAGATTACTGTTGCAAATGGCGAGAGGTCTGTTATAAGAATTACTGTTGCAAATGGCGAGAGGTCTGTTATAAGAATTACTGTTGCAAATGGCGAGAGGTCTGTTATAAGAATTACTGTTGCAAATGGCGAGAGGTCTGTTATAAGAATTACTGTTGCAAATGGCGAGAGGTCTGTTATAAGAATTACTGTTGCAAATGGCGAGAGGTCTGTTATAAGAATTACTGTTGCAAATGGCGAGAGGTCTGTTATAAGAATTACTGTTGCAAATGGCGAGAGGTCTGTTATAAGAATTACTGTTGCAAATGGCGAGAGGTCTGTTATAAGAATTACTGTTGCAAATGGCGAGAGGTCTGTTATAAGAATTACTGTTGCAAATGGCGAGAGGTCTGTTATAAGAATTACTGTTGCAAATGGCGAGAGGTCTGTTATAAGAATTACTGTAGGATATTTTATAGTTGTGATTAGCCGCTGTTAATGAGGAGGAACGTGTGGGAGGTGACCGATCTCAAGCGGACCACCCAGCACCTCGGACTGTAATTAATGTGGGGTTGTACTGCCCTACGTGGGAAGAATCCCAACCCTTGTCCAGGGGAGGATGCACAATAATTCAACGGCTTGTGTCACTTTATGGCTCAGTCGTTTGTTAGAGGAATGTCAGGCTTTACAGAAACTCTGCAAGCAACTACATAGCACCGATTACAGCTAATGACCACAGAGTATTGCAATAACTCTGTCTAAAATTGTATCTGCAATTTTAAGATTACAGCCAATTTTGTGTTTTTGCAATTTTAAGATTACAGCCAATTTTGTGTTTTCGTAAAATATGGGGTAATATTTCGTTCAAATGAACGATGAATGGTGAACTATTAGTACATTGCATTAACCCTGTTTAAAATTCTATTTCTCAATTTTAAGATTGCAAACAATTTTGTGTTTTCGTAAAATTGACGATAATTATTTTGTTTAATGAACGATATCTTCTTCTTCTTCTTCTTCTTCTTCTGCTTCATGAAATTAGGCCTTTTGATCTGTTTTCATATCAAGTGGGATTTAATGAATCCTCCCATCTAGTAAATGGGCGTCCAATATTTCTATGTCCTATTGGTTTGTACAAAGTAACAGCTGGGGGGGCACGCCGTAGCGTAGTGGTTAAGGCACTGAGCTACAAGCCAGAGGGTCGAGGGTTCAAGTCCCGTTGGGGTCAGGATTTTTAAACTGATCCAAACCCTCTGGCGGCACTATGGCCCTGGGGTCGACTCAGCCTCTAACATAAATGAGTACCAGACACTTGTTCTGGGGGTAAAGGCGGCCGTCACGCAGGGCTGACAACCCGGCTGACAAAGTGCCGATTGTCTAGAAAAAGTGGGAGCCCTAACCTCCTACTACCCCAAGGGCCTCCGGGTCTGTTGTGGGATCACTTTACTTTACTTTACTTTACTTAAAGTAACAGCTGAGGGATTCTATCTGTAGGCATTCTCTTGACATGTTCATACCAGTTGTTTCTCATGTTGTCAATTGTATTTGTTAAATTGAAAATGCTGGTTAAGGTAGGAAGCCTTGGCGCAGAGCTACGGGACTTGCGCTGGTTCGAGTCTCCATGGGGGAAGAAATTTTCTCATGGTATTTCGGCCAGTATGGGACCGGTGCCCACCCAGCATCGTGAGGCAGTTGGGTAGTTACAATAAGTAGCGGCTCCAGGTTGAGGAACCAGCTATAACGGCTGGGGGACTCGACATGCTAACCACATGTCACCCCTACACTGGCTGTTGATCATCTACCTCTGTGATTGACACATGTAGATGTGAAGGGCCAGCAGCCGGCTGGTAAAAGTGCAACCGCTGAAAAGTGGAAAGACCCTCAATCGGAATCGAATCGGAAAAAATTTAAGTCCTTCCTAATATCCTCACTTCTTTTCTTGTCCAAAATTGTCACACCTGCTACTGAACGTAGGAACTTCATTTCTGCAATTTCTATTTTCCTTCTGTCTGAACGGTTAAGAGTCCAATTTTCACTTGCATATGTTAAAACAGACACTGCCATAATTTTGTAAAATTTTAGTTGTGTGCTCCTCAAAGTTTTATTTTTCAGTGTCCGTCTTATAGTGCCACACATTTTGTAAAATCTATTTAATTTAATATTAATATCTTCCTTCTGGCAGTATGATACGTTGCATCCTAAATAATTAAAATTGTTCACCTGTTGCATTATACTGTTATTAATACTGATTTTACACCTCATATGGTCTTTCCCGTTGAATGCCATTACTTTCGATTTACTTTCAGAGATTGTCATATTGAATTTATTTGCTATTTCGTTTAATTTATATGCTGCTATTTGTAAATTGTCTTCTGAAGAGCTAAGGATTGTCTGATCGTCTGCAAACAGTATGGTGTTTAGAATCGCACCGCCAACTTTAAACTCTGTGTTAAATTTGATTGCCATTAATGTGATCTATTAGTACATTTTAGTAACTCTGTTTAAAATTCTATATCTCAATTTTAAGATTTCAACCAATTTTGTGTTTTAGTAAAATGAAGGATAATATTATTTTGTTCAAATGAACGATGAAAGGTGAACTATTAGTACATAATGTTGAGTGATTCCGGGTTATGTGGCCGTGGTCCATAGTTGGTGTTGATACCAGACGTTTCGCCCTCAACTGCGGAGGGCATCTTCAGTGGCGAGTGCTTCTAGGCGTGTTATTCAGTAACTCTGTCTAAAATTGTATCTCGCAATTGTAAGATTGTCCCGCGACGTAGCCGAGTGGTTAATGCAAAACGTCTTGGCGCATAACTAAGGGACTTACGCTGGTTCGAGTCTCCATGGGGGGAAAATTTTCGTAGCCGAGTGGTTAAGGCAGGAAACCTTGGCGCAGAGCTGTGGGACTTGCGCTGGTTCGAGACTCCTTGGGGGAAGAAATTTTCTCATGGAATTTCGGCCAGTATGGGACCGGTACCCATCCAGCATCGTGAGGCAATTGGGTAGCTACAATAAGTAGCGGCTCCAGGTTGAGCAACCCAGCTATAACGGCTGGGGGACTCGACATGCTGACCATGTCACCCCTACATTGGCTGATGATCACCTACCTCTGTGAATGACACATGTAGATGTGAGGCCAGCAGTCGGCTGGTAGGCTAAGGGCCTTCTAGGTCTGTCGCGCCAGGAGTTTTTCTTTTTAATTTTAACATTACACCAATTTTGTGTTTTCGTAAAATATGGGGTAATATTTAGTTGAAATGAACGATGAATGGTGAACTATTAGTTGTCACGCAGCGGGCCCGGGTTCGATCCCCGGTCAGTTTTTCTGGGTGAGGTTTTTTATCGGGGTTTTTCCTCACCTGTAAGACAAATGTCAGGAAAACCTTAAAGCCCCGAAATCATCTTCATCATCATCATCATCATCTTCATCATCATCATCATCATCATCATCCTTCACCTGTGTGGAAAGCAACGGGAAGCTACCACACCTACAATTCCCTAGTAAAGCTGCAAGCATAGTATGCCTTCGGGCTGAATTACTATGGATGAATATTTGTCCGAACTGGTTGAGATCCCTTGAAAGCCATTGTTTTCTTTTTATTTTCTGATTGTATTTCTATAGTATATATGTTTTGTTATTTCGTTTAGTTCATATAGCAGGGGACATTTAAATATACTTTCAAGCTCCAAAGAGATAGCCGGACTGTCCAACGTATAACGACAAAAGTTTCATCTCTTCATAACAGAAATATGGAGTTCCTTTCTGTAATAATTGTACATTATATAATAGTGGTGGATGTAAAGGAATCTTCGGAACCAACTTATTGGTAGGAGCAGTCTTTTTACTCTGCCAGGTAAAATAAAGCTATTATTATTATTATTATTATTATTATTATTATTATTATTATTATTATTATTATTATTATTATTATTATTATTATTATTATTATTATTATTATTATTATTAATAATAATTGGATTTCTCAGCATTGGTTCAATTCCAAGCAAATGTATTAAGAAAAGCAATTATACTTAGCTTGTTGTACGGATCGAAGACAATGATAAAGACTATTTTTCTGAATGTAATTGGTGTAGATATTATTGAGTCGACTCACGAGCGAGCAGTACATGATCCGGTACAACTGTAAATGCAATTCACATCACTAGAATGTGTAGTTTAGTATTCATGCTACGTCTCAAAGTTCCAATTCATAAACTTTGAATTATAGTTTTACGGTACAAGCCATTGACCTTTAGACTAACTTACTGCCAAAGTGGAACCTGCAGGTTAATGACAGCGTGGGCATAAGGCCTCTTTTCATCCCTATCCTGAGCCAATGTTTTTCAAACGTTCCCTCCCTCAAAACATGATTAATGTTATTCTCGTATCAAAGACTGCCAAACTTCGCATCTTTCAGAAACATTTATTCTTCTTCTTCCTTCCAAGTATTAGGCCAAGGCCTGTTACGATCCTATAGAAAAATTTTCCCTCCAGCGTCCGGGAATTTCTCGTATAAGACTTGAAAGCATAATAATAGTCCCTTCGATTGGTTGCTGGCCGAAGGAAGGCAAGACCAGTGATGGGGCTGCCATCTTATAGCCTCTGGTCAGGCTTTTCTGGAAAAGAAAAGAAAATATAGGAAAGAAGAAATGGAAGAAAGGAAAGACTCCCCAGCCCTCGGATGCCCTAATAGCGTCGGGGTCGAAAAAACAACAGTTAACCAAGAGAGGTTAGATAGTAGAGTTAAAAGAGTATGGTATAAGTAAGTGGTAGAAAGGAAGAAATACCAGATCGGTTAAAGATAAAAGTAAGGAGCAGAACACAAGTAAGTGGAAGCAATGTTTTGCTCAGCTTGGGCACCTTGTGGTCGCCATCCATATATCCCCTAGATGGGGACCCCTAAATAAAATTAATAACAGAAACATCTCACTAATAGGGCCTATTGTTTTTTTAACACATAATAACACTGGTCAACATGATTTTTGTCTCATGAGTACCAATAGTTGTACTTAATGCAGTTTTTATCGTATTTTCAAATATGTATTCGGAATTTCTCCCATCACCCACAGATTTTTTTTATTTCAATTTCAATTAATGGATTTAAATAGTTATTTTTTTAATAAACGTTTATACGTCCATTTGTCCATTGTAAAATAAAACCAAATGAGCTAACTCAGGTGGTTTGAGCTATGGAAAAGAGATATTAAGGCAAATGGAATCCAAATATGCTGGCCGATTATTGTTGGACCATCATGAGGGATGCTCCACAGGTGAAATATAGCAGAAAATCGTCATTTCTTACTTTCTAGGTTAGTCTGAATGTTCGAATATTGTGTAGTTACGAATGTAGAAAATATTAAAGTGTTTGAAATTATAAATTCCTGTCTCTCGGAAACCTTGCGTGATGGAGAAAAACCGATATCATATTTGAATTCAGGAGAAAAATACTATCAGAATCACATATTTTTTCTTTCTGAGACAAAAAAGTTTATTTTTTGTTACTCAGTGTTATTTTTTTTTTCATTATTCAATAAAAATAGTATTACGATCTATCAATATATTACTTAATGTCTTATATGTAAGCAATAGATCAATTCATTACAGTTTATAGTTGTTTTTTCTCTTTTCATTTTAAGTATATTCGAGCTGTTATTCCTTTGTGTATACATTCCATTAGTTGAATTTTAATTGTAGTTAATTTTATTGTATTATTAGACATTATTTTTATTATTGCTCAGTTTGACCAGATAATTAATTGTTTAATATGTACTATTATTGTATTTTTTTTTATTTAATTGGAACATATGTTTGTCCTGGCGAGGTAAAGAGAAGGCCACATTGCTTCAAACTCCGCCAGGCTAAATAAATATATTCTATTCTACAAATTCTGTGCCCCACATTCTTTCCCTATTGCAGCCTACAGGACTTAACTGTTCTAATTGCATCTGGTCTCCTATAAAGATCACGTAGCTCACTGTTATGTAGTTTTCTCCATTCGCTTGTTTTTTCTCCTCTCTTTGGCCCAAAAATTTCCCTAAGAAATGTATTCTCAAATACTCGTAATATTTTCTCCTCCCTTAAAGTAAGAATGTATAGTAAACAAAAAGGTAAGCGCTATATTTTTTAAAGTTTTTTGAGAGAGTTTGGGATGCCAAGAATATGCGTAATGTAATGCATTTCCAGAGTTGAGCATACATCGAAATGAGCAACTTTCGTAAATTGCCTCATCTCTGTCTTGGACAGGCATTTTTTTTATTCAATGTCCCAGGTTGTCATTTAGACATTTCTGGCGTTCTCTTCTAGCATTAACTTAATTGTAACCCACTTCTGAAGTTGGAGTTACGTTACGCCAGTGATATGAAGGGTGATAAATGATAATGAGGTACCAGGAGAGTTCTTAACTTAAACTCCAAACCACGTGCAACCACAGGAACGATTCCCTTTAAGGATACATTCCTATGGTTTGGCCGGGAATCGAACTCGGGACTTCATGACAAACGCTGACCACTAGACCATGAGGCTGGTCGGACACGGAACATAATCGAAAATGACCGATAACAATGTTGAATTCATAGTTGATTGACAAGAAAATTGTAATAAAAATATAGAAGCGCTTGATATTCAGCTAGGTTGTTTATGTAGGCCTTACAAAGAGACTGTAATGGACTACTTTTATCGAATTAGTTGTAATTGTTATTTTTTATAGAATGACATTGCAAATATTGTAAAAGGTATAGCAGTGACATTAATTTTACGAAGAATTATGTATGATTTAATATAAATTGCATTGTTGTATCTTGTGTACAAGTGTAGATAGTGCCATTAACTTCACAGAATTTCATATTCCACATCAGGAAGCATTACTATTTAAAATTTGCTCTAAATTTCATCGTTGTATCATGTGTGAAAGAGTAGATAGCACTATTAATTTTATGAAATATCATATTCCAAATCAGGAAGCATTATTTAAAATCTAGTATAAATTTCATTGTTGTATCATGTGTGAAAATGGAGATATTACCATTCACTTTACAAAATTTTATATTCCACACCAGAAAGCATTACTTAAAATCTAGTATAAATTTCATTGTTGTGTCATGTGTGAAAGTCGAGATAGCACCATTAACTTTACGAAATTTCATATAATATACGTAAGTCCTTGATAACGAAGTTGTAATGAACTCATTTTACTGAGATGCGTGGGTCTAATTGTCTTCCTTAACATAAACCGCGTTTTATTATTATTGGATAGTAGTTTATAATGAATTAGTTAATAGAGTCTGTATCGTAGCTGTTACTGTTATTGTTATATTGTTATTGGGTAGTATTTTTAAAAAGAATTACTTAATAGAGGTGGTATGTTAGCTGTTACTGTTATTGTTATATTGCTATTGGATAGTAATTTATAAATAATTAGTTAATAGACGTATTATCTTAGCTGTTACTGTTATTGTTATATTGTTATTGGATAGTAATTTATAAAGAATTAGTTAATAGAGTTGGTATCATAACTGTTACTGTTAATGTTGTAGTTAATGGAAGGTGAAAGTTTTGTATGAGTAATACAACTGATGTATAAAACAATCATAAGGATGTTTCTGTCCCGCCAACACCTGTTTTAGGTATGTTGGTACATTAACATATGTTAAACAGAGTGTGGGATGTACAGTGTACTGATGATCTCTGGTTTATCCCACCTCACATTATCATTATATGATGCATTTAAAAACTTATGGCGTATATTTTATCTTATGAACAGGTAAATCCGTGGGTAGTTTGTCACAACACTTCGATGAACGCTTAGGCCAATTTCGTTCAATCTAAATCGATCAAGTGAATAAATGATTCAGATTGACTATTTAACTCATGCCCCAAATGGGACTCAATGGCCAATCACGTTTCAATGATTTCTGTTTTACAACCAATCAGAGTCGTGTTTCACGAAATATTTATCAGTGCTATAATTACCATATTAAAGAAAGCTCCTCGTTTTTTATACTCTGAAGCAAACAGTTTGACCATTATTTTGCAGTGAATGAGCCTGTGAGGAATACGGGCTAACCAGATTGTATATATAGTGCATGAATGTCAACATATGCCGCGTGCGGGAGTTATATATAAAACATTTGTAGCAATTGATTATACCACCAAAAAAAGAAACCACTGTTTGCACTTTCTTAAATGTATTTTTTCCCAGGTAATAACATTCCAGAAAAATATAATTGTCATATTTACATCATACGACATCAGAAATGAATTAATATACAGTTTGATGTGTTTTATTTTTTCTCCACTAGAGAGCATTCTTACAATATTGCGTTTCTTTGGCAATAAATAGTATGATCTGGTTGCAGTGATAAACAAAAGAAGCAGATGAGAGCGTACCTATCGCTTCTCATTTGTTTTCAAACATCGCCGTTTACATTAAATATATAAATGTTTTAAAATAACTATAGTTAAATAATGATTTGTGAGTAAACAGCTTAATTTTATTCGTTAAATAGTCCTAACAAATGCCACTCTTGATTTCCAAATTCTCTAGATAAATTCACTCCTCACTTCGTGAGTCGTGAATTTATCGATAATTTGGAAATCACTCGTGGCATTACTTATGATAAATCTTACATTATCTCACGTGTAAGGGAAGAAAGGAGATTACAAATATTTGAGAAAAAAATACGTAGAATTTTTTTTGGACCAATGAGAGATGAACAGACAGGTGAATGGAGAAGACTTCATAACAGTGCATGGTCTTTATATGAGGCTACATATAATAAAAACAGTTAAGCCTCGTAGACTGCGATGGGCAGGACATGTTGCACGTATGGGGAATGAAAGACGTGCATGGAAGCTTGTTGTAGGAAAGCCAGAGGGAAAACTTCCAGTTGGTAGACCAAGATTGAGGTGGGAGAATAACATTAACTATGATTTGAGGGAAGTAGATAATACCGGGAATGATTGGAAAGCATTAGCTCAGGATAGGGATGTATGGAGAGCTTATGTCCGTGCGGCCATGAACCTACGGGTTCGATAGTGCCAGTGAGTAAGTAAGCTAGTTAGTTAGTCATCTCAGTGAAAATATATACATCTGTTATTCTCCCAGTTATGTGATATGGGTATGAAACATGGACCTTTACTTTACTTATTTTAAGGAAGGAGATAAGATTACGAATATTTGTGAAATAGTTCTTACTGTCAATAATTCCTTCCTGAAACCTACCTTGACATTTCTTCCAGAACATCATTGTGATGTACAAAGGCCATGTCAAAAAAAATCCATCTTCATTTTTCAACAGCAAGACATTAAAATCCAGCGCCAAATCTCTCATTTAAGCTACAGGGAAGTAAAAAAATCTCTAGAATTAGTAGATTGGATAACCCTCACTGCCTGTTGTTCACGTTGCACCCGCCTCACTCCATTCCGCTCTAAGTCAAGCAGGGAGTCCGTCTGCTACGCACAGCGGGTAGCCATTGCTGGATTCTGGCTTCGATATATGTACGTTGCAGTTAAAAATGGCATATCTTTTTTGACACAGCTTTGGTACATCAAAACTATTGTGGGAGAAATTTCAAGGTAGGGTTAGGCCTGTAATGGTTGACAGCTCCTTTGTCATGGAAAGTTTTGGACGAAAGAGAAATGAACTAACAGGCGAATGGAGAATGCTGTATAACAGTGAGCTACATGATCTTCATAGGAAACGCGATTTAATTAGATCAATTAAGTCACATAGACTGCGATCGGCAGAACATATGTCACAGATGAGTACTGAAAGAGGGGCATAGTAGGAAAACAAGGGGACAAAAAACTTGCTAGGTAAGCTGTATACACTTACTGATATATTGTACTATTTTCATCATCAGCATCAAGGATTAGACTCTTAAGGTCTGTTCCGATATCATGTTAGAATTGGTCTGTCCATCTTTCACTGGGTCTTGGAACCGTTGTTCGTCCTAGTAATGAAGTATCTGTTTTGGAATTGTATTGTTATGTATTCATCTCATTTGTGACGTCTCTTTTCTTCGTTCCTGTTTTTTTTAAGACCCAGTGTTCCGGTCCAGATAGTAGTGTTGGGGGGGGGGCACGCGTAGTGGTTAAGGCACTGAGCTACAAGCTGGAGGGTCGAGGGTTCAAGTTCCGTTGGGGTCAGGATTTTTAAACTGACCCAAACCCTCTGGTGGCACTATGGCCCTGGGGTCGACTCAGCCTCTAACGGAAATGAGTACCAGACGCTTCTTCTGGGGTAAAGGCGGCCGTCACGCAGGGCTGACAACCCGGCTGACATAAAGTGCCGATTGTCTAGAAAAAGTGGGAGCCTTAACCTCCTACTACCCCAAGGGCCTCCGGGCCTGTTGTGGGATCACTTTTTTAGTAGTGTTGGGACCGCCATTGTTTTATAAAATTTTAAAAGTGTCTCCTTTATATTTATATTATAGTATAAAATAAGTTATATTGATTTTCTTGTGTTTCAGGTAAGGGCCTTGCCATTTTACGGTCTGGTTGTTAGGTTGGATCTTGTGATGTAAGTAAATTTACCATTTAATAAAATTTATGTTGAGAAAACATCCGTAAAGTTAAAAAAAGAGAACACTGTTATAGTATATCACGATAATAGGACGGAACAAAGTGTTTTTACGGACGAGTTGAAACTTTCGTTCCAGAGTCTTTTATTATTATTTCCAGATATTTGAATATATTGCTATACTAGCGGACCCGGCAGACGTTGTCTCCTGTCCGAACGTTCAATTCTCGTGTCATGGCCGAACGATAAAAATAAAAGTTATTTTTTACCATAAAATTCACTAATTATTAAGTTCGCAAGAAAACTCCTCACTGCCATCTGTTGTGGCTCAAGAAGCGTGCATTATGACGTCACATTGTTGTCGCGCGCAAAATGTCGATAAAGCAGATGACTACACATCTGACATAAAAAATCCTATAACCCAATTGCAGCGCCACCTACCGGGTCCAATTGTGAATCTAAACCATCCAGGGACCCACTCACACACACAAAAAAAATTAGTTTAGAACAGTTTTTAATTTCGGATTTCAAGTAAATCTCCACTTCTAATTGTCTGTACTAATAAAATTCATTGTTAAAACCGTTGAGGTGGAGAGTCATAAAATAAAATAAGTTAAAATACCTTCTTAGGTAAAATCCGTCGTCTTCAACTTTTAAAATATGTGATCTTTATGCCTGTAGGCCTTTCAGGACATCCGCCCCATCTTCAGCAGTTCACGACAAAGCCACAAGGACCAGCAGCATCAAACATCAACCTGGATGCTGTAGCGAAAAATGAACTGCTGAAGATGGGGCGGATGTCCTGAAAGGCCTACAGGCATAAAGATCACATATTTTAAAAGTTGAGGACGACGGATTTTACCTAAGAAGGTATTTTAACTTATTTTATATTATATTTCTAATTGTCTGATTTCACTCATTTTTGGAAAATACCTACATCGGTTTATTTTAATAGGATATACTGAGTTTCGTTTCGAAACATCGAGAATTTTTACCGCTAGAGCGATTTATAAATTTCCACCTAATGGTTTTAGAGGGTCCAATTGTGAATCTAAACCATCCAGAGACCCACTCAAACACACACAAAATTTCATCACAATCGGTACAGTCATAGGCATTTTTAAATTTCGGATTTCAAGTGTCGCATTTGGCTAATTTTTGGACAATACCTATCCCGGTTAATTTTAATATGATATACTGAGTTTCATTGTAAAGCATCGAAAAATATGACCGCTGGAGCGATGTTTAAATTTTCACTTCAGGTGAACTATTACACGTAATGGTTTCAGAGGATCCTATTGTAAGTCTAAAACCATCGAGGAAGCCAATCAGTCACACAAAGAATTTCATCAAAATCGATTCAGTCATTTAGGAGGAGTTGAGTGACAAACACACTTACAGAAGAATTACATACTGTTAGTCTTACTGATAAAAATCTCTTATAAAGGCTTTCATCACTTGTTTAGTTATACAATGTATAAGTCTTATATAGATCATGTATAATGTCCTTACTAATAAATGTTGTACAGGAGCTATAAAATGACAAACATCTATATACAATACGTCACATATTCGTCATTATGACGTCAGAACATATTACACGCAGTTTATAACAGAAAGAAAACAACATCAACTAGTGATTAACTGTATAAGAAATGAGTATGGATAAGAATAAATAGAGATTCCCTGATTGGGGAGGTACGGAAAAATGTGTTTTAATTTATTTATATTTTCCTTTAGGCTATGTAAAATATATCGTAGAATTAGTGTCACAGTTAATGTGCTGCCATCTAACGCCAAGAACTTCGAACAATTCTTGGAAACTAATAAAAGTTTTTCCCATTACTTACGAATTATATGCAATTGTTTGAAGATGCGTTAGAAAACGTTCAAAATAGTAGGAAATGTTAACGACAACAGAATAATGCTTTAAGCGAAAAAAAAAAATCATTGGAGTTAGATCGGGAATCGAACCTAGTACCCCGCGGACCGTAGTCAGTAGCTCTAACCACAAGACTATCAAGCAAACATGTGGCTTGGTGCAATAATAGTACCTCTATAATTAAATTCATGTTTATATCAGTATGTGTATTATGTTCTAATGATGCAAGAAAGTTTTGTTAAAATAATATTATGAAGCATTTAAACTACATTCAGGTTAAATCCTGTCTACAGCAATTATTGTAGAACATATTCTTTTGTGAAGCAATGTTCAATTTTAAAATATTATTAGGCCTAATCGAGAATGAGTGTAACCAAAGGCATTTTATGATGCCTTTATTTTCCTACCCAGAGCTTTATTAATATTATTTATGTCCTGTGCATCCATCAAACAGTCGTTAAAGTGTTGCATTTTGCGTTAAATTTAAAGGAAACATTCATCAATATCATAAGAAAACAATCAGTTGATCTTAAAGTCCGACATTTTGTCTAGTTATACAATCCTTAAACAAGGCTGGAGGCATGTATAACGATTCCCATGTAAAGTTGTACACCTCTTATACACTGAACAGCTAATACAGTGCTTATTACTAAGAATTTTCAACTGAGATGTGTATAAACCTTGTATAAAAGTTATATATGGGTTATTAGTAAGATGGTGTATGTAAATATGAATTAACTAATAATTCAATCTCACATAAAAGGACACGTTTACTAGAAAGAATTGCTCCATGAAAGCAATGCTGTTTTCAAGTTGTGAAAAACCCTATAGCTATAGGATCTGCTAGGTTTCGATGTAACAACACATTCAACCAGTGACAAATATAACAGGTGTGAGAAACATTTCAATTATTGCCTCTGGCTATGTTCCCGTCGTCCAGCTGACTCGGTGCCGCGCCAGTAGAGGTCACTGCAGGTCGCTATGACTCATGCCCCCTCTCTAATACCTGTAATCTTCAATTTATTACAATTCAAACAATAGCTTATTCGAGGTGTCATTGCTTTGGCTCAAAATATAAGATTTATGTGGCAAGTAATTCTACAAACGCTAACAGATACCTTTTGGTGAACTCCAATATGACAATAGATTACAGATGTGTTTCCGAGGGTATTTGTCAAAAGCAGGAACATCCAAACTAAGTATTTTACATTCTATGTAGTCCCTTTACAAACATTTTAATAAAGGAGAGTTTTGAAATGGTTAAAAAATCATGCACTAGCTCACTGGCACTATGGGACCTACCTTTCGAGTTAGTCTCCACTAGATGTCATTCGGAATTTGACTGTCACGTTTACCTCAAGAACGAGGATGTAATACTATTTTCCGTTAGAATCTGAGGTTATAAAAAATCCTGACACTATTGGGACTTGAAGACCTGAGCTCTGGCTTATAGAGTATTCCACAATGTATTTATATGTGTGTCGATATATATAATTTATTAATATCTACTTCCAACCCAGTTTCCGAGAAACATAGCATCATATAATATATACCATCTAGTATATAAATGAATTTTTGTTCGTATTTTATGCGCTGCCATACCGTTCATCCGATTGTGGTGGTGCTTTTTGCAAAATGTTCAGGAGTTTCCCGAGAAAGTTATAGGTTGTAAAGGAGTTGTAATTCTCGATCCCTTACCCTTAAAATAACCCTTTGTAGAGAAAAACGTGAAAAGCTAGCTAAAACGCAATCTCTTAGCCATAAAATCACCCCTTGTAGTGAAAAACGTGAAAAAAGTAGTTTCTTGGACGCATAAATGGCTTACGCTGCATAAACCATAACATATGCACCAAATTAATATACACAGAATTTAACATCTAAAAAAATCTATAAAAAAGTTCGCGACAGTATTTCTTTTTACTGATAACTCACAATAACCATTTTTGTTTTTCATTGATGCCAAGAACATCGGGATAGATAGATTCCCGGCCGAGCGTAGCAGCGCACGGTGGGTATTCTTTTACGGATAACTCTTAATAACGAATTTTGTCTTTCAGCTCATTTATGTCAAGAAGATCGGGATAAGTAGATTCCCGGGCAACACCGGGTAATCAGCACGGGTTATCTAAAAATAATTGCAATATAAATTTATAAATATTTGTCTACACACTTATTTAACTGAACATAAAAACACATACATTTTCGTCTTTCAGCTCATTTATGCTATGAAGATGGGGATAAGTAGATTCCCGGGCAACGCCGAGTAATCAGCACGGGGAAAAATATTGATAAATTTATATCGTAATTTTATGTAAAAGTAGTTACGATATGAAATGTTCGTCTCACTTATTCAACTAAACATAAAAACACATTAGTTTTCGTCTTTTAGTGCATTTATTCCAAGATGATCGGGAAAAGTAGATTCCCGGGTAACGCCGGGTAAGCAGCATCAGGTATCTAAAATTAATTACGATATAAATTTTTCCTTTCAGTTATTGAACTAAACATAAAAACGAATTAATTTTCGTCTGTCAGCTCATTTATGCTAAGCACATCGAAAAATGTAAATTCCCGGGCAACGCCGGGTATTCAGCACGGGGTATCGAAAAATAATTACGTTATGAATTTATAATTATTTTTCCTTTTACTTATTCAAATAAACATAGAAACACATTAATTTTCATTTATTTAGGTGTAGACCGCACGTTGGGTTTTAGGTAGTAGTAAATAAGTTTGAGGGAGGGAGGGGGGGAGGGAGAGGAGAGAGAGAGAGAGAGAGAGAGAGAGAGAGAGAGAGAGAGAGAGAGAGAGAGAGAGAGAGAGAGACAGAGAGAGAGAGAGAGAGAGAGACAGAGAGAGACAGAGACAGAGAGAGAGAGAGACAGAGACAGAGAGAGACAGAGAAGAGAGAGAGAGAGAGAGAGAGAGAGAGAGAGAGATGTAGGTTGTTATTACAAGCTGTATAAATGTGATAGCAGTGTAACCAACATAGAAGTACATGTATGAAATATCTAATATTATCGCTACAGTACAGAAGCCTCTACACTGGCCGGTCATTTAGAAAGATAGGACATAAAATTGCAATCTGTTTTAAGAATCTACACTTTAATACCTTGTCAGTAGCCAAGACTCCAAAAATGGCGTTTTACGACCACTTTGCCCTGTGTTCGTAGCAGGAATCCATTTATGTTAAGATCATGAGTTTGATGACCGAATAGCTTGAGCGAGGGTGCCACACTAACAAAAAAAAATAGCAAAGAACATGGAATTAATACTCCACATGCTTGTAGTACAATGAATGATCGCGACTTATTCTTGTAAAATATTTTTGATCCATGTGGCTGAATACTCTCAGAGAGAAAATGAAAATAATTTGCAGCACTCTTTACATCAGTTAAATCAGTTATGCCTTACTTACTTACTTACTCACTGGCACTATCGAACCCGTAGGTTCATGGCCGCACGGACATAAGCTCTCCATACATCCCTATCCTGAGCTAATGCTTTCCAATCATTCCCTGTATAATCTACTTCCCTCAAATCATAGTTAATGTTATTCTCCCACCTCATTCTTGGTCTACCAACTGGGCGATTACCCTCTGGCTTTCCTACAAGAAGCTTCCATGCAAGTCTTTCATTCCCCATACGTGCAACATGTCCTGCCCATCGCAGTCTACGAGACTTATCTGTTCTTATTATATCTGGCTTTCTATAAAGACTATGTAGTTCATTGTTAAGTAGTCTTCTCCATTCACCTGTCTGTTCATCTCTCTTTGGTACAAAAATTTTCCTAAGTACTTTATTCTCGAATACTCGTAATCTCCTTTCCTCCCTTAAAGTAAGAGTCCATGTTTCGCACCCATATAATATAACTGGTAGAATAATAGTTTTATATATTTTCAGTTTAACGTTTTTTGAAAGCAGTTGGGACATCAAGAGTCTCTGCAATACATAATAGCACGCATTTCCAGAATTGAGCCTATATTTAATTTCTTTGTGCATCTCATTCCTATTTGTGATTATTGTTCCCAGGTATATGAATTCAGACACTTCCTCAAAAATTCCCTTATTTGCCATTAGCTGTCCATTTCCATTATATAATGTATTTCTAGTTATATTTAGTTTTATTGATATTTACTTCCAGTTATGCCAAGGATATAATTTTTAGATATACATAGGTTGTCAAATATATCCCAAGATTGTAATTTACAAATTTCGGTAAGACAAAAACTATGGCGTTTCAAGGGAAAATACCGATACGAACTAAAATTGTTATTAACAACAATATAATAGAACAAGTTAATAACTTTATTTATCTTGGCTGCAATCTTTCCTACGACACATGTAAAGACATAGACATAAAATTGGTCAAATTTCAAAAACTTATAGGAAGAATAAAAATCATTCTTTTCCGAAAAGTACGCCCAGATACAATTCTAAAATTTTATAAAACAATGGCTCTTCCAACTCTACTTTATGGTTCTGAAACCTGGACTCTTACTACAGGTAAATTAAATAGGAAAGTAGCTGCAGAAATGAAGTTATTAAGACCTTTAGCGGGTTATACGCTTTATGATCACATGCGTAATGAAGATATCCGCAAAGCTCTCAACACACCAGCAATAACTGAAACCATTTAAAAATATCAAAATAATTGGCATGAACACCTTCTGAGAATGCCAAACAATAGACTACCTGTGCAGCTATTGAACTACAGACCCATAGGGCGTAGAGACCCAGGAAGACCTAAGAAGAGATGGAGGGATCAATTTCTATCCTGAAGCGGAACAGGCCAATGGCCTAATCCATGCCTGCAATTGATGATGATATACAAAAAATGGCATTTTGATGAATTGAATATATAAAATAAAAAATCGTAATAAACCTCTGGAACAAGTAACAAATTTTAATTGTTTAGGTTGTAATGTTACTATAAACACAAGAACTGAAAGAGACACAGATATGAATCTGTCGAAATTTTAAATGATACGCGGAATTATACATAAAACATTAAAGAACAAAGTTTTATAAAACATTGGAAATTCCTGTATTACATTATGGGAGTCGAACTTGGGTAATGGCCAAAAAATTACGAAGTAGAACACAAAGCGTAGAAGTGAACTTCCTCAGAAGAACAAAAGGCTGCACAAGATTGGATCGGATAAAGAATGAACATATATGAACAGAGTTAAATATATATCCACTGAATGATAAAAATCAAATAATATAGAGAAAGATGGTTTAAACATGTAGAATGAATGTAACAATATTACCAAAAGCAGTATTTTAACTACAAGTCAAGAGGTTCAAGGAATGTAGGAAGACCAGTGAAAAGATGGACAGAACAACTGTGAGACGGAACAAGCAATTTGCCTAGACCGTGAAGTGAAGAAGAATAAGAAGAAGAAAACCTTTTGTAACATCATCATCATCATCAATGCAAGTATTAGGCCATGTGGCCTGTTACGGTTGTATTCAATTCTCCCAGAATCTGAATCATAGACTCTTACTTTAAGGGAGGAAAGGAGATTACGAGTATTTGAGAATAAAGTTCTTTGGAAATACATGTGAAATACATGATGGGAAAACTTCTAAATGCTTTTGAAATAGCAGGATTAAGAGTAAACATGGAAAAAACTGAATATCTTGTAGTAGGAGGAAGTGGACGAGATATATCCCTATCCCAAGGAATTATTAGAGCTGTTAAAAAATTTAAATATTTGGGATCACTTATTGATGAATCAGGGAGTTGTAAAGCTGAAGTAGATAGCAGGTTAGTACAAGCACGAAGAGCCATAAAAATGTTGAATGGAGTACTGTGGAGTAGGACCATGTCAAACCACACGAAGAAGAGGATTTTGAAGTCTGTTGTGGAAAGCATAATGACTTATGGTGCTGAGGGATGGACTTTGGTAGAGGGACAAAAAACTAAGATCTTGGCAGTGGAGATGGATGGAATAAGACGCAGTGCCAGGGTGTCCAGGTTGGAAAGAAGAAGAAATGAAGAAGTGAGGCAGATGATGGATATGGAGGAGACAATGGTGGAAAGGATCGAAAGACGAGCTCTGCATGTCAGGAGAATGGAGGATGATAGGTGGCCCAAAACTCTTTTGGAATGGTCACCTTCTGGTAGAAGGAAACGGGGCAGGCCAAGAACAACTTGGAGAGGAGAGATCCATAGATTGATGAACGACCGAGGTCTAGGGGAGGATGAATGGCGTGATCGGAAGAATGGCGAATGGGAATACAGGGTAACCGCTGAAAAGTGGAGAGGCCCTCAAAAGTAAAGTAAGGAACATTTTTGGTCCAAAGAGAGTTGAACAGACAGGTGAATGAGAAAGACGTTCGCAGTGAACTACAGGGTCTTTATAGGAACCCAGATATAATAAGAACAATTAAGTCTCGTAGACTGCGATGTGCAGGACATGTGGCACGAATGGGGGAATGAAAGACATGCATGGAAGCTTCTAGTAGGAATATTCCCCATTATTGTTATATTGTTATACCCGGAATCAAACACTTTTATCTCCCTCTTTTCTACCTCTCGGTTTATAACCACAAAAATATCAGCTTATAAATTAAAACAAAGTAGAACATATCTGTATTTTACATAAAACGTATGTAAACGTCTACGATCGGATAGGGATAATATGTTCTTTAAGTTTAAAACGTAAATACTATTTTTTTTTTAAATGTAGTACATGTTAGTTTTCCCGACACACGAGCGCATAACTCATGGCGCTGATAGCGTCTCCACGGCCCCTGAGATTCGCATGACAGAAGCTGTTTACACCTATAAGCCTTTGTTGCACTCTCAACAATGTTATTAATTCGGATTAGCCGCATAAAAACGTCACAAACAAAACATGATCGTTAATAATGCTACTTTGTTAGTTTTTTTTTTTTTTTGTTCGCTCGCTCAGACGTAATTTAATATAAATATACAGAGAGATATTGTCAACAGCATCGAGGGATTATAAATGCGACACTCTCCTGTTTTTTTTTATTTTTTCAAGTCGTGCTGTCTCTATTATTCTCGATTCTTGTGTATAAGTCGATGTTACCCAGGGAAATCAACACAGGATAATGTAATTCAATTCACAAAGGTTTTCGTTTCATTTCAGTACTTCATGTTCGCGCAGGAACTGCGTAAACTAACAATTTTTTTTTCTGATTGGCACTATAGAACCCGTACGTCCATGGTCGTGCGGACATAGGCTTTCCATACATCCCTGTCCTGAGTAAATATTACCAATAGCACTGAGCAACAAAAAATAAACTTTTGTCTCAGAAAGAAAAGGAAAATATGTGATTCTGATGGTATTTTTTCTCCTGAATTCAAATATGATATCGGTTTTTTTTCCATCACGCAAGGTTTGAAGAAGATTCCATTCTTTTAGCCGGGAACCAAGCATTTCAGACTGGTTTTTGGATAACTTATAAGGTTCTCGCAAGACCAGTATTAAGATATGGTAGTGAAGCATGGACAATACGAAGAAGAGATGAAAACCGAATAACAGCAAATGAGATGCTACTTATGCACCGAACAGCAGGCTACACAAAGTGGGACCATAAAATGAATGAAGACATTACGGAAGAGTTGGATGTAGAACCCATTCTTCGCCATATACAAAACTACCAGAACAACTGGAAGGCCCATCTTCAACGAATGTCGTCTCATAGAATTCCAAAAGCCATACTTCGCTACTGCCCCCAAGGCAAAAGATCGCTGGGACGTCCAAAAAAGCGCTGGATGGAAAATTCCTCATTGAGACCGTAACAGACCACATGGCCTAATGCTTGCATGATGATGATTTTGGATAACTTTAAATCTCGTATGAGTTCGTTAAGATCTTCTTGAGTCAATAAATGAGGCTCAGATGAACAGCTTTGTTCAAAAGTTGTATCACCAAAATATGTTTCTTCTTCTTTTTTACTTTCATCAGAATCTGAGCTCTTTTCATCTAATGTCACATGTTCTGGAGGCTTTGGTATGGGCAATTCTTTGCAGTGTGGAACTGGTCTCATTGCAGATTGCAAGTCAGAGTGCACCACTGTATGTTTTGATTTTGGCATAACCCCTTTAATGTTTGTTAAGCAGAAAATAATTATTTAAATCCATTAATTGAAATTGAAATAAAAAACTGTGGGTGATGGAGAAATTCCAAATACATATTTGAAAACACGATAAAAAACTGCATTAAGTACAACTATTGGTACTCTTGACACAAAAATCAAGTTGACCAGTGAAATTTGTATAATCTACTTCCCTCAAATCATGGTTAATGATATTCTCCCACTTCATTCATGGTCTACCAACTATACTTTTCCCTCTGGCTTTCCTACAATAAGCTTCTTTGCTTCTCTTTCATTCCCCATTTGTGCCATATGTCCTGCCCATGGCCTGATCCCTGTGTTATCTACTTATAAAAAATCATGGTTAATGTTATTCTCCCACTTCATTCTTGGTCTACCAACTGGGCGTTTTTCTCTGGTTTTCCTACAAGAAACTTCTGTGCTTCTGTTTCATTCCACATTTGTTCCACATGTCCTGCCCATTGCAGTCAACGCAACTTAATTGTTTTTATTATATCTGGTTTCCTATAAATATCATGTAGTTATGTAGTGTTATTCATTCGCATGTCTGTTCATCTCTCATTGGTCCGAAAATGTTCATAAGAGCTTTGTTCTCAAATATTTATAATATTTTCTTTTCCCTTAAACTAAGAGTCAATGTCTGGCATCCATATAATATAATTGAGAGAATAACAGTTTTATATATTTTCAGTTTAATATCTTTTAGAGAAGCTGGGACGACAACGGTCCCTATAACGTAATGTATAACTTAATGACATCCATTTCAACTTCTAAAGCACTTGGTTCTGTGACTAAAATGTCTGCTGTCTGCAAATCATCCTCTTCACTATCCTATTCTGCCTACATTTAATAGCTGATTAAAGCAAATTTTCCATCTATTTAATATATTCCTCGAATCTGTAATCACATCCCCATTTTCATTCCTAATTACGTTTCTATTAGCCGAAACCCTTTCCTCTCTATCTAAATTTCCTGATATAATACTCTGACGTTCCTAATTTTTGTATGTAATTAGAAGATCATTAATTTTCTGTCTCAAATATACCCTCTTTTTTACGCTTTAATACAATAATCTGGTGGATTTCCGTCTAATGCTACTCATTTGTTTCAAATCTACTTTATTGAAGACGAGTCCAAAAAGTAGAATTTTCAGATACTTGAAGACATGGGCTTACAGTTCATTATCTGAACAAAAACCGCTTTTTTATCTACTATTGGCTCAATAGTAGCTTTGCATCGCGCATATACAAAATTTATTTTTCAAGAAGACAGTTGAGAAAATATAAAAAAAATATTTCGACTTGTCAATTTTTTTTGCAGAAAACTTAGTTAAATGCCAAAAAAAAATTTAAATATGATTATTGATTACACTGATCAACATGGTTTTTGTCTCATGAGTACCAATAGTTGTACTTAATGCAGTTTTTTTATCGTGTTTTCAAATATGTATTCGGAATTTCTCCATCACTCACAGTTTTTTACTTCAGTTTCAATTAATGGATAATTGAGGACGACGGCACCTGCCAAAAAGTACATATTTTAAGTTTTTATCTTACGAGTTAAATAATCTCAAAATATCTGGAATGGGTCCTTTAATTCATTTTTGCTAGCTTTTTTCTCCTATAAACTGTTCTTCTAGTTCTATTTTGCTACGTGCAGAAGATTCCCCAAGTGGTACCACTGTTAAAATGTCTAAATATTTTTACAATTGAATAAGATGAGAATTGGGAGAACAGTTCAGTGATTCACAAGATTGTAATATCTTTATGATTGAATAAGATGAGAATTTGGAGAACAGTTCAGTGATTCACAAGATTGTAATATCCTTTGGAGAATAGTTGAGTGATTCACAAGATTGTAATATCTTTATTGAATAAGATGAGAATTTGGAGAATAGTTGAGTGATTCACAAGATTGTAATATCTTTATAATTGGATAAGATGAGAATTTGAAGAACAGTTGAGTGATTCACAAGATTGTAATATCTTTATAATTGAATAAGATGAGAATTTGGAGAACAGTTGAGTGATTCACAAGATTGTAATTTGAGCCAGTTCTCCGCACATGCTTAGTAAATAGAGTTCAGTGTTTTGACATATTGTTGCTCATTACACGAACAGTCGTTAAATGGCAGGATCCCTTTTTTTTTTTTTTTTTTTTTGGAGCTGTTTTTACTGTGGGGAAAAGCATCCCTACAGGGAGCCACGTGTTGGAGCAAAGAACTGGTGAACATGTGTTTAAATTCCTGTGCATTAAGTTCACTTCCTGCAAATACAATCCGACTTGCTGCGTTAAAACGTCACTCTTTTATTTGTTGACAGTCCCAGCAGCGCACCCATCAAATTGCTTCTTTAAACAATTATTTGTATATATGGTAATACAAGATCAATCTTAACATTTGGTTTTACAAGTCGGACATTGAAAAATAACACATGTGATGAATAAGTAGAATATATTTTACTATCTAACTGTTTACTCATGCATCTGGATGTTCATTCCTCGGACATAAGGTCTCCATACATCCTTATCCAGAGCTGGCAACTTCCAGTCATCCCCTGCATAATTCACTTACCTTTTGTTATTCGATGCCATCACGTTGTCATTTCAACATTATGGTATATTCTCCTGGCATGGCGTTATTGTAACCCACTTCTGAGGTTGGGCCGCCTGTAAGGCGGAGTTACGCTGCCCCGATGATGTATGATAGATGAAGATGGTACTGACGCGTCAGATGAGGCCTTAAACTAGACTTTAATGAATATGTTAATGATGACTTTAACTCATGCCCCAAATGACCAATCACGTTTCAATGATCTTTTATTTACAACCAATCACAGTCGTGTTTCGCCTAGAATTTACAAACTAAAGTTTATCATAATAAAGAAAGCACCTCCTTTTTAACATTCTGAATAGGTCATAGCATTATTTTGCAGTGACTGACTCTCCAAGAAATATATAACACTACTATTCTACCAATTATATTATATGGGTGCGAAACATGGGCTCTTACTTTAAGGGAGGAAAGGAGATTACAAGTATACGAGAATAAAGTACTTACGAAAATTTTTGGACCAAAGAAAGATGAACAGACAGATGAATGGAGAAGACTACCTAACAATGAACTACATGGTCTTTATAGGAAGTAAGATATAATAAGAACAGTTAAGTCTCGTAGACTGCGATGGGCAGAACATGTTGCACGTATGGGGAATGAAATACTTGCATGGAAGCTTCTTGTAGGAAAGCCAGAGGGAAAACGCCCAGTTGGTAGACCAAGAATGCGATGGGAGAATAACATTAACTATGATTTGAGGGAAATAGATTATACAGAGAATGATTGGAAAGCATTAGTTCAGGATAGGGATGTATGGAGAGCTTATGTCCGCGCGGCCATGAACCTACGGGTTCGATAGTGCCAGTGAGTAAGTAAGTAAGTGGCGTAATTAGAAACAGAGATAAGTTTTTATTGCGAGTTTTTCGTTTATCTTTCTCCAGAAGTATGCGTGTCCTACATTCTACTTGTGGTAGGTGTTTTTAAAGCAATGTTTTGTGTCATCTTTCCTCACATCTCAGGCCGGAAGTATCGGAAATGAGGTTTTAAAGATGAGATTTCTCTGGTGACCTCTCCCAGTTTTGTAGCTCATTAACACAGGCAAGTTGTCTCTTCCACACAACAAATATCCGCGCATTTCTACCCGTATAAAAACGTACATTCATCATCCATGATGCTGTCACATGCGGTGACAGACGACTCACAAAATTACTTGTTACAATCCGCTCCAATCTCACGATATCTGATACCGCTACTCTGCGTTAATTACTGCAATACTCTACTCTTTACTTCCTCTATCCCTAAATGTTTTTAATCATTATAATTTTCTTCTTCATTGATTGATTTGGTATTTTAGCATTTTGTTTTTTTTTTTCTAATATGTGGGGAGCTGGCCCACAGCATAAACCCCAACCTGGAGGACCAGAAAAATTGAAATAATTGAGAATAATTAAAAGAATTGAGGAGAAGGAATTAAAGTGGTTAGGGCATGTTTCAAGAATGGTAGATGAATGGCATCGAACAGAAAGAAGACAAGAGGGAGACCAAGGTTAACATGTAAGGAAAACATGAAGACAGTAATGCAAGCTAGAGGGCTAAGCATCGAATATGCCCTTTGGAGGTATGGCACGGGAAGACGGCAGCAGCTGTAAAAACCCGAAGACAGATAGATAATCTTCTTCTTCTTCTTCTTGTAAGTATTAAACCTTTTTGGTTCGTTCTGCCTCCGAATAATATAGCTGCTGTATCCATCTCTTTCGTGGGCGTCCCAGATCTCTTTTTCCTCCTCTTGGTTGATAGTTCAGACTTTTCCTAGGCTATTTATCTCATGCCCCAAATGGGAGTCAATGACCAATCACATTTCAATGATGTTTTATTTACAACCAATCACAGTCATGTTTCGCCTAGAATTTACCAACTAAAGTTTATCATAATAAAGAAAGCACCTCCTTTTTAACATTTTGAATAAGTCATAACATTATTTTGCAGTGACTGACTGTCTAAGAAATACGGCTACCAGATTGTATATTTAGTGCATGAATGTCAACACATAGCGCATGCGGGATTTAAGATAGAAACATTTGTACCACCCAAAAAAGAAACCACTGTTTGCGCTTCCTTAAAGGTTCCCCCCCCCCAGCTAATAACATTCCAGAACAATAATAATTGTCATATTTACTTCATAGGACATCAGAAATGAATTAATATACAGGTTTGATGTGTTTCATTTTTTCTCCACTAGGGTGCATTCTTACAATATTGCGTTCCTTTGGCAATAAATAATATGATCTGGTTGCAGTGATAAACAAAAGAAGCAAATGAAGTGTAGGCCTACCAATCGTTTCTCATTTGTTTTCAAACATCGCCGTTAAATTAAATATATAAATATTTTAAAATAACTATAGTTAAATAATGATTTGTGAGTAAACAGATTAATTTTATTCGTTAAATAGTCCTAACAAATGCCACTCTTGATTTTCAAATTCTCTAGATAAATTCACTCCTCACTTCGTGAGTCGTGAATTTATCGATAATTTTGTAATCACTCGTGACATTACTTATGATAACCTCATTTCCATCGGAATTCGTTAGAATGTAACGCCACTGAAGTGTGGTAGTACCTCGATGCAATAGAGTTGTTAACTTGTGGTGTTTAAAATTACAGGAAGCGCCCACACTAATAGCCGTTCCCACACACCGGTGTCTTTCTGGAGACACGATGTACTTTATCCAGTGTCTTTGTGACATGTACCAATTGCATAATCACCTTCAGCCCAAGTTAAATGCTTCCAGTATTCAAGCTTATTGAAGATGTAGTACAGCGTGCCCATAAAGCCCCTGTAAATTTTAAAGAAATGTTTAACTAAGTAACTCACTGACAGTATCGAATCCATAGGTTCATGGTCGCGCGGACATAAGCTATTCATACATCCCTATCCTGAGCTAAAGTTTTCCAATCAGTCCCTCGAATCATGGTTAATGTTATTCTACCGCTTCATTCTTGGTCTACCAACTGGGCGTTTTCCATCTGGTTTTCCTACAAGCTTCCATGCACGTCTTTCATTCCCCATTCGTGCCGCATGTCCTGCCCATCGCAGTCTACGAGACTTAACTGTTCTTATATATCAGGTTTTTTATAAATACTATGTAGCTCACAGATATGCAGTCTTCTCCATTCGCCTGTTTGTTCGTTTCTTTGGTCCAACATTTTCCTAAGAACTGTATTCTCAAACACTCGTAATCTCCTTTCTTCCCATAAAGTAAGAGCCAATGTTTTGCATCCATATGATATAACAGAGAAAATAACATTTTTATTTTAGGATTAGGCCCTCTCCTGGCGCACCACTATCATCATCATCATCATCCATCATATCGGGACAACGTAACCCCGCCTTCCAGGCGCCCCAATCTCAGAAGTGTGTTACAATTACGCCACTGCTAGGAGTGAATACCAGAAATGTCTAAAAGGACAAATACTGGTGGCATTAAAATATATATATTCCATTTTTTTTAACTGTTGGGACAACAAGAGTCTCTGTAATGCATAATTGCACGCATTTCCAGAATTGAGCCTATGTTTAATTTATTTGTACATCTCATTCCTATTTGTGATTATTGATCCTAGGTATTTGAATTCGGTTTTCAATCATTTCCCCGCTTCTGTAAAAACCACTTCCCAACCTGGATTTTAATATACTATCGAGAGAAATACAACCGACCTTCATCCATCCCAGTAATATCTAAATTGCTTCATACCTTCGGTGGAATTCGCTAAGATAGACATGTTACATTTTAAGAAGAAATCCGTTACTAAAGGCTCTATGTGCTTAGGTCACTAGAACAACCATGTCAGCCTGTTTGCAGGACTTGTTTAACCGCTTAGCTAATCGATTTGTAAAGCAGGATAACTTCGCAAATTACATTTTGCTATATTCCTCGGTTGTCAGTTTTCATTTCTAGCACATTTCAAGTTGATTTACTTGTCCCGCGTCATAACCGAGTAGTTGAAGACATCATGCCTTTTATGCACAGCTACTGAACTTGTACGGGATTGAATCATTATGGAGGCAAGTAATTAACTGGTGGAATTTGGACGTTTCGACAATGACACAACCACATGCCAACAGAATAACTTCAGTTGAAATGGATTTTTGGAGAAGAGCTGCCAGAAAATCTCGACTGGAAAGAATTAGAAATACAGAAATTAGAAAATGGATGAATGCAGAAAGAAGTAGGTGGGATTGAACACACAAGGTTAATATGGTATGGACACGTAAGAAGAATGCAGGTTGGAAGACTTCCAAAGGTCATCTATTCATGGAAAATTGAAGGAGCAGAAAAGGAAGACCAAGAACAACCTGGAAGAATAGTAAAGTGAAATTAAGTGGATCCCACTACAGACCTCAGGAGGCCCTTGGGGTAGTAGGAGGTTAAGGCTCCCGCTTTTTATCCCCAGAACAAGCGTCTGGTACTCATTTCCGTTGGAGGCTGAGTCGACCCCAGGGCCATGGTGCCTCCAGAAGGTTTGGGTCAGTTTAAAAATCTTGACCCCACTGGGACTCGAACCTTCGACCTTCCGGCTTGTAGCGTAGTGCCTTAATCACTACGCCACGGCGTGCCCCTATCTGGAAGAATAACATTCAGAATTCAGTGAGGAAATTTGGTGTAACGGATGAAGACACAGGACATAAAACGATGGAGAACTTTGATAAATGGGAATTTGTGAATGTGTATTACAAACTGATAGTCTATAAGTCTGTAGTCATTTATATATTTTTAACCTTTACACTGCTACGAACGGGTATATCCGTTGGCAAAGAAAATGCTTGCCATGCTATGGGTGTGTATATCCATTATGAACTCCAAACGCCTGCTAGTTATATAATACGTATTGCATTGCTTTCAAACTAGGCAGGCATATACTGCCATCTCTTAGGAACCTAAATAAACGTTTTCCATATTTCTCCCTGCATTGAGCAAGGAGGGTTTTAAAGGCTGGAAATATCTCAGCAGTGAAAAGGTTAAAGACTCGTGACAATTATTAAGATTGGTTGGAGAAAACTCTCAGTGATGAGAAAAACTCTCGAAATAAAAAAAAATAATTTCAACCAGTATGGCAATGATGTTCACCCTCCATCGTGAGGAATTTGGATAACTACAATCGATTCTTGGTTGAGAAACCAGATATAACGGCTGGGAGAGCCGACATGTTGACAACGTATCACGCCTATACTGGCTGTATGATCGTTTACCTCTGTGCGTTAACCACAATTATCGGAGCATTACAAGTGGGGATTTGCCCAATTTAGAAATTGCAATGTCTATCGCAATTTTACTTTTTTTCGGAACGAAGCTAGGTGTATGACATTGAAATAAAACTATAAAAATATTCCCCAAAAATTAACGAATTCCGTGCTTTTTTCATCATCATCATCATAGTACATTCACGAATTTAGGCCATTCGTTGACCTGTTTTGGCCTCAAGAGAAACACCATCCAAAAGTCTTTTGAGTGGACGTCCTGGTCTTCTTCTTCCTGCAAGTTGATATCTTAACATTTGTTTGGGTATTCTGTGATCTTCCATTCGATGAACATGTTGCATCCATCTTGACTTATAATCAGAAATTTTGTTTTCTAAAGATTCCATGTGTAATTCTTCTAAGATGTCTTCATTTTTTTGTGATCTAGTGGTTATTTTTTCACTCTTACTTATTATTTTTGGATTTCATTTGCTAATCTCCTTCGGTTTCTTTATTTCATCATCCTTTTACATATTCCTAAATCGTGTCATGTCATTTACTTACTAAGGAACTATCAGCCATCGCATGCAGAAACCCACTTGAAATTTCTTCCAGAGAAGCGTTGTGATGTACCAAGGTAGTTTCAAAAAAATTATATGTCGTTTTTAACTGCAAGGCACTAATTTAAGATTTTACAGTGCAATGGTTATTTGTAAGACAGGTATCTCTATTTCGCATTACGGGTGTGCAGTGAGACCGAAATAAAATTTCAGGTACAGGTAGAATCTATACATTCACCCGGATCATTCCCTATTTGTTTTTTTTTTTTTGGCGTAACGGAAATTCAATGAAATTGAAATTAATTTATTTTTCTAACTTTCCGCCTTATAAACATTTTTTTCATGAATTGTATAAAAATATCATTCCGTTTCCGCGATGGACATATTCCGTTTTACCTATCTATCTTCGGGTTTTTACAGCTGCTGCCGTCTTCCCGTGCCAAACCTCCAAAGCCTACGGTCTTGGGCATCTTCGATGCTTAGCCCTCTAGCTTGCATTACTATCTTCATGTTTTCCTTCCATGTTAACCTTGGTCTTCCTCTTTTCTTCTTTCTGTTCGGATGCCATTCATATAGTTGCTTCGGCCATCGCTCATCTTCCATTCTTAAAACATGTCCTAACCACTTTAATTCCTTCTCCTCAATTCTTTCAATTATGTTTTCTTCTGCTTCCATTATGTTTCTAATTTCCTTATTTGTGACATGTTCTAATTTAGACTTTCTGGCACTTCTTCGTAAATAATCCATTTCTCCTAAATATGAATTTCCCGATCCTTTTTTTTTTTTTTTTTTTTTTTGTTTCCGTCACTGCTGCAATATCTATATTGTTCTGAAATAATTCTCCTGCTACTTCATTAACTTTGTTTCTAATTCCTCGTGCATTTCACGTGCCTATATTCAATGTCCGTTTTCGTTGCTTTTGTCTTTCGTACTTTTTTCTGTCCGGCTTTGATTAATTTGGTCTTTTAGCATTTTGTTTTTTTTTCTAATGTGTGGGGAGCTGGCCCACAGCATAAACCATGTGGCAAGAAGTAATAGACTCGTGAGTACTAAAGCGTACCATTAATAGTAATAAGTGGAAGGCGCACAAAGTGCACACGAGTCTATTACCAACATAGAAACCCAAACGAATCCCTTCTAAGCTATAATGAATAACATATACACTCGGAGTGGGGATGGGAGGTGTCATCGCCCTTATAAGGCAAGGACGCGTGTGAAAACTCTCACGCTCCTACGTTCTGGAATAGTCAAGTTCTTCAGTAACCGTTCGCGAAGGTGATATTAAAACACGTGGGCGCAAATAACTCACCAACTCCACTCCGAGTGGTTAGGTATCGAACTTTGTAAATCATCAATTGTACCCACAAAATTATCCATAAAAGTGAAATAAAATGTGTATAATATACATTCCTGAGTGATAATATTCTACCCTGAGCGAACCGGCACAACCCCCAACCTTGGAGGACCAGAAAAATTTCTGTCTGGGGTTTCCTCCCATAGCCTTTGAAGATCCATCTTCGCCGTTTTATGCAAAATAAATACACGTAAATTACTATTATTTCTCCGGGACCAATACTTTTGTTCAAACTGGACAGAATTCCAAATTATTCACGTTCCGGATTAAACACGTGTTACTGTATTTTGAAGAAGATGGTGATTTTTTTATATACTTGATATGTTTGGATTGTGTAGGCGAGAACATTTTATAAAGGACATCATTGGAAAGCGTACATACTTACGGACGATGGGAATCAAGGTGCTGTTTTTTTAATAAGCCAACGCATACACGCATTCCACCGCCCACTAGAGTATTGCTCAACGTGAGCGGTGGGTTCGACATTGTTAAAAAAATTTGACTGCGAGATTCCACACCCAGGTATTAGAGAATTTTCACAGCTGGCTGGAGGAGACCACTTGAAGGAATTTAAATGGCGCTTTATATCTGACAATTAATATTATATTGGGTGAATTATAAAACCCAAGCAGATTAAGTTAATGAGAAAACATATACGTTGAAGAACATGATACTTACTTACTCACTGGCACTATCGAACCCGTAGGTGCATGGCCGCGCGCACATAAGCTCTCCATACATCCCTATCCTAAGATAATGCTTTGCAATCATTCCCTGTATAATCTACTTCCCTCAAATCATAATTAATTTTATTCTCCCACCTCATTCTTGGTCTACCAACTGGGCGTTTTCCCTCTGGCTAAGCTAATGCTTTGCAATCATTCCCTGTATAATCTACTTCCCTCAAATCATAGTTAATGTTATTCTCCCACCTCATTCTTGGCCTACCAACTGGGCGTTTTACCTCTGGCTAAGCTAATGCTTTGCAATCATTCCCTGTATAATCTACTTCCCTCAAATCATAGTTAATGTTATTCTCCCACCTCATTCTTTTACTCACTGGCACTATCGAACCCGTAGATTCATGGCCGCGCGGACATAAGCTCTCCATACATCCCTATTCTAAGCTAATGCTTTGCAATCATTCCCTGTATAATCTACTTCCCTCAAATCATTAATTTTATTCTCCCACATCATTCTTGGTCTACCAACTGGGCGTTTTCCCTCTGGCTAAGCTAATGCTTTGCAATCATTCCCTGTATAATCTGCTTCCATCAAATCATAATTAATTTTATTCTCCCACCTCATTCTTGGTCTACCAACTGGGCGTTTTCCCTCTGGCTTTCCTACAAGAAGCTTCCATGCACGTCTTTCATTCCCCATACGCGCAACATGTCCTGTCCATAGCAGTCTACGAGACTTAACTGTTCTTATTATATCTGGCTTCCTACAAAGACCATGTAGTTCATTGTTATGTAGTCTTCTCCATTCACATGTCTGTTCATCTCTCTTTGGTCCAAAAATTTTCCTAAGTATTTTATTCTCAAATACTCGTAATCTCTCCTCTTATTTTAAGGTAAGAGTCCATGTTTCGCATCCATATAATATAACTGGTAGAATAATAGTTTTATATATTTTCAGTTTAACGTTTTTTGAAAGGAGTTGGGACATCAAAAGTCTCTGCAATGCATCAGAGCACGCATTTCCAGAATTGAGCATGATATTTTATATTTTACTAGCTTTGTATTCATTCACTCACTTGGCACTATAGAATCCTTATGCTCATGACCTCGCGAATATAAGCTGTCCATACAACCCCATCCTGAGCAAACGTTTCTAATTCCCTGTATAATTTTTTAAAAAATCCACGGCGCGACACGCCTTGAAGGCCCTTTGCTTACCAGGGGCTGCTGGCCTTACATCGTCATGCGTTAATTACAGAGGCAGATGATCATCTAGCCAGTGTAGGGGTGAAGTGGTCAGCATGTCGCGTCCCTCAGCCGTTGTAGCTTGTTTTCCGAACCTCTAGCCGCCACTTATTGTATCTACCCGAATTTGTTACGATGCTAGGTGGGCACCGGTCCCATACTGGCCCCGCAGGCTTCCCAATGCAGCGCACTGGACTCTGCCCGTCGATATCAGCAAGAAGTCAATCTACATTAACCCTGGCAATGTATCCTATGGGATAAATAATTTGGTTTAATTTATTTGATCGAAAACGAACTAAAATAAATCACTTAAATGTGTGTAGAATTAAGCAATATATCGACGGTAGGCAATGAAAACCTCGTAACTCCATCAGTCATTGAAAACCACCCAACTCCAGTAGCCAGCACAGAAATATGTGATGCATAACCTGTTGAGAATTTATAAATAACTTGTATTCTGTAGTAAAATATGTGGGAACTATTGCTGATCAGTTTTCATAATTATTTTAAACAATTATTTGTGTTTCTCCTGTAAAATTTACCAAAATGGAGTTATGACGTTTTCATTGCCCACCATCGATATATAATAATAACAGTTGTTAATGATTTTCTTTTCACTGCGGTCCGCCACATATAAATAAATTACTTGTTTACCAAAGAAAGTTCAGATCATACAGAATAAATGCCTCAAAATTATATTTTCGGCCCCGTTATACACGAGGATCGCAGAGCTTTACAACCTAGCACAGATACCCTATATTGCGACTACAATTGAAGAAAAGGTAAATGACATGTATAATGTATTTCAAATCGTGACAACCCAATTGTTCGTAATATAGGACACATGCTACAGCGACGTGCTGTTCACCGAAGCATATTCCCTCGGGATGGACCCAGGAATATGAGATGAGTACTGTAAAACAGCCAAAGTGGGTGGCTCACTCCGTGTCGCTGGCTTTCGGACTCTCTGCTTGTCTGGCGGCACGGTTTCTGATGCCCCGCTTTGGATAGTGGAACACCTCATCTCTACCCAATACTACTTCAACACATAAACAAAGTATCATCGTCCTAACAATGGAGCTGAACTAGTGAGTGAACCCTATATTGATAAACACTAGGGAATTTGGATGCCATTGGGCCAATGTAGCTCCAGAGCAGCGCCCTGGGCGATGCACAGTCATTGCCATCACTCAGCAGCAGCAACTGTACGGATTTAAGGCCTGAGGCATCCTCGCAAAACAACATAAAAGAAAAGTTTAAATTATTCAAAACAAGTGCTTGAAAATATTTTTTTCAGCATCATGTTTTACGAGGATGACAGACTTACACAACGTAGCGTAGGTTCCCCATATTGATGTCATGCTAGAAGAAAATGAAAGCAAGATGTATAAATTTACATCCTTGCATACAAATGCTATGGTACGCAATATAGGACGCTTGCCTCAGCGGCGTGCTGTACATAGAAACATATTCACCAGATTTACCCCTCATTAAATCCAGCCAGAGATCTGGTGATGTGCTCTCACGTGGAGTAGCGTGGCTCATTCCGCACTGCTGGAGTTCCGACTCTCGGGTTGAAGGCAGTGTGGTTTATAATGTCCTGCTCCAGCTCATCACATCCCGATATCTGTCCATTATCCATTAGTTATCACAATCGGCATGCAAACATAGCGCCGCCAAATAGTCTCAGGTTAAGTTAACTTAACCCCATAATGATAGACTCTGTACACCCTTAGACAAAAAAATGAGTCAACCGATCGGGGAACTTCGTGAGCACTCGCAGAAGCCTTATTCACATTAACACGTTTTCAGTAATTGTACTGTGTTGTTTGCTAGTTAACGCAGTGCACACTCAAGTAACATAAAATAGAGAGCTTGCCTTTGTGTGTTACCGTGGTCGAGAGGTTTAATGCACAACATCTGCGTTCGTAACCTCACGGGTTCGATTCCCGTTCTACTTTTTTTTTACTGAATGTTAGGATATCATTTCGCCTGTAATATAGTTCCATATTTAATTTTATATTTGAGTTTTATGGCTTTAATGCGCACACAAAACACATAAATGAAAACCTTCTAATAATTAAATGAAGAAAGAAAATATGAACCCTCAGCATCTATTACCGCCCTCAATCTGCGGGGCATTGATGCAATCAAATTTCTACAGTCACGTGGACTTTCGGTTAGAGCATCCCAGACGTCCTGAATCCCCATAAGCCATCTTTCGTCTTTCGTGCATCTGCAGGACAATTAGAGTTCATTATAAACAAACTTGTTAGAGGGTTTTGCGCAGAACGTGTGCGCATCAGTCTATTAAAATCAATACATTGGCATCACCTAGAACAAACCCTGAATGTGGTAAAATAATTGTTACAATAACGACATTAACATTGATTTAGTTCAATTGTCGAAATAAAATGTATTTAATTCATGAAACATTTTAATACAAATATCACGAAAAAACTACATAATTGAGGACGCGAACCTGCGACCTTCATTAACAGAAACAGTGACTGCATGCTTTACCGCTGACCTAACAGGGCACGTAGGAGTATCTTCACTCAGTTCATGTCACATAACGCAGTAGCTCAGGGCCTGCACAATTATGACTAGTTTACTAGTGTGAACCCAGCGCTGTGTCGAGTAGAGAAGGAATATGCGTTCAAGAGATGACTTCTTTTTTTTTTTTGTCTAAGGGTGTACTTAGCTGCCAAATAGCCCTAGTCGGTTCTAACATATGCTGCTCACTGGGCGAAGCTAGACTTCGCCTTATTCAGTCAGTCAGTTGTTTGCCAATGTAAGGGTTAATGGAGAATGAAGGGCATAAATGTATATGAAAGAGTGACTTATGTTAAGCTATGACAATGCCATATGGTTTTAGTAAAATGCGATGATGCAGAATTAGAGGATATGATTTTTTTTTTTTTTTGTAATCTGTCCCCTCTTTACATCCGCACAGGAATAAAAATGCAGTATATCATATGAAAATAGTTTGGATATGTATTTATGCAACTCCTCCCTCCCCCCCTCATACGATTTACAATTCATGACTTTTATGGAATGGAGCGCTTGATGAAGTCTGTGCATTTTAGTGGCTGTCTCGTAAATGCCGACATAAACCGCAGATTAAATCTCCCCCACGTGTGATCTGCCCACCGAAATGCTAATCAAGCCGTCACTCTTAAATTTAATTGGTATTCCGGGCCTCTTAAAATAATACAGTTCCATATTAGGGCACCTGTGTTTTCTGAATTTTAATAAAACGTGTCTAAATATTTATCCAACTTACAAACATAAAATTATATTCGTAAGTAGATGTGAATATGGCGTTAATTTTTGCTCACAGCTGACTCACTTGCACGATCAAATCCGGCATTTCATGACTCTGCGGATGAAAGTTATCCACACATCCATATCCTCAGTTAATGTTTTTTAACATCCACTGTATAATCTACTACTCTCAAATCGTTGTTAATGGTATTCTCTCGTGTCTTTCTTGGCTTACTAACTGTGCGTTTTCTCTCTGGTTTTCATACAAGGAGTTTTCATGATCCTCTTTCATTCTTCATTCGTGCCACATGTCCTGCCCATCGCATTCTACAAGACTTAACTGTTATTCTATCTGGTTTCCTATATAGATCATGTAGCTCACATACAGAATGTATAAAAAGGATGGCGCAAACTTACATGGTTGAAAGTACACGATAATAGAAGCAACAATGTCCCAGTAAACATGGGTCCGCAAACGAGCCGTTTCCGAAATAATTACGAATGTATGGTTACTGTGAGAAATAATGAAGGAACGAGGATATCCACACCATCTAATAAAATCAGTCCAAGGCTTATTTGAAGAAACTAAAGTTGTGATAAAAACTGATGGAAAAGGGTCAGAACAAATTTTAATAAATCAAGGAGTAGTCCATCACCCACTCTTTTTAATATATATATATCGACGACATTATGAAACAATGGAAAATTATAATGGACAATGGCCTTAGATTGAACAATAACTCAAGTATTAATAACTCACTTTTCGCCGATGATTTGGTCTTACTACACCATGATGAAGATCTGTTACAATTGGCTGCTTACAAACTAAATGCAATATGTAGCGATTATAATTTTAAAATTTCAATAAGTAAAACAAAAGTAATGGCATTTTGTGGAAGAAATACTCTGCGTGCAAAAATAGTAATTAGAGACGAAATTATTGAACAAGTATCCCACTTTAAATATTTAGGATGTGACATCAGCTATGGGTATGATAAAGATATTGAACAAAAAACACATCAGTTTCAAGCTATTTGTGGTACAATAAATAGAACATTGAATAATAAAGCCCATAAACAAACAAAATTAAAATTTTATAAAGCAATTGCTGTCCCTGTCCTTTTGTATGGGAGTGAATCTTGGATTACCACTAATGTCCAGCGAATGGAAGAGGATCGACTACCAAAATCTGTTTTGGAATGGAAACATGAAGAAGACGAGGCAGAGGAAGACCTAAAACCTCCTGGAGTCAGGGAATATGTTTATACATGAAGGAGAAACATCTACAAACCAGGAGATTGGATGGACCAACAAAATCGGCTATTAGGAATCAGACGATGTCAAAGATATTAATCAACCGATCTATCTGTAATCAATTGCTACAAATGTTTTTATATTATCTCCCGCATGCGTTATGTGTTGACATTCATGCACTATATATTCAATCTGGTAGCCGTATTTCTCAGAGAGTCGGTCACTGCAAAATAATGCTATGACCTATTCAGAATGTTAAAAATGAGAAACTTTATTTATTATGATAAATTTTAGTTGGTAAATTCTAGGTGAAACACGACTGTGATTGGTTGTAAATAAAAAATCATTGAAATTTTATTGGTCATTGACTCCAATTTGGGACATGAGTTAAATAGTCAGCATAAACTAACAGCTTATTAATGCCATTGAGTGTTTATGCTGTTATGCGTATCGATTGTAATTTTTTGTGAAATGGTCATGTGAAATAAAGAAAGGAAGGTGATCTGTACTGAGAAAGCTTCGCATTAGTATGTACAGATTTGTAAGTCTACTACCATGCTATATACCAAATTGCCTATGTCACAGGCAAATTAATTTTACGGGTTGCATAATGAAAGGGAGATTCTTTGCAACAATATGATTGCTGATGCGAGTTCCGTTGTTTTCAGTTTTTTTGCTGTAATTAGCAGCAGATGGAAGCACCAGCACATGTTATACAAAACGATCGGAAACGGAAAGAGCTTCACATTATGCGACAAGTGAATGACACGTTGCGTCCATTAGCAGCAGATAATCTACGTTCTCGGTCCGTTATATGGATCTAGGCTCTTCACGTTTGGCGCTATTTAAATTCTAATACAGCATCTACGCTCTATTTTCTCTTATTTTTTCGTGTTTACCTAATATTCACACAGCTGGAAAATAAAAGCAATATCCTTCACGCAGGAATTGTATAAACTAATCGAATTTCTTATAGAGTCGAATTTAGGTTCCGATTTTCCTGGTTTTTTAAATAAAAAAAATAATGCTTGTACTGAGAATTTATCATAAGTAATGCCACGAGTGATTTCCAAATTGTCGATAAATTCACGACTCACGAAGTGAGGAGTGAATTTATCTAGAGAATTTCGAAATCAAGAGTGGCATTTGTTAGGACTATTTAACGAATAAAATTAAGGTGTTTACTCACAAATCATTATTTAAATATAGTTATTTTAAAATATTTATATATTTAACGTAAACGGCGATGTTTGAAAACAAATGAGAAACGATTGGTAAGCTTAATTTACTTATTTTGTTCATCACTGCAACCAGATCATACTATTTATTGCCAAAGGAACGTAATATTGTAAGAATGCACTCTAGTGGAGGAAAAATGAAACACATCAAGCTGTATATTAATTCATTTCTGATGTCCTATGGTGTAAATATGACATTTATATTTTTCAGGAATGTTATTGCCTGGGAAAAAATACATTTAAGAAAGCGCAAACAGTGGTTTCTTTTTTTGGTGATATAATCAATTGTTACAAATGTTTTTATATTAACTCCCACATGTGCTACGTGTTGACATTCATGCACTATATATACAATCTGGTAGCCGTATTTCTTAGTGAGTCAGTCACTGCAAAATAATGCTATGATCTATTCCGAATGTTAAAAAGAAGGTGTTTTCTTTATTATGATAAACTTTAGTTGGTAAAATTTAGGCGAAACACGACTGTGATTGGTTGTAAATAAAAAATCATTGAAACGTGATTGGTCATTGACTCCCATTTGGGGCATGAGTTAAATAGTCTTTTCAAATATTATTTCATGCATTATATGTCCTTCATTGCTAAATGCCAATATTTTCATTACAACATAATCATCATGAACTTCACAGATTAGGTATTTGCCTGTTCCGTTCTCACATCTGTTCAGCCCAGCACTTTCTTGGTCTTCCTACCGATCTTCGTCCTGCAGGATTATACATCATTGCCGTCTTAGGTATCCTATCCTCCGTCATTCTTTGCAGATGTTCTATCCAATTGTTCCAGCGTTGTATTTGTTGAAGAAGTGGTTGTACTTTTAGTTCCTCTCTAATATTCTTATTTCTAATATGTTCTTCTCTTCTACAACCTTTCCCTGTTCGTAGGAAGCTCATTTCCGCTGCCTGAATTTTACTTATTTCTTTTTTGTTTAGGACCCAGGTCTCGCTTCCATACATCGCCACTGGTAGTGCGATCGTTGAGTAAAATCTTAGCTGCGTCTCCTTTCTTACTTTGTGCCTCAGTGTTCGTCTGATTGTTCCACAAATATGTTGAATTTTCTTATTTATATCTTGTGTGTGTGTATATATATATATATATATATAATTTCGGGGAGCATTTGGGCCTTAATGTTTTCCTGACTTTTGTCTCACATGCGAGGAAAAACCCCGATAAAAACCTCGCCCAGAAAAACTGCCGCGACCGAGGATCGAACCCGGGCCCGCTGCATGACAAGGCAGCACACTACCTCGAAACCACAGCGGTGGATATATATATATATATATATATATATATATATGTGTGTGTGTGTGTGTGTGTGTGTGTGTGTGTGTGTGTGTGTGTGTGTGTGTGTGTGACTGAATTTTGTTTTTACTTTATATAATGATGCTCCAGTGAAAAAAAAAAATAGAAGGATAGAACACAGACGGCGGAGATGAGGTTCCTAAGACAAGTAAAAGGATGTACAAGATAGAATAAGAAATGAGGATATAAGAGAAGAATTGAAAGTACAGCCTTTATTGGATAAAGTCACGAATTACAGACAGAAATGGATTGATTATATGGATGGAATGAGTAAAGAGAAATATCCATTGTTATCAAGAAATTATCAAGCAAGAGGAAGACGTGATGTTGGAAGACCTAGAAGACATTGGGCTGATGCATTATGAAGTCGGAACGGGCAATTGCCTAATCGCTGGAGTGATGATGATGATAATGATGCCTAAAAGATAGCTTAATTTTTTTATTTTGTTTATTTTATATTTTAAGCTGTTCACATATGACAAGTAAAAATTCTCGTGAGTCAGTTGTATAAACATGTAAGTTAGTCGCGCTTAAACAGAACATAGTGATGCATTGTCTCAGTACCAAGTGAGTTAGTTACCTTGAACGTCAGACTGATGCAGTTCCTTGAAGACGCTGATCGTATTTCTCCAGCACTCGCGCCGTCCAAGACAATTTGACATCTATTTTCATCAAATGACGATTTAAGTCTCTTTTCTCCACCTCTTTATACAGAGTGATTCACAATAAGTATTACAGACTTGTAGGAGTTGTAGAGGGGACTTAGTAGATAAAGTTTTGATAAGGAACCCATGTCCTTAAACACACCATTTCAATGTAAAATAGGTTTGAAGATCGGATCACAATGGGCTGATATCGCGTGTCTTGTGTTTCCGAATACGTAGTAGTAATATGACTTTATTATAAAATAAAATAAGTTAAAATATACCTTCTTAGGTAAAATCCGTCGTCCTCAACTTATAAAACGTATAATCTTTATGCTTGTAGGCCTTTCAGGACATCCGTCCCATCGTCAGCAGTTCATTCTTCGCTACAACATCCGGTATGATGGTTGATGCTGCTGGTCCTAATGTGGCTTTGTCGTGACTAAAGCTTCTTCTTGACGACATCGTATAGTGGGTTGTTTAGTCTGGGAGTGCTTTCATTTATCAAAAGCTTGTTGTCTATTTCCTTGATAATTTCCAGGTCTTCCAATAGGTTGATTCTAGTTGGATTTCCCTCTTTGTGTACTATTGTAAGGGTGTCTTCTATTGAGTTCATTCTGTGGCCGGCGTTTATTATGTGCTTAGCGTAATTAGACTTTCCATATGCGTATACGAAATCGTTACGCTGTTCTTTAAATCTTATGTTGAAGCTTCTTTTCGTTCTACGTATATAGAACTTGTCACAGTCTTTGCATGTTAATTTATATACACCCTTGCCATTAAATTTATTATGTTTTTCTATTTTGTTACTTATTACATTATTTAGTTTATTATTAGTTTTGTAAGCTATGTTTAAGTTTTTAATTTATTTTCTTAATGTTTTTGCAAAATTTTATGGTTTCGTGTCCTGTGTAAGTTAGTGTAATCCATTTACTATTAATATCCGTTTCTCTTTCTAGTTTTGTTATTTTATTTATATCGGTTCTCCGCTTTTGTTTATATATATATATATATATATACAGAAAACCAACAACTAATATGCTTGCAATTAACAATAAATCAAGACATCCGTACCAACAAAAAAATGAGCGTATTCAAGAGCCTAATTAATAGAATGCTAAAACTGCCATTAAACAAAATTAATTACAATAAGGAATTGCAGTACATAAAAAATTGGCTAAAAACAATTTTTTTTATTTTTTTATTTTATTTATTTATTTAGCCTGGTGGAGTTAAGGCCATGTGGCCTTCTCTTCCACTCACCAGAACAAGCATATGTTACATATGAATACAAAAAAAATACAATAATAGTCATATAAAACAGGACAAACATATGTTACACATGAATACAAAAAAATTACAATAGTAGTCATATTAGACAGGACACACATGTTACATATGAATACAAAAAAAAGTTACAATAATAGTTATTGAACAATTCATTATCTGTCATATTGAATAATAATGAAATTAATGTCTAATAATAGAATGAAACTAAATACAATTAAAATTAAATTAATGATACAATGAATAAAAAGGAATAACAGCTCGAATCTACTATGCATAAAAAAGAAGAGAAAAAAATATACTACAATGAATTAATCTACGCTTTTTATACAAGGCATTAGGTAAATATATTAACAAATCCTAAGTCTATTTTTATTAAATAATGCAAAAACGCATTATTAATTCTTAAAAAGTAGTATTAGTGAGTTGTTTCTGTTAGTGATTTTATTTTCAATTTATTTCTGAAAGATGGTAAAGTTTGGCAGTCTCTGACATAGGGTGGAAGTGAATTCCATGTTCTAGCAAGAGAAACTGTAAAAGATTTCGAATAATAGGTAGTATGATGAGGAGGGATATAGAGGACACTGTGCTCAAGGGATCGGGTATCTAAGTTATGTGTATCAGAGAGTTTAGTGAAGCGGTGTGATAAATAATAAGGTAAAGATGTGTGTAATATGTTATAGAGTAGGCATAGGGAATGGATGGTTCTACGATCTTGAAGACGAAGCCATGACAATTGTTCCAGGGATGGTGTAACGTGATCAAATCTACGTATACCACAAATAAAACGTATGCAAGAATTGTGAACACGTTGAAGTCTTTGGGTAAGAACAGTATTTAGGTCAGTAAAAGAGTATCACAATAATCAAAATGGGGCATTGCGAGTGTTTCAACTAGCATTTTGGATACAACAGCAATATTATAGAGAAACTTGTAAGAAAACAAAAGCGGAGAACCGATATAAATAAAATAACAAAACTAGAAAGATAAACGGATATTAATAGTAAATGGATTACACTAACTTACACAGGACACGAAACCGTACAATTGGCAAAAACATTAAGAAAAATAAATTAAAAACTTAAACATAGCTTACAAAACTAATAATAAACTAAATAATGTAATAAGTAACAAAATAGAAAAACATAATAAATTTAATGGCAAGGGTGTATATAAATTAACATGCAAAGACTGTGACAAGTTCTATATACGTAGAACGAAAAGAAGCTTCAACATAAGGTTTAAAGAACAGCGTAACGTTTTCGTATACGCATATGGAAAGTCTAATTACGCTAAGCACATAATAAACGCCGGCCACAGAATGAACTCAATAGAAGACACCCTTACAATAGTACACAAAGAGGGAAATCCAACTAGAATCAACATATTGGAAGACCTGGAAATTATCAAGGAAATAGACAACAAGCTTTTGATAAATGAAAGCACTCCCAGACTAAACAACCCACTATACGATATCGTCAAGAAGAAGCTTTAGTCACGACAAAGCCACATTAGGACCAGCAGCATCAACCATCATACCGGATGTTGAGTGTAGGCTAGAATGAACTGCTGACGATGGGACGGAATGTCCTGAACAAGGCCTACAGGCATAAACAGTTGAAGGACGACGGATTTTACCTAAGAAGATATATTTTAACTTATTTTATTTTATGACTCTCCACCTCAACGGGTTTAACAATGAATTTTATTATACTGACTTTATTAGACAACAAATAAGATATATACAATATTATTTACAAATATGGGTCGCACGGGCAGTAAGCCGTACGTGCTGTTGACAGTCCGTTACAATAAAGTAATATTTGGTAATAGTATAAAAAAACAAAAAAAAAACAATACTATTACAATTACATAATAAGCAGGAATCAAGGGCGAACTGCTGTAAAGTGGAAAGCCTGTACTAAGTAAGTTAAGTAAGTAAGTATTCTGCATACAAATCCGGGTTCTATTGATGATGATGATGATGATGATGATGATGATGTAACTGGAAGATTAACAGTTTTATATATTTTCAGTTTAACTGTATAATTTTGAACATAGGGATACTGGAGCATCCTGTATACAGCTGCTATTCTTGCAAGAAGAGAACTAAATACTGGATTTCGCTGTAATTTTGAGCGGTGAGTAACAAAAGCAGCGAGTTAATTTGATGGTGCAGATAGCAGTTGTTGGACTAACGTCTCGCATACGGGATGATCAGCTAAAAGCGGTCTTCCTTTGTAACTATCATCTGGTTTTTACCGGTGAGCTATGCGAACTGCAATAAACATTATCATCAAATGAGCCCAGACAATCCTCAGGGCCTACACGTGTCACACTGCGCAAATTAATGTTTTTCTAACATAGATGTCGCAGTATATTATCAGCATTACAAAAATATGTTCTTTCTGAATACGTAATTTAAGTGGAGCCACTGCGCAGTAAAATCTCCTTATTGCGGTTCCTTTATTCGCGATTTCATTATTCGCGGGTTAAAAAATTACAACACAGTTCCGTGTATTCACGGCTGGAAATTTATTTATTCGCGGATCCAGTCGGTATATTATAGGATTTTTTTTTACTGCATGCAGGTGCCAAGGCGGCTTTTACAAATAGTGATTCAAACCGAATGGACAAATAAATATCAAAATGATACTAATCTTAAAATTCATTGTTAAAGGTTGTTGTATTTCACATGCCGATATGTACTTTGATAAATGCCTCCACCGCCACGATCGGTATATTATTGTTTCAACTTGTCATTCGTTGCAATAAATTTGATTGAATAACACGTGTCTCTTGTGCTTTGTTCCCAGTTTATAATGTCGAGTAAAAGGATAGAAAAATTTGTACCGAAGAGAAAAAAATAGTGTTGCGGCTTAAAAAAAATTGCTTGACCGTTTATACGCGTTGGCGAGTCGTTTGCGTCTGTATCACGCTGTTTCAATGTTACTGAATCAAGAAATCCGAAGACAAAATAAGGAATTCTATCGCAGACTTCACAGCTGAATATCAATCTTAATTGAAATACGTTTTAAAAGCGGCAAAAAAGGAAAAAAAATACCAAGTTCTTAAAATCCTAAACCTGATAGTAATCTATTATATAAAAATGAATGTTTGTTTGTTCGTACTTTATGCGCGGCCATACCGTTGATCCGATTGTGATGGGGCTTTTTTCAAAATGTTCAGGAGATTCCCGGCATCAACATAGGCTACAAGAGAGTTCTGATACTCAACTCCTACACCCTTAAAATCGCTCTTTGTATTGGAAAACGTAAAGAAAGTAGCTCTTTGGACGGTTAAATAGCCTACGCTGCCTAAACCATAACAAATACACAAAATTAATGTACACAGAATTGAATATCTCAAATAGTTCTACAAAAAAGTCCGCGACAGCATTTGTTTATCTCTTACGGATAACTCACAATAACCATTTTTGTCTTTCATTGATGCCAAGAAGATCGAGGCAAGTAGATTCCTGTGGAAGCATAGCAGCACATGGCGGGTATTCTTTTTGGAAACTCACAATAACGAATTTTGTCTTTTAGCTTATTTATTCTAAGAAGATCGAGATAAGTAGATTCCCGAGCAACAGCGGGTAATCAGCACGGGTTATCTAAAAATAATTGCCATATACATTTATAATTATTTTTCAATTTACTTCTTCAACTAATCGTAAGAAGTACATTATTTTTTGTCTTTCGGCTCATTTATGCCAAGAAGATCGGGATGAGTAGCTTCCCGGACAACGCCGGGTAAACAGCACGGGGTAAAGTGAAGTAAAGTAATCCCACAACAGGCCTCAGGAGGCCCTTGGAGAAGTAGGAGGTTAAGGCTCCCACTTTTTTCTAGACAATCGGCACTTTGTCAGCGGGTTGTCAGCCCTGCGTGACGGCCGCCTTTACCCCAGAACAAGCGTCTGGTACTCATTTCCGTTAGAGGCTGAGTCGACCCCAGGGCCATAGTGCCGCCTGAGGGTTTGAGTCAGTTTAAAAATCCTGACCCCAACGGGACTTGAACCCTCGACCCTCCGGCTTGTAGCTCAATGCCATAACCACTACGCTATGGCGTGCCCCAGCACTGGGTATCTAAAAATAAATACGATATACCTATTTCTCTTAACTTAATTAACAAAACATAAAACACATTAATTTTCGTATTTCAGCTCATTTATGTCAAGAAGATAGGACTAAGTAGATTCCCGGGCAACGCCGGGTAATCAGCACGGGGTATCTAAAAATATATATATTTTTTTTCCCTTTACTTATTCAACTAAACATAAAAACACATTAATTTTAATTTATTTTGGCGTAGCAGCGCACACCGGGTATTAGCTAGTAATTAATATAAATGGTTAAGAATCTCTCATTAATTGATTTTATTTTGATAATTGTTATTTTATTTTGTAACCTCGGAACGTAACCTTTATAAACCCATACAAAATAGCATTCCATATTCGCTGCATATTGGATGCTTCCATACATGTATGCCAAATTTTGAAGGTAAATAGACCCATGATTAATTTGTATCTTTTACTATATTACACTTCTAATTAATAGTGCTTTCCATGGGAAATCTAATGGCACCTCCATCTCTACTTCGTAGACCTGATATCAGGGGTTGTTCTTGATTACTGAAATTGTGTTAAGTTTGGGAGTTTCGTGATAAAATGATGTTTTAGTATCGATACTTATAATCTGTCAGAATGAGCAGCTCGTGCTGAAAGGGTTGGTTCTTTTGATCGGACCGACTCGACGCAACGAGCGAATGGCGTGACAATAAATCACAAACCCGAAGCAATAAATCTCACCAAGTCGTGCTCACCGGCGATCTTTACGTTTTAAAAATCCATAACTGGGTGGATCAGCCATTTTAAGTGCCACTGTGACACGCTTATAGCACTATTTTATTTTTACAAATATTAAAATTTATGAAATGACTAAATCCGCCACTAAGTCAGATTGGGATAAGATTCGTGTAGCTTACAGATTTCTTTTATTAATCAAACCTTTTTAATTAATAATGAAATAAAAATAGTAAAAATTTTATTATTTCTATCCCTTCTATCTTTAGGGGGTTTACCCCCCTTTCTAGGGTTTCTCCCAAAATGAATAGTAATTCAATCTATATTATTCAACTGAGCCCCCCTAATTTCATCCGTAATAGCTCACTGTTAAACAGTTTTCTCCGTTCGCCAATCTCTTCATCTGTCTCAAATAATCGTAATCTTTTCTATTCCCTTGAAGTAAGGAGGATGTTTCTCGTCCGTATAATATACATGAGAGAAGAACAGTTATATATATTTCACTTTAATGTTTTTTGAAAAGTTGGGACAACAAGAGTCCCTGTAATAAATAACAGCACGCATTTCCAGAATTAACCCTATGTTTAATTTCTTTGTGCATCTCATTCTGTTTTTAATTATTGTTACTAGGTACTTGAAATCAGCCGCTTCAAAATTTTCCTTTTTGTCATTAACTGTCCATTTTATATTATCCTATGATGAATTTCTGTGTGTGAACATATGGGCCTGCTTAGTTTTGAAGTTTCCTGTTCAAATTTTTAGTCTTACTCTATAAAGTGTACATGTTGGCCTTTAGTATGTACATATATATATAAAGGGCTTCCAATATAAAACCGGACCGGCCTCACGGGGTTTCACCCGTCAGGCAGCGCTCTCTCCTCGTCCGCATTTCACTCTGCCAGCCGCTCGTCCTTGAACTAGTCAGTTTACTATCGTTCGACAAGATGAGACGTCAGCTGCATTAGAGCAGCGCATTTATGTGTGTAAATGTTATTATAAATACGAATCAGCTCGTCGCGTTCGCGAGGAATTTATTCGGAACTTCCCTGGACAATTACCTCCTTCCAGATCGACAATCCACGATCTTGTGACTAAATTTGAGACCACTAGTTCAGTACAAAATAAGAAACACTCGCTCCCCAGATCTAATAGTGTGTGATTTTTATTTGTGGGGTAGCCTGAAAGACAAAGTGTACAAAACAAATCCGCACACATTGGAAGAACTGAAGAACAACATAAGAAATGAAATCAGAAACTTGACAGTGTCCGAACTACAGCGTGTCAATCTAAATGTGTTTACTCGGTATAATGCCTGTTTAACTGCGGGAGGACAACATTTCCAGCATTTTCTATAAGGTAAAAAACAGTTCAAGGACGGGTGGCAGGCAGGGTGAATTTCGGGAGGAAGAGACAGCACTGCGTGCCGGGTGAAACTCCGTAAGGCCGGTCCGGTTTTATATTGGAAGCCCTGTATATATATATATATATATACCCTAAGATCTTTATTATCAGATAGTCGTACCTATTTTATGTTTTAAATTTTATTTCCTCAAATACTACTAAACTTTTCTCTTTCGCATATATATATATATATATATTAATGCCCCCAGTTTCTGTCCTTCGATATTTCTGGTGTTCTCTCCTGGCAATGGCGTAATTATAACCCCGATTCTGAGGTTGGGGCGCCTATAAGACGGGGTTACGTTGCCCCGATGATATGATCATGATGATAGTGATACGCCAGGAGAGTCCCTAATCCTAAGCTTAATCTAAGATGACTATGAATGATGTTGTTTGCGATGGCCATATTTGTCTTACAGTTGAGGAAATACCCCGATAAAAACTCACCCGGAAAAACTGTCCTCCCTGGCCCGCTGCGTGAGAAGGCAGCACGCTACCTCGAGACCACAGCGGTGGACGCATTCATTTAATATAACTGGGAGAATAACAGTTTTTATATAATTTTTTAGAAGATTTGGAATGACAAGAGTTTCTATAATGCATAATAGTATGTGTTTCCAGAATTGAGCCCATCTTAAGTTCTATAAAACTCATTACTATTTATAACTATATGGGCCTACTTGTTTACAGAAGAGAATTTTCCTATATATACGTTCTTTATTTGCTAGACTTGAAATTATGACTGTTTCTATGGCTGTTACAAATTTAGAGGCCTGTTACGCAGAAAGCCAAGAATGAGGTGGGAGAATAACTTTAGTTAGGTGACGAATGAGGTGGGAGAGTAATATTAAGCGTAATTTTAGGAAAGTAGATTATACAGGGGATGAATGAAAAACAGCTCAGGATAAGGATGTATAGAGAGGTTATATCCGCGCAGCCCTGAACCTATGGGTTCGATAATGCTAGTGAGTTAATTGTTTAAATAATATAAGGCATTGCTTTGCAAATATGTTTATTTGGACTATTTAATTCATGCTCCAAATGGTAGTCAATGACCAATCATGCTTCAATGAATTTTGTTTTACAACCAATGGCAGTCGTGTTTCACCTCGTTCTTTATCGATTTATCTTTATCAGCTCCTGCTTTTGTGATAAAGAGTGCTCCTCCTTTTTAATGCTCTGAACAGTTCAGAGAATTATTTCTGTTCATCAAATACATTGCATATAGCAAATAATGAACAGATTCCTTGGTTTTACTGAATTGTTTATTAAAAATAATCAACCTACTAACTGCGGCAGAAATGAAATTTATGATAATAATAATAATAATAATAATAATAATAATAATAATACTTTATTTATTCTGGCAGAGTTAAGGCCATAAGGCCCTCTCTTCCACTCAACCAGCACAAATACAAATAAATATTCGACAAATATAGATATACACTATACTAATTATAAACAATTAAAGATACAATAAATGTAGCAATGTAAATGTCATGTACAAACAACATTTCATAGGGTAATACAATAATGATACGATAATAATAATAATAGTAATAATAATAATAATAATAATAATAATAATATAAATATGATACATTATACGGGAAACACCAATTAATATATATATCTTATACTGGATAATAATGAAGTCGAGTTTAGAGCAAATATAAATTTAGATTTCTTTTAAAAGATGCCAATGTCCGGCAGCCCCTTATTTCTTGTGGTAGGGAATTCCAGTTGCGAGAAGTGGAGATGGTATATGACATGGAGTGATGTGATGTCCTATGTTGCGGTATATTAAGTAAGAGACTATGTTGTGATCTTGTGTTTAAGTTATGGTGTGAGGATAGATACTGGAAACGGGATGATAAATAATTGGGAATCGAGGTATGTAGGATCTTAAATAGGAGAATTAGACAGTGCGATTTTCTTCTCTCTTTTAGATGTAGCCATGACAATTCGTGGAATAATGGAGAAATGTGATCGTATTTTCGAACATTAAATATGAATCTGATACACATATTATGGACACGCTGAGACGTATTGCGGGCTATTCAAGGACAGACCATAAAAGGAATTCTGAGATTCTCAAAGAATTACACACAGAATCAGTCATGGAATATGTACAAAAATACAGAAACAACTGGAAATCTCACGTACGTAGAATGAGCAGAACAAGAATACCACGTCAGATCTTAAATTACCAGCCACCAGGCAAGAGATCTTTGGGCAGACCCTTCAAACGTTGGATTGAGACCGTAACAGACCACTAGGTCTATCACATGAAAGGAAGAAGAAGAAGAAATAATCAACCTATAATGTTGATTATAATATACAGTTTGATGTATTTCATTATTTCTCCACTAGGGCGTATTTTTACAATTTTGCGATCTTATTTGGGAATACATAATATGACCAAGTTGCAGTGAGTAAACGTAACCTCACATTTCTGATTTGTTTTCAAACATCGCCGTTCACATTAGGCATATAAATATTTTAAAATGCCGGTAACTATATTTAAATAATGACTTTTGAGTAAACAGCTTAACTTCATTCGTTAAATAGTCCTAACAAATGCCACTCTAGATTTCCAAATCCTCTAGATAAATTGGAAATCACTCTTGGCGTTACTTATGATAGAGTATTGACGGATGTATAATTCATGCTGTGAAGAGTAGAGCAGCACGAGATGAATGACAGCCCACAGTAGCTGGTGTAGAGTTCATCGCGGACATTTATGTATACTGAGGTGTTATTTGTGTTTCTCGCTTTGTGAGGGCGCTAGACCGTGAAATTTCCGGATATTCAAGGTATGTTTTTGTGGCGACCAAACCCTCATTGACAGCAGTAAAATAGCCTTTCCCGGAAAACACTCCTGCCTCCTAATTCCATTATTTTAATTAGGCGTTGTCAGTGGCGGCTCGTGGTGATATTTTATTAGTAGAGACCGGATTATATGCAACGTAGCAAGCTCGATATATGCATGAAAAATGTTTAAAATATGCATTAAAAAGTCAATATATGCAATGCCAAATAAAAAAAACAATAATTATTACTTTATTAGATCTTTTATTTCTAAATTAACATAACAATTAGTATTTTCATTATCTATTTACTAGTATTATCTTCTTCTTCCTTCCAAGTATTAGGCCAAGGCCTATTACGATCCTATAGAAAATTTTCCCTCCAGTGTTTCATAGGACGGCCCAGTAATCTTCGTCCTCTTGGTATATAATTATAAACAGCTTTGGGGATCCGATTTGAACAAATTCTTTCTACATGGTGTTTCCAATTTAGTTATTCCAAAATTGGCGTAGTCTTCAATTCTTTTAAGATATCGGTGTTCCTTTTCCGATCCCATCTGGTGTAACCCGCGGTTCTGCGCATGAATCTCATTTCACAAGCCGTTATTCTGCTTTCATGTTGTGTTTTTAGTGTCCATGCTTCACTACCATAGGTCAACATAGGTCTAGCCAAAGTGTTATATAAACGTAATCTGGTTTCATAACTTGATTAATAATTCCCAAACTTTTATTATAACTAGTAATTTTTTCAGGGATATCCTTTTCATCCCAGATAGAGAGATAATATCCAAGATATTTAAATTGATTAGATCTCTCTAAAATTTCATTCTGGAGACAGATTTTACTTTATATGGGGTCCTTCCCATGAAATGCCATAATTTTAGTTTTGTTAATTGATATTTCCATTATCATTTATCATAAGTCATGTCACGAGTGATTTCCAATTTATCTAGAGAATTTGGAAATCAAGAATGGCATTTGTTAGAACTATTTAACGAATAACATAAAGCTGTTTACTCACAAATCATTATTTAAATATACTTACTTACTCACTGGCACTATCAAACCCATAGGTTCATGGCGGCACTGACATAAGCTCTCCATACATCCCTATTCTGAGCTAATGCTTTCCAATCATTCCCTGTATAATCTACTTCCCTCAAATCATAGTTAATGTTATTCTCCCACCTCATTCTTGGTCTACCAACTGAGCGTTTTCCCTCTGGCACTCCTACAAGAAGCTTCCATGCAAGTCTCCCATACGCCATACGTGCAACATGTCCTGCCCATCGCAGTCTACGAGACATAACTGTTCTTATTATATCTGGCTTCCTATAAAGACCATGTAGTTCATTGTTATGTAGTCTTCTCCATTCACCTGTCTGTTCATCTCTCTTTGGTCCTAAAATTTTCCTAAGTACTTTATTCTCAAATACTTGTAATCTTCTTTCCTCTCTTAAAGTTTCGCACCCATATAATATAACTGGTAGAATAATAGTTTTATATATTTTCAGTTTAACGTTTTTTGAAAGGAGTTGGGACATCAAGAGTCTCTGCAATGCATAATAGCACGCATTTCTAGAATTGAGCCTATGTTTAATTTGTTTGTGCATCTCATTCCTATTTGTGATTATTGTTCCTAGGTATTTGAATTCAGCCACCTCCTCAAAATTTCCCTCATTTGTCATTATTAGCTGTCCATTTCCATTATTTAATGAATTTCTACGTGTGACCATATATTTAGTTTTATTGATATTTACTTCCATTCCTAATTCCTTAGTGTTACTCAATAGTGTGTGCGTGTTGTCCTTTAGTATCTCCTCGCTATCGGCCAACAATACTACATCATCAGCATAAACTAACAGTTTATTAATACCATTGAGTTGTAAGCCTTCCTCATTATAGTTATTTTAAAATATTTGTATATTTAATGTAAACGGCGTAATTTCCGCAGTGTTTCACAGTAACGGGCGAGCTTTTGCCAGAAATAATAAGTGACAAAATGGCGCCCAAATTCAAATACTGCCCAATTACTTCAGATGACTTAAAACTCTCATTGTCATGGAGCAGCACAACACCTGCAGTAAACATTCCACGCCTTGGCGCACAGCAAGTGATCTGAGGGAGTTCGGCTGGCAGCTGTTTGATCATCCACCATACAGCCCTGATCTTGCTCCCAGCTATCTCCCCACCTTTCTTGCATCTAAATAAATTCCTGTCCTCCGGTCAGCGCTTTGACAACGACGAAGGTGAAGACGACTGTCACACACTGGTTTCATTCACAGGCGGCAGACTTCTACGAACCAGTTGATCCCACGATATGACAAGTGTCTAAATTCTGGTGGTACCTATGTTGAAAAATAGCTTGAACATTGCTGTACCTGGTGCAAATAAAATTTTTCAGGTAACTGTGTTTTCTTCATTTAAAAAAATGGAAACTTACTTTCTGGACGAACCTCGTATATTGTCTATTTTCAAAAATTAAAAACAAACAAAAGTTAACGGTACTTGGCCTCACAATAAGGGTGAAGGTTTAACTGTAAATCAGGCATTCGCGGTAAATATTAATTTATTGTGGAAATAATGTGATAAATTCCCGATCTTACACATATGTAACAAGGGGCATTATAAATAGGTTTTCCTACAATAAGTTTCCATGAACGACTTTCATTCCCCATTCGTGCCACATGTCCTGACCTTCGCAGTCTACGATACTTAACTCTTATTATATCTGCTTCCTATAAAGACCATGTAGTTCACTGTTATGTAGTCTTATCCATTCACCTGTCTGTTCATCTCTCTTTGGTCCAAAAAATGTTCGTAAGAACATTATTCTCAAATACTCGTAATCTCCTCTCCTCCCTTAAAGTAAGAGCCCATGTTTCGCATTCATATAATATATCTGGTAGAACAATAGTTTTATATATTTTCAGTTTAAGGTTTTTAGAATCGTAATAGACAACAAACCTCTGGAACAAGTAACAAATTGTAATTATTTGGGTTGTAATTTTACTATAAACACAACAACTGAAAGAGACATACATATGAAACTGTCGAAATTTCAAATGATATGCGGAACTATACATAAAACATTAAAGAATAAAACAAGAAGAGATACTAGATTGAAGTTTTATAAAACATTGGCAGTTCCTGCATTACTTTATGGGAGCGAAACTTGGGTAATGACCAAAAAATTGCAAAATAGAATACAAAGCGCAGAAATGAACTTCCTTAGAAGAACAAAAGGCTGCACAAGATTGGATCGGATAAGGAATGAATATATAAGAACAGAGTTAAATATATATCCATTCGATGAGAAAATCATAGAATATAGAGAGAAATGGTTTACACATGTGGAAAGAATGAATGTATCAAGATTACCAAGAGCAGCATTCAACTACAAGCCAAGAGGTTCAAGGAATGTAGGAAGGCCAGTGAAAAGATGGACAGAACAACTGTGAGGCGGAACAGGCAATTTGCCTAGCCCGTGAAGTGAAGAAGAAGAAGAATGTTTTTCGAAAGGAGTTGGGACGTCAAGAGTCTCTGTAATGCATAATAGCACGCATTTCCAGAATTAAGCCCTTAGATTTTAATATATATTCCCTAAATCTTGAGCATAAATTCGATTTGCAGTGTAATTCCCCTCCCCTACATGAGGACTGTTACGTGCATTCTATGCGCTGGCAGTGAGAATGCATCGGGAAGAGGGAACTCACAGAAAACAAAACGCTAGGACACGGGACATCTCCGCCGGAGAAATTAATCCCTTCGCGGCTTTATAAAAGCAAATCCAGACAAAAGAAGACCTTAATTACAGCTCCCCCCCGAATTTCGGCAACACTGCCGAGCTTTGATGCACCAGCTTAAAATAAAAAAGAGTAGAGATAGGAGAAAGGGTGGATTAAAAACCCAACTGGATTGAATTTACCCTCCCAGCCCCTGTGTGTGCTCGGAATTTCAGAGCAGTAATCCTCTAACCAAATACAGCCAGCAGATAAATCGCTCTGGTCTAGGGGGTAGAGATGGATTGGTTCGTTTGTTTGGGCCGGGGATTTAGCGTAAATTACGATCTCGTATCGCAGTGTCCATTTTGTGCCCCCCCCCTTTGCACACACTCAAACAACGTTGTCAAGCAGTCGCTCTCCCTGTCATTTAGCAGAAAAAAATATGTGGCCTCGGTTGGCTACTTGTGGTGCGCGACACCCAGTGACTCGCCATGGGAACAATAGACGACCATTATTTAACACACACTATGTAAGCCACTAACAATTTGGAACCCAAATGCCTCACGACCACCGGTCCCATACTGGCCGAAATTCCGTAAAAAAATGTCTTCCCCCATGGGGACTTTACTTTACCAATATCTGTTTATTATCAAATATATTAATTTATATAAAGCACCCCACGCTTTTGATGGTAACACTTTTTGTAGATAACTCTAGTTTTATTCTAGATGTGTTGGAGATGATTTTTTTTGCTGACCACTTTAATTTTATCCCAAGCGTGTTAGAAATTAAAATTATTATTTTCATTTTTTATTAATTAAATAAAAATAAAACGTAGTTTTATGCGATTTTCATATTATTATATAATTCAGTGAAAGCTGTTTCGGTACACTGTACCTTCTTCAGACATGCTAACAAATTATGAATTGTGTTCCAAATTGAAGTGTGGCACATGTGGCAATGTCTATATAGGACAAACTGGTAGACCTTTTATCTCTCGGATAAAGGAACACATGAGAGCATATAACAGAAATTTAGAAAATTCAAAATATGCTAACCACCTATTCCAATTTAATCATTGTTTCGATCCAAATTTTGAAATTTTACATATTTGTTATAAGGGTAAGAAGTTAGATCTTTTGGAGGCTGTAGAAATTAATAAATTGAAAAGTAGTAAAAAACTGTTAAATTCTCAACTTGATTTGAATGAATCCCCTTTGTTAAATTAAAAAAAATTAAATAAATATTGTTGTATTGTTGCTTAGATCAGTTGGAACACAATTCATAATTTGTTAACATGTCTGAAGAAGGTACAGTGTACCGAAACAGCTGTCACTGAATTATATAATAAATATGAAAATCAAATAAAACTACGTTTTATTTTTATTTAATTAATAAATATGGATTTCCATCAAGTAAACACCAACTCAAATGATTATTTAATTTTTTACTTCGGTTTTCTAATAAAGCGTGTTGTTTTAGTTTTTTAAAACTATTATTTATTTGCATCTTGCATGGTTGTAGTGGTGGCTAGGTAGATTTTCTGGTTTCCAAGTCGCAAATGATATCTCGTATATCCAGAGGGGTTTCTGTAAAGTCAGAAATGAAATTTCCTTCAAAGTCGAAACTCATCACCATTAAACTGTTCTCATTATTGCGAAGGATTTGCCGGGAACACGCTGGTGTAGGGGATGGAGTACTGCTATAAGGATGAGAATTTCTTCAGGATATATGGCTGCAGGCTTCCAAATTGTGCACCAAGCAAAATTTTTATCTCATTAGAGATGGAAGAAAAAAAATAGTAGTTTGAAACAATTTTATTGGAAGAAATACACGTGGAACACAAGGTCGGGATGACAGAGGAGGGGGCGCACACAGAGAATTACAAACTTTTTCGTTTAAAGTTGAACTGCTGTTATTACTTCTGCTTCAACAAGTATGGCATCGAAACTTTACTAAGTTTGTTAAAAAAGAATGCACTTGAGTTCTCAGACCCCCCCCTCCTCACACCCTCCAGCAGTATTTTTTTCTGCGTGAGTCATCTGTTAGAATCAACAGATTGCAAGACTGTATTATTTATTCTTTTTAAAATAAATGAAGGGTGACGCCCAAAAACGTCGGGGTTCACATCATACCAACTAACTCACTGGAACTATCGAACCCGTAGATTCATGGCCGCGCGGACATAAGCTCTCCATAAATCCCTATCCTGAGCTAATGTTTTCCAATAATTCCCTCAACTCATGGTTAATGTTATTCTCCTACCTCATTGTTGGTCTATCAACTGGGCGTTTTTCCTCTGGTTTTCCTACAAGAAGTTTCCATGCACGTCTTTCATCCCCCATTCTTGCCACATGTTCTGCCCATCGCAATCTACGAATCTTATCTGTTCTTATATCTGACTTCCTATAAAGACCATGTAGTTCATTGTTATGTAGTCTTCTCCATTCACCTGTCTGTTCATCTCTCCTTGGCTCAAAAATTGTCCCAAGAACTTTATTCTCAAACACTCATAATCTCCTTTCCTCCCTTAAAGTAAGAGTTCATGCTTCGCACCCATATAATATAACTGGTAGAATAACAGTTTTATATATTTTCAGTTTAACTTTTTTTTTAGAAGTTGGGATGACAAAAGTCTCTGTAATGCATAATATCACACATTTCCAGAATTGAGCCTATGTTTAATTTCTTTGTGCATCTCATTCCTATTTGTGATTATTGTTCCTAGGTATTTGAATTCAGCCACTTCTTCAAAGTTGCCCTTATTTGCCATTAGTTGTCCATTTACATTAATTAATGCAGTTCTATGTGTGAACATGTATTTAATTTTATTGTTTACTTCCAGTCCCAATTTCTTAATGTTACTCAATAGAGTGTGTGTGTGGCCCTTAGTATCTTCTCGCTATCATCAGCATAAACTAATAACTTATTAATACCAATGAGTTGTACGTGTTCTTTATCCTCTAAAGATTGGATGGCATATTCTAGTACGAAATTGAATAGTAGAGGAGATAGTGCATCTTCTTGCTTTAACGCATTATAAACTTTGAAAGTATCTCATAACTATTAAAGTTTTATGTGGTTTTCATAAATATATTTTATTTAATTTAACATTCATAACAGCTGTTTCTATACACTGCAGCTCTATCAGATGAATGTTATAAATACATTTTTATAGTTTTACTAGCAAATACCCGGCGTTCGCTGCTACACCTAAATAAATGATAATATGTTTTTGCATTTCGTTGAATAAGCAAAAGAAAAAAATATGCATACATTTATATCGTTATTATTTTTAGATACCCCGTGCTGATTACCCGGCGTTGGCATAAATGAGCTGAAAGACAAAATTCGTTATTTTGAGTTATCCATTAAAGAATACCCGCCGTGCGCCGCTATGCTTGCCCAGAAATCTGCTTATCTCGATCTTCTTGGCATCAATGAAAGACAAAAATGGTTATTGTGAGTTATCCGTATAAGATAAACATATGCTGTCGCGGACTTTTCTGCAGAGTTTTTTTTAGATATTTAATTCTGTGTACAATAATTTTGTGTATTTGTTATGGTTTATGCAGCGTAAGCCATTTAAGGGTAAAACTTTTTCACTACAAAGGGTGTTTTTAAGGGTGTAGGAGTTGAGTACCTCAACTCTCGTATAGCCTATGTTCATTTTGAAAAAAAAAAAACACAATCGGATTAACGGTATGACCGCGCATAAAGTACAAACAAACATTTTTATGTATTAGATTCACCGCTGTGGTCTCGAGTTAGCGTGCTGCTTTGTCACGCAGAGGGCCCGGGTTCGATCCCCGGTCGGGGCAGTTTTTCTGGGTGAGGTTTTTATCGGGGTTTTTCCTCACCTGTAAGACAAATGTCAGGAAAACTTTAAGGCCCAAACGGTCCCCGAAATCATATGGCCATCATCATTATCATTATCATCCTTACCATTATCAGTATCATCATCATCCTTCACCGGTGTGGAAAGCAACGGGAAGCTACCACACCTACACAATTCCCTAGTAAAGCTGTAAGCATAGCATGAAAATGCTATGATTGCAGTGAAGGACCTGCCTTCGGGCAGAATTACTATGGATGGAGATTCACTAAATACATAATGCAGTTTAATCAAGTAAGCACCAAATCAAGTGATTATGTGAAAACTGTTTGCCTGCCCGCACTTTACCTTTTGTGCAATTTAGACACGTTCCTTTAAGTCTAAATTTAGGAATTCTAACAGAATACTTCTCCCCAAAAAAAAGTGAAATATTTTACAGAAATAACATTATCTTAGAATTAGCTAAATCTTATCTATCTATCTCTCTATCTATCTTCGGGTTTTTACAGCTGCTGCCGTCTTCCCGTGCCAAACCTCCAAAGCCTACGGTCTTGGGCATCTTCGATGCTTAGCCCTCTAGCTTGCATTACTGTCTTCATGTTTCCTTCCATGTTAACCTCCTCTTTTCTTCTTTCTATTCGGATGCCATTCATATAGTTGCTTCGGCCATCGCTCATCTTCCATTCTTAAAACATGTCCTAACCACTTTAATTCCTTTTCCTCAATTCTTTCAATTATGCTTTCTTCTGCTTCCATTATGTTTCTAATTTCCTTATTTGTGACACGTTCTAATTTAGACTTTCTGGCACTTCTTCGTAAATAATCCATTTCTAGAGCTATTAGTCTATTTTTGTAGTACTTATTGATTGTCCATACCTCACTTCCGTACATTGCAACAGATTCCACCAATGTTTTACCAATATATTTTTTTGTGTCTTTCCAAATATGCTTATCCCACCATATGGAATTTAATGATGATATTATTTTGCTACTCAATTCAATTCTATGTTTTATGTTTTCTTTTCCTATACCTTCGATGTTATCCATAATCATTCCCAAGAAACTACATTTTTGGTCAGGTGTAAATAAAAATAGCTAAATCTTAAATTAGGCATATATCAAGCAAGTACAAGAAGATGGATGCGCTAGTGTGGACAGGGAGTTTGTCCGCCTCTAATAGGCTGATCAATAAGCTTGCGTTATCCCGTATTTAACGCATCGTTTAACGATCATGCGCAATTAACCCGAGTTAATTGTCGAGTGTCGGACCGCGCAGTAAACCAGTGGCGACACCAGGTGTAAACCCCTACCTCCCACACCTGTCATTTGTTCAAATACAATGCTAATAATGATAGGTATATGTGTAGCTAATTTTATTTCACCTCCGCCAAGATTTATTAGCATTTCCATGTTTACTGTATTTGATCGGGGGGGGGGATATCAATCAAGCGACAAATTGGGGTGCATACGAGCCTTGACATGTATAAATCAGCGGATAAGCACCTTTTTGAATCAAAATATAATCTGTTTGGATAATAAGTTCGTCCCACAGGAAGTGTATACACTAAACGAATTTCTCAGCATGTCTAAAATATACTAGAGCTTTGGATAAGTAATGACAGCACAGTTGTAAATCAGCGATCGTAGTGGTGACAATTGTAATCTTGTGGTATGTTGTTGAGCAGTCTTTGTTGAATAATAATAATAATAATAATAATAATAATAATAATATTTCAATTCCTTCTGGATTTTTTCGTGTTGAGACTTGAAAGTAGTTTTGCAGTTCCTTAGGACAGGTTATTGGCCCGACGCTAAGTAGTCCAGTGGTAGGGCTGCTACCTTTTAGTCTCTGGACAGACATATTTTGCTTTCATAGATTTTGAAAAAGCATTCGACGCAGTCAAGAGATCAAAACTCTTAAATATATTGGAAGACAGAAATATATACCAAATTTACTTCGACAGAACATACAAAATATTTACAAAGACAACACCATAGAGATTAAATTAAATAACAGATTTTCTGAAGAAGGAATTATAAATCGTGGTGTGAGATAAGGCTGCCCCCTATCTCCAACACTCTTTGCAATTTATATCAAAGAAGTAATATGTTGCTGGAACAAAAAAATATAAATTTGGAATAAGAATATCAGAAAATAGAAAATTAGACACCATATTGTTTGCAGATGACCAAATAATAATAGCAAATTCCGAAGATAATTTACAGAAAGGTCTGTATGAACTTAACAAAATTACAGAAGAATATGGATTAAAGATATCTACAGAAAAAACAAAAATTATGGCATTTCAAGGTGTAGATCCTGTCAGAAGTAAAATTGTACTGGACAATAAAATTTTGGAGCAGGTGAATAATTTTACATATCTAGGATGCAATATCTCATATGAAGAAGAAAAGGATGTAAATGCAAAAATATCTAAATTTTTAAGAATTTTAGGGTTAATAAATTCTATCTTCAAGCCACAGTTAGTCCAAAAGCATTCAAGACTGAAAGTGTATAAAACACTGGCTCTTCCAACTCTTTTGTATGGTAGCGAAGTATGGACGTTGAAACAGAAGGATATACAGAGACTTAGATCTGCTGAAATGAGATATCTTCGGAGGACTGCAGGATACACACTACTAGATCACAAAAAAAATGAAGACATCTTAGAAGAATCATCATAGTACATTCACGAATGTAGGCCATTTATTGACCTGTTTCGGCCTCAAGAGAAACACCATCCAGAAGTCTTTTGAGTGGACGTCCTGGTCTTCTTCTTCCTGCAGTTGATATCTTAACATTAGTTTGGGTATTCTGTGATCTTCCATTCGATGAACATGTATCAATCTTGACTTATAATCAGAAATTTTGTTTTCTAAAGATTCCATGTGTTATAATATAGAGAATATACAGAAATAAATGTAAATGGTTTGAACGTGTAGAAAGAATGCCAAATAATCTTTTATCTTCTTCTTCACTTCCTGGTTTAGGCAAGAGTTGCCTGTTTCGTCTTCACTAATAGATCTAAGACCATCTCTTCCGTTCCATTGCGAAGAATACGAGTAATAGGTTTTCCTCTGATCGCGGTACCAACGCTATGCAGAGTAGACCATTGGTGGGGCTGCCACCTCAAAGCTTTAGGTCCAACTCCTGGATGTACTAACCCCATCTAGAGGGTTGCCACTTCCGCCAGATCCGCCGTGATGAAGGACTCCTTCTGCGCCGAATCTGCCGTTGAGGTCTTCACCGTAACCCTGGCTTACAGAGTACTATCAGTCGGAGCCAACTGAACCCTGGTTTTTTAACGAGAATGTTACTCCTCCCCCTCCTCCTTTCTCATCCTGGCTTGGGACCGGCCATGGCGGAGTTATAATCTTTTATCAAAACAGATAATTTATTATAGAAATAAAGGCCGAAGAAAGTAGTAGTAGTAATAGGATTTTATTAGACTAAAAGTAAGATACATACAATGTTATTTACAAATATGGGTCGCACATGCAGTAAGCCGTACGTGCTGTTGACAGTCCGTTACAATAAAGTAATAATTGGTAATAGTACTTACTTACTTACTCACTGGCACTATCGAACCCGTAGGTTCATGGCCGCGCGGACATAAGCTTTCCATACATCCCTATCCTGAGCTAATGTTTTCCAATCATTCCCTGTATAATCTACTTCCCTCAAATTATAGTTAATGTTGTTCTCCCACCTCATTCTTGGTCTACCAACTGGGCGTTTTCCTTCTGGCTTTCCTACAAGAAGTTTCCATGCACGTCTTTCATTCCCCATACGCGCAACATGTCCTGCCCATCGCAGTCTAAATTGGTAATAGTATAAAGAAAAACAAAAAGAAAACAATATTGCAATTACATAAAGAAAACACAATATTACAATTACATAATAATACAATATCATTATACATTAATTAAGTTATGTAGAATTATTAAGAATTAATGGTATTGTATTTTTATAACATGTATTTATTCATGAATGAGTGTTGTTCTTATTTTCCGCGTTTTGTCCAGAAATTTACCCAAGTTTATCCAATTTTCTGGATTTACCAATAACTCGTAGCATGCCAATCTTCCACGATTTGAATTTAGAAATCTTTCCGGTAATAACTGATGCCTCCAATATTCTAAATCGTTACATTTTCCTAATATATGTATCTCGTCTTCAAAGCTCCCGCACATTGGACATATTCGCATATTGTGATCGTCGCTAATTTTTACAAATTTCCATGCCCCTAACCTAAACCAGGCAAGCCCTGATATCTTCTTAAATCCTAGGTTGAGTATATAAGATTTCCCCCAAACATGTTTTAGGTCTTAACAAGTATAGGAAGACCAAAATGACATTGGAAGGACGACCTGTAGCATATTGTGCAGCGTGGAGCGGAACGGGCCAATAGGGTCATACCTTGAAGATAATGATGATAATATTGATGATTATATTTAAACATCATCATCATCATCATTACTCCAGGGATTAGGCAATTGCCCGTTCCGACTTCATAATGCATCAGCCCAACGTCTTCTAGGTCTTCCAACATCACGCCTTCCTCTTGCTTGATAATTTCTTGCTAACAATGGATATCTCTCCTTACTCATTCCATCCATGTGATCAATCCATTTCTGTCTGTAATTCGTGACTTTATCCAATAAAGGCTGTACTTTCAATTCTTCTCTTATATCCTCATTTCTTATTCTATCAAGTCTTGTACATCCTTTTACTTGTCTTACGAACCTCATCTCCGCCGTCTGTATTCTATCCTTCTGTTTTTTTCATTGGAGCCCAATTTTCACATCCATACAATATTGTGGGAACCGCCATAACATTATACATTTTTATCTTGGTTTCTTTTCTAATTTTATTTTTGAATGTTCTCTGTACTGTTCCACACACCTTCTGAAATGTATTTATTTTGGAGTCAATATCTCTTTCCACATTTTAGCCAACATCACAGCCCAAATATTTGAAACTAGACACCTGTTCTATACTTTGATTTTCTAAAATAATTTTGGATCTCACTGGATCTCTTCCTCTACACAGCTAAACTTGTAAGGCTTGAAGAGCGGAAGAAGCAGCCCTTTCTTGGCGGGTGGACACCCAGAGGAGCATGTTTGGAGGCTCAGAGGAAGCAGCCCTTCCACCATCCTTGTCCTGCGAAGCGCTCATAACGCTTCCAGGAGACATTTATCTTACTGAGAAGCTTCATGGAAATCAGCCGGATTGTAATATTTAAATATTTAACATTAAACATGTGTGTACACTTACTTGATGAAGCAGAGCAACAGAAATCATCAAGATTTTTAATGACTCTTAGCCTGTTGATGCATAACATCGTCCTAGTGAGAGATATATTCAGTTCTTTATTATTCCATTATTTCTTGTATCTTAGTTTATAAAAACCTGTCATTGAATTCTGAAATATAATTTAATCACATATTTGAGTAGTACTCGTATATATAGGTAATATACGTCATAAAAGTTTATTCTGCTATAAATATCATGAACTATTGCCTTGGTATAGACATGTTAACGAAATTTGCCAAAACATTTCAAAGTCATCGTGTTTCATATTTTTATGGGCGTCCCATCTCAACAAACATCAATACCTGAAAAATACAACACGTGTCACGTGTGCAGAATACAAATAAAGTTGTTAAAGAGATGGTACAGTATCTTGTTCATAAAAAGAGATTTTTTTAAATACAAAATATCTTTAATCTCAAACAGTTTGCCATATAAGCTAACTAACTCACTCTCACTATCGAACCATAAGGTTCATGGCCGCGCGGACGCAAGCATTCCATACTTCCCTATCCTGAGGTAATATTTTCCATTTATTCTCTGTATAATCTCCGATTGAGGGTCTTTCCACTTTTCAGCGGTTGCCCTTTTACCAGCCGGCTGCTGGCCCTTCACATCCACATGTGTCAATCACAGAGGTAGATGATCAACAGACAGTGTAGGGGTGACATGTGGTTAGCATGTCGAGTCCCCCAGCCGTTATAGCTGGTTCCTCAACCTGGAGCCGCTACTTATTGTAGCTACCCAGTTGCCTCACGATGCTGGGTGGGCACCGGTCCCATACTGGCCGAAATACCATGAGAAAATTTCTTCCCCCATGGAGACTCGAACCAGCGCAAGTCCCGTAGCTCTGCGCCAAGGCTTCCTACCTTAACCGCTCGGCTAGGGCGCGGGACCTCTGTATAATCTACTTTCCTCAAAACATGGTTAATGTTATTCTCCTACCTTATTCTTGGCTTGCCAACTGGGCACTTTCCCTCTGATTTTTCTACAAGGTATTGCACAAATGAAAAAAAAAAAATACTCGCCACTGAAATGGACTACTGGAGACGTGCTGCAAGAATATCCAGGAAGGATAAAATCAGAAATTCATATATAAAAGAAAAAATGCAGGTACAATATTCAATATTAGATTTTATAAAGAAGAAACAATTAAATTGGTACGGACACATTAGAAGGATGGAAGAAGGAAGACTATCTAAGATAATCATGGATTGGGAACCACGGGGAAGGAAAAAGAAGGGTAGACCAAATATTACGTGAATTCAGGGAATCAATGAAACTAAGAGGGAATGGGAAATAGAAGAAGATATATGGATGAACAGACAAGAATGGAAAAATGTGTTGAAACAAATGTGTAGTTAACTGTGAACATGGGTACCGGAAAAATGTATATTCATTGTAAAAGCGGAATAATAAAAAAAAAATGCAGCCTACGACACTTAATTATTCTTTATATATATATATATATATATATATATATATATAATCGATTAAGCTCCCTCCATTTGTATTAATAAATGTCAGTTCTCCATTCTTATCTTCCCCATATTTCCCATTCAAATTTTAAGTTCAAATGCATCGCAAAAAGCTAACAATTGGTTTCCTTCTGAATTTATAATTTTATATATGTGCGTGTATCTGATTTGCTATAAAGTTCATATAGGTCACTGTTATGTAGTCTTCTCCATTCGCTTTTTCTGTTCACCACTGTTTGATCCAATTTTTTTCGTAAGAAAGTTATTCCCAAATACCACTAAAATTTTCTCCTCCCTCAAAATAAGAGTCCATGTTTCGCATCCATATAATATTACTCGGAGAATAACAGTTTTATATCTTCTTCTTCTTCTTCTTCTTTCCAAGTATTAGGCCAAGGCCTGTTACGATCTTATAGAAAATTTTCCCTCCAGCGTTTTCCGGGAAATTCTCGTATAAGACTTGAAAGCATAATAATAGTCCCTTCGATTGGTTGCTGGCCAAAGGAAGGCAAGACCAGTGATGGGGCTGCCATCTTATAGCCTCTGGTCAGGCTTTTCTGGAGAAGAAAAGAAAATAAAGGAAAGAAGAAATGGAAGAAAGGAAAGACTCCCTAGCTCTCGGATGCCCTAATAGCGTCGGGGTCGAAAAAACAAGAGTTAACCAAGAGAGGTTAGATAGTAAAGTTAAAAGAGTGCAAAACACAAGTAAGTGGAAGAAATGTTTTGCTCAGCTTGGGCACCTTGTGGTCGCCATCCACATATCCCCTAGATGAGGACCCCTGATAATGTCAGTTTAATGTTCTTATTATTTTTATTTTTATCTGAAAATTCCGATTTCACGCGTAAAAACCTGGCAACCATTAAATGTTTTACAACCAACTGAAAATAGGTCGATTTGTGGGGACCACAAAGAGGAGACGGAATGGAGAAACCAACATAGCAATGAGCTACGTTGTCTTTATAGGAAATCACATATAATAAGAATAGTTAAGTCTTGTAGACTGCGATGGAGGACAATATATTAGTAAACAGACTTACTCCCTATATTGATGACATTCTAGGAGATCATCAATGTGCATTTAGAAGAAACAGGTCTACAACAGATCAGATTTTTAGTATAAGACAGATTTTAGAAAAGAAATGGGAATATAATGGTACTGTACATCAACTATATGTAGACTTCAAAAAAGCATATGATTCAATTAAGAGGGAGAAGTTATATAGTATCCTGCTGGAGTTCGGAATTCCTAAAAAGTTAGTTAGACTTATACGAATGTGTCTAAATGGCACAAAGAGTAGGGTGCGTGTAGGCAAACAGTTTTCGGACACTTTTGAAATCCAGAATGGGTTGAAGCAAGGAGATGCACTATCTCCTCTACTATTTAATTTTGTACTAGAGCATGCCATTAAATCTTTGGAGAATGAGGAAGGCTTACAACTCAATGGTATTAATAAGCTGTTAGTTTATGCTGATGATGTAGTACTATTGGCCGATAGCGAGGAGATACTAAAAGGCAATATGCACACACTGTTGAGTAACACTAAGAAAGTAGGACTGGAAGTAAATATCAATAAAACTAAATATATGGTCACACATAGAAATTTATTATATAATGGAACTGGACAGCTAATGACAAAGGAGGGAAATTTTGAGGAAGTGGCTGAATTCAAATACCTAGGAACAATAATCACAAATAGGAATGAGATGCACAAAGAAATTAAACATTGGCTCAATTCTGGAAATGCATGCTATTATGCATTGCAGAGACTCTTGATGTCCCAACTCCTTTCAAAAAACGTTAAACTGAAAATATATATTCTACCAGTTATATTATATGGATGCGAAACATGGACTCTTACTTTAAGGGAGGAAAGGAGATTAAAAGTATTTGAGAATAAAGTACTTAGGAAAATGTTTGGACCAAAGAGAGATGAAGAGACAGGTGAATGGAGAAGACTACATAACAATGAACTACATGGTCTTTATAGGAAGCCAGATATAATAAGAACAGTTAAGTCTCGTAGACTGCGATGGGCAGGACATGTTGCACGTATGGGGAATGAAAGACTTGCATGGAAGCTTCTTGTAGGAAAGCCAGAGGGAAGACGCCCAGTTGGTAGACCAAGAATGAGGTGGGAAAATAACATTAACTATGATTTGAGGGAAGTAGATTATACAGGGAATGATTGGAAAGCATTAGCTCAGGATAGGGATGTATGGAGAGCGTATGTCCGTGCGGCCATGAACCTACGGGTTCGATAGACCAATGATGCGGGGAGAGAATAACTTTAACCATAATTTGAGGGAAATAGATTATAAAAGAGATTATTGTAAAACATTTGATCAGGATAGGGATATTTGGAGAGCTTATGTCCACACGGGCATGAATCTGCGGTTTCGGTAGTGCCAGTGAGTTAGTTAGATAGTTTAGGAGAGGAACACGCTGTGTTATTTATTAATATTGGGTCGTTTGATAAAAAACAGACACCGAATTAGTATGCAGATATGGAACTACTGCATTCTGAGATCACTTGGACATAATAATGCCAGGGATGCTATCACGAAGGCATTAATAACGAATCAGTAAGGCATTATATAAATAAGAACGAAATATGTACCTTGTCTGAATTTAAATAGCTAATAAATATTTCAAGGACTGTCTGAAAAAAAAATTAATAAAAATATGTAAGGTAGTAAAGATTTGGACACAGCAAGACATAAAGGAATGTAACAGCCATTACTGCTTATTGCTTTAATTTTCAGCATAGTAATTGTTGATTTAAAATTAATAAGGCAAACATCGATTAATACCTTTCTTATTGTTATTTTAACTTCTCTCTGGTTCGCATATCCTTGGGGGAAGATACCGTAAAACGGGGTTACTTTGATTCGAAGGGTACTTTGATAGAATTGGGGCATCTTTGACATTTTAAATTTCTTGCGTCTTGGGCTATTTTGACAACAATTCAATGGTGTAGACATTTCCTTGAAGGCGCACGAATAATAGCACGCATTTCCAGAATTGAGCCTACGTTTAATTTCTTTGTGCATCTCATTCTTGTTTGCAAATATTGATCCTAGGTATTTCAATTTAGCCACTTCAAAATTTCCCTCATTTGTCATTAGCTGTCCATTTCCATTATATAATGTATTTCTATGTGTGAGTAAAGTTATCATCATCATCAAAATAATGCATGTGATTATTTGAGGCAATAAACTGAAATCTGCAAGGAAACAAACGTAGGCAAACGTAGCTAAATTTTCAGTTAATTTGGCGTTTACTTGATGAAAATGCATATGCATTTAATTAAATAAAAATAAAACTTGAAGTTTTATATACTTACTCGCTGGCACTATCGAGCCCGTAGGTTCATGGCCGCGCGGACATACATCCCTATCTAGAGCTAATGCTATCCAATCATTCCCTGTATAATCTACTTCCCTCAAATAATAGTTAATGTTGTTCTCCCATCTCATTCTTGATCTACCAACTGGGCGTTTTCCCTCTGGTTTTCCTACAAGAAGCTTCCATGCACGTCTTTCATTCCCCATATGCGCAACATGTCCTGCCCATCGTAGTCTACGAGACTTAACTGTTCTTATTATATCTGGCTTCCAATAAAGACCATGTAGTTCATTGTTATGTAGTCTTCTCCATTCACCTGTCTGTTCATCTCTCTTTGGTCCAAAAATTTACCTAAGAACTTTATTCTCAAATACTCGTAATCTCCTTTCCTCCCTTAAAGTAAGAGTCCATGTTTCGCACCCATATAATATAACTGGTAGAATAATAGTTTTATATATTTTCAGCTTAACGTTTTTTAAAGGAGTTGGGACATCAAAAGTCTCTGCAATGCATAATAGCATGCTTTTCCAGAATTGAGCTTATGTTTAATTTCTTTGTGCATCTCATTCCTATTTGTGATTATTGTTCCTGGTATTTGAATTCAGCCACTACCTCAAAATTTCCCTGATTTGTCATTAGCTGTCCATTTTTCATTATGTAAGTATTTCTACGTCTGACCATATATTTAGTTTTATTGATATTTACTTCCAGTCCTAATTCCTTAGTGTTACTCAATACTGTGTGTGTGTTGGCCTTTAGTATCTCCTCGCTATCGGCCAGTAGTACTACATCATCAGCATAAACTAACAGCTTATTAATACCATTGAGTTGAATGCCTTCCTCATTCTCTAAAGATTTAATGGCATGCTCTAGTACAAAATTAAATAGTAGAGGAGATAGTGCATCTCCTTGCTTCAACCCATTCTGGATTTCAAAAGTGTCCGAAAACTGTTTGCCTACACGTACCCTACTCTTTGAGCCATTTAGACACATTCGTATAAGTCTAACTAACGAAGTATTATATGATTTTCATATTTATTACAATACAAATTTGTAACAGCTGTTTCAGTAAATTAACTAAATTAGTTTGATTAAGAACTCGTAGAAGGGAGCACACTTGCCCCACGTGGGGTTGTAAGGGTGTAGACGGGCATCCATTATAATAACGGGTAGATTACCGATAGATGTAGCATTAATCAGCCCACATCCGCCATGTGAAGGGCTGGGAGGTCTCCCCGGAGGTCTGAAGGTGGTCTGGTGTCTTTTCTCTAGAAAGCTGCACGGTGAATGCTAAACGGGCCACCCTTGTAGGTGCAAGCCGCAAGTGTTTGTCTCACGTGTGAGGTGACCAACTCTCGTGGTCATAAATTACATCGATCCCGCCAGTGTCTCGCAAACTGTGGTCCGTAATTAACTATTTACTTCTTAAAAAAAACTCCAAGCGCGACAGGCCTACCTTCCGGCTGCTGGCATCCACATGTGTTAATCACAGAGGTAGACGATCATCTAGCCAGTGTATGGGTGACATGTGGTCAGCATGCCGGGTTCCTCAGCTGTTATAGTTCGTCTTCTCAACCTGGAGTCTCTACTTATTGTAGCTACCCAAATGCCTCACGATGCTGGGTGGACACCTACCCCATACTGGATGATATTCCATAAGAAAATGTCTTCCCACAGGAACACCAAAATCAGCCCAAGTCTGCGTCAAGGCCTCTTGCCTTAACCACTTGGCTATGGCTTATATCACTTATATTATTGAATATTACTTTTTTTCTCGTATGACTTTATTTCTTATTTGTTTCCAATTTTTAACTTCATCAACAATAATAATAATGTTAATAATAATAATAATAATAATAATAATAATAATAATCAATTGCAGTCATGGATTAGGCCATTGGCCTGTTCCGCTTCAGGATAGAAATTGATCCCTGCATCGCTTCTTAGGTCCTGGGTCTCTTCGTCCTGTGGGTGTGTAGTTGAGTAGCATCAGAGGTAGTCTATTGTCTGGCATTCTAAGAAGGTGTTCATGCCAATTATTTTGGTATATTTTGATGGTTTCAGTTATTGCTCGTGTGTTGAGAGCTTTGCAGATATCTTCATTACGCATAATAATAATTATCATCATCACCATCACCCATCATATCACCAGGGCAACGTAACCCCTCCTTTCCAGGCGTCCCAACACTCGGAAGTGGGTTCCAAGTACGCCATGCCAGGAGAGAACACCAGGAATGTCGAAAGACAACCTGGGGCATTTGCAAAAAAAAAAAAAATATATATATAGATTTATTTACAGACTGATCATTGGTGTGTACTTTACAGTTGTCTGTATTATTACTATTGCTCTGAATATGTAAGGTGTGTTTGACTTCTCATTATGTCAACGGGCTGACTATCGGAGCTCCTTATTCGCTTAGTTGAAATGATGTTACTCTGTTTGAATGGGAGGGTTTCTCCAGATTCCAAGTACCAGAATCCAGGGCTGTTTACACAAGCTAGAGTGCACATGTACCTTAGAACTGAGAATTCTGCCATGGAATTCGTCTTTGCTTTGCTTGCACAAATCTACAAGTGGCTTTGTGAGTAGCTCACTTCTCTTCAATGTAAAGTAAACAATATGCGTGGCACAAACGTTCTGAAAATGTACTGTGCGTCTACGTGTTGTCATCTCCACCCCTGGTATCCAGGGTTCGTTCCCATGCAGGATAACGAATTTGACTATTAACGAATTTGAAGTTCCTATTTTTGGACTGGCTGGATGAAAAAAAAACTCTGGAACTGCGTAAACGTTTATAAAATTTTGGATCAAAGAGAGATGAATAGACATGCAATGGAGAAGACTACATAACAGTGATATAATGAGGGCAGTTATACCTCGTAGAGTGCGATTGGCAGGACATCCGGCACGAATTAAAGTGGGGCATGGAAACTACTTATAGGAAAACCAGAGGCAAGCGCCCAGTAGCCGGGCTAAGAATGATGTGGGAGAATAACATGAACCATGATTTGAGGAAAAGAGATCATTCAAGGTATAATTGGAGAATATTAGCTCAGGATAGGGATGTATGGAGAGCTTAATACTGCGCGACTATGAACCTACGGGTTTGGTAGTGCCAGTGAGTTGGTTAGTTAGGTGACCAGGTTTTTATAGAGTACCTCTGAAGGACAGCAGCATGCACTCTTTTAGATCGAAAAACTAATGCAATTTTAGAACAGTTAGAAGTAGATATAGTAGATGAAAACTGAACAGATTAAACTTAACTAGCAAGAGCATGTAAAAAAATTGATAATTCAAGAATCCCAAACATCATCATCATCATCTGCATTCATGGATTAGGTCTGTTGACCCGTTCCGACTTCAGCCCATCTGTTTCTAGGTCTGCCCACATCTCGGGTGCCTTTAGGTTTGAATTTTGTTATTTGTTTTGGATATCTATCTTCATTCATTGTGTCTATGTGTTGCTTCCATTTTTGTCTATATGTATCTATTTTATCAGTTGTTGCAAATATTTCAAGTTCCTGTCTTATTTCTGTGTTCTTGATTCTGTCTTCCTTAGTGCACCCTTTAACAGATTTCAAAAATTTCATTTCTGCCGCCGTTATCCTAATTAGATCTTGTTTTTTATGTATCCAGGCTTCTGATCCATAGAGCAGTACCGGTACTGCCAACATTTTATAAAATTTCAATTGGGTCTCTCTTGTTGTTTTGTTATTTAGTGGTCGTTTTATCGTACCACATATTCCCTGGAATTTTGCTATTTTATTAGTTATATCATTATCATAATTAAATTAAATGTCACATCCTAGATAATTGAGATGGTTCACCTGTTCTATGATTTTGTTTCCTATTACTATTTTCGATCTGATTTGATTTTTCCCTTGGAATGCCATTACCTTGGTTTTTTTTCTATGGATATTTTGAGATTATATCGACGACATTCAAAGTACATTTATTACAAGATAAAAGTATACAAAATCTGTATCAGAATAGGCTAAAAAAAATCCCAAACATAATTATGTAATATAAGCCCAAAGGACATCATCGAGCAGGGAGACCTCTTAAAAGACCGACACAGGTCTACAAAAGCCTAATTCGTGGCGTATAATGATGATGATGATATCAGCAGTTGAGATGTGTTACGCTTGTGTGTGAGAGGAAAGTCGCCGCCTCGCTTCCAGCCGACAGCGTGGGACACTAAAAACAAACAACAATGAAGGGGAAATCAATAATTTGGGCGCGAGAGGGTGTGCTCATTATTGAATCTTTGTCACAATGCAAACGGAAGGGAAGAAGGACATTTTGTATTGTCGATTTGGCAACCCTGCTGTTGTTATTAAGTCCCGAGATTAAACTTCGTGTCCCTAATTTTCACGCATTTATGAACACTGAGAGAATATCCGTGTACACACGGTGCCACTAAAAACTGGTAAAGATTTATTGTCCCATGCTTTCAATTCCGCTATAAATTTATTTTTAACGAATTCTGAAATATCGAAGGTAGGGAGGTTGTTCTCAAGAAATTATTTTTTAATATTTTTTTAGAAATAGTTATGTCCCTATCTAGTATTACTGATAATGACCATGAAAAAATATATATGTATGTACCGGGTTCGATTCCCGGTCAAACCATACGATTTTTTTCTTAAAGCGAATTATTCCTGTGGTTGTCCATGGTCTGGAATTTAGGTTAAGAACGCACGCCGTAGCGTAGTGGTTAAGGCACTGCGCTACAAGTCGGAAGGTCGAGGGTTCTAGTCCCGGTGGGGGCAGGATTTTTAAACTGACCCAAAACCTTCTGGCGGCACTATGGCCCTGGGGTCGACTCAGCCTCTAACTGAAATGAGTACCAGACGCTTGTTCTGGGGTAAAGGCGGCCGTCACGCAGGGCTGACAAGCCGGCTGACATCAAGTGCCGATTGTCAAGAAAAAGTGGGAGCCTTAACCTCCTACTACCCCAAGGGCCTCCTGAGGCCTGTAGTGGGATCACTTTACCTTTACTTTTACTCTCCTGTAGGCCTACATCATCATCAACAACAAGGATTAAGTCCAATGGCGTGTTCCAATCTCATTATAGGTCGAATTGGTCCTTCCATCTCTTCAATGGTCTTCCCAACATTCTTCTCCCTTTTGGTTTATAATTATACATTCTTACATTCTTCGTGGTATGCGCTGTTCATTCATTCGTACTACGTGCTGAAGATAAGCATTTTGATAATATTTTATTCTGTCACAGAGATTAAATATATTAAGTTTTGTTCTTATATCTTCGTTTTTCTTTTTATCGGTCCTTTGGTATCCTGCTATTGCTCTCAACATCTTCATTTCAGCAGCCTCTATTTGTTTACTATCTCGCTTTGTTAATGTCCAGATTTCACATCCATAGATAAGAGATGGAACTGTCAATACTTTGTAAAACTTCAAAATAGTTTCTTTTCTAGTTTTATTCAATAAAGTGCGTTTATTTGTGCCACATAGATAATTGAATCGTTGTATTTTAGTGTGTTTATCTAAATTTCTGTCATTGCCTAAATGGCATCCCAAATAATTAAAATTCTAAACTTGGTCTATAATTACATTGTTTATCATTATTTTTGCACTTCATTACCATTTACCACCCATCATATCATCGGGGAAACGTAACTCCGCCTTCCAGGTTCCCCAACCTAAGAAATGAATTACAATTCTGCCAGTGCTTGGAGAGAGCCAGAAGAAACTGTCATAAAAGACAAGCCGGTGGCATTAGAGAATACATATAATTCTTTGGTACGGATCTTTGTCACTGATCTCCATCTAAACGACTGGATCAATTTTGATGAATTTTTTTGTGTGGGCCTGATTAGGTCCCTCGATGGTTTAGATTCACAATTGGTTCTTCTAAAACAATTAGGTGTAGGAGTTCACCTGAAGTGAAAATTTGAAAATCGCTTTAGCGGTCATATTTTTCGATGTTTCACAACGAAACTCAGTATATCGTAGTAAAATAAACCGAGGTAGGTATTTTCAAAAAATGAGGGAACCCTACAATTAGAAGTGGAGGTGCACTTCATACTAAAAAGTAAAAACTACCTAAACGACTGGACCGATTTTAATGAAATTTTGTGTGGGCCTGATTGGGTCCCTCGATGGTGTAGATTCACAATTGGACTCAGTAAATGGCGTTGGGATCGGGTTATAGGATTTGTTTCAGATGTGCAGTCAACTGCATTACCGACATTCCGCGCGATAACAATGTGACGTCATGCACGCTTCATCGTCCAAATAACCGAAAGTCAAAAATGCATTTCCTGCTGTCAACTAAATTTAAGAATGGTTCAGAAACATCTGCTACACTGAACAAAATTGTCCAGAAATTATCAACAATCCAACAACCTAAGTGGACTTTACTGGGAGGCAAGGAACAAAAAAGTGTGGGTACACTTCATTCATGAGCCAGTGCAACAGATGAAATCAAAATCTAAATAGAAAATAATGGCACTTAGCTGATTGATGCATATCATCGTCCAGTTGTGGTAACTATACTTGTTATTGGTTAATTTTCTCGGAAGTTGGGTTAGAGATTCCTAAAAGCACGGTTGGAACTACGTTCTTGTACTGCGGTTGGGTGTAGCCTATCAGCTTCATTAATTAATTCAAATTCCACAGATTCACGTTTTCCGTCGATAACAACAGAGTTGCCTTGCTATGGATGTTCTTGCGTCCAAATCGATTACGTCATCAATCAACGACAAACAAGTAATTGCATTGCTTCCTGCCGACATTAATTTGTCAAACAATTTCAGACACAAATGACGAGACGCAAAATTAGATAACAAATTAGGAAATAATTGAAAATACAAACTATAAAAAATACATAAAATAGTAAAATGTTAATTTCTGTTATTTTTCATGGTAACTGATGTAACATTTGCAACAAAATAAAATTACGTTTTATTTCATTTGGCCTTCACACAGTAGGCACTACTTTTTCTCTTCAAAACATACATATGATGGGCTTAGGGCAGTAACATGATAAGCCGCATTCTGTTAAATGTAATTTATTACAATGATAGCTATTATTCTACCAGTTATATTATATGGATACGAAACATGGACTCTTACTATAAGGGAGTATTTGAGAATAAAGTTCTTAGGAACTAAAATTAGAACAGTTGAATTTGATTATTTTAGAAGAAACCTCCAAAAAAAACAAGACAGGATAAAATAAGAAATGAATTCCTTTGGAGAGAAATGAATGTCACCACATCTGTTGTTAACAGGATTGAAAATCAAACTCTTAAATGGTATGGCCATGTACAAAGAATGGAAAATGAAAGATGGCCAAAAAATATATACCAATGGTCACCCCCCTGGAAGAAATAAACGTGGCAGACCAAGATGGAAATGGAAAACCTACGTCAGAACAATAATGGAGGATAGGAATTTGGAAGAAGGTGATTGGAATGATAGAGATAAATGGAAACTGAAGACGGCAAACCTATAAGTGGGGGAAAGCCGAAGAAGAAGAAGAAGGAACATTTTTGGACCAAAGAGAGATGAACAGACAAGTGAATGGAGAATACTGCATAACAGTGAATTACATGGTCTTTATAGGAAGCCAGATATAGGCTAATGAGAACAGTTAGTCTCGCACACTACGATTGGCAGGACATGGGGAATGAAAGACGTGCATGGAAGCTTCTTTTAGGAAAACCAGAGGGAAAACGCCCAGTTGGTAGACCAAGAATGAGGTGGGGCAATAACATTAACTATGATTTGAGGGAAGCAGATTATACAGGGGATGATTGGAAAACGTTTGCTTAGGATAGGGATATACGGAGATCTTATGTCCGCACGGCCATGAACTTATGGGTTCGATAGTGCCAGTGTGTGTATGTGTGTGTGTGTGAGAGAGAGAGAGAGAGAGAGAGAGAGAGAGCAAATAAATGTATTGAAATGTCCATAAAACGTTTGTAAGTGCGCCAGTGATGAGTTAAAACATATAGACACACAATGTATTAACAACAATACTGTACAATTAGTATTTATAATTTTTTAGAACATTAAAATCTTTATATATCAGAAAGAACAATATGTGGCTTATCATGTTATTGCCCTAAGCACTTTATATGTAGGTTTCAATCTCTTTAACGGAAAATATGGAATTTCTATATTTAATCATTTGTATGTAAATGTAAAGTTTTATATCGGTAAGTGCATCCGTGGGTTTCGAGGTCTTCCCTTCTTTCTTGTTCCAGGTTGACACCATTACTGGATATATTGATGATGATGATAATAATAATAATAATAATAAATAATAATAATAATAATTAATAATAATGTTGAGTGATTCCGGGTTATGTGGCCGTGGTCCATAGTTGGTGTTGATACCAGACGTTTCTCCCTCAACTGCGGAGGGCATCTTCAGTGGCGAGTGCTTCTAGGCGTGTTTCCTGGTCGGAAGATCTACTTAGAGTGAGCGCTGCGGACGTAGTGGACGTTGAAAGAGGAAGGTATCAAACTGTCTAAGGCCTGGTATCATACACTAGAAAATAAATGCATTAACACCAGGGACAACAAGGAGACGACCATTAGCCAATCAGCAAGAGCCACGCCCACTCACCCTGCACCCACCACTAGTATCAATACAACGTCCACTACGTCCGCAGCGCTCACTCTAAGTAGATCTTCCGACCAGGAAACACGCCTAGAAGCACTCGCCACTGAAGATGCCCTCCGCAGTTGAGGGCGAAACGTCTGGTATCAACACCGACTATGGACCACGGCCACATAACCCGGAATCACTCAACATTATGATTACCGGCCGTGAAAGCCTGCATTCAACTAATAATAATAATAATAATAATAATAAAATAATAATTATTATTATTATTATTATTATTATTATTATTATTATTATTATTATTATTATTATTATTATTATACTGAGAAATCATGAATGTTTCTATTTAGGTTTAGGTGGTTGAGTCTGTTCCTATGAGTTCTCAAGATGTGGTTGGTCAGACCAGTGTTGAGAAATAAGGGACATAAATAAAATGGAAAGAATTCACTCCATAAAATAAAGGACTTAAATAAAATGGAAATAATTTTCTCCAGAAAATAAAGGACTTGAATAAAATGGAAAAAAAAAAAATACTTCAGAAAAGAAAGGACCAAATAAAATGTAATGAATTCACTCCATAAAATAAAGGACTTAAATAAAATGGAAAGAATTCACTCCATAAAATAAAAGATTAAAATGAAATGGAAATAATTCACTCCAGAAAATAAAGGACTTGAATAAAATGGAAAAGAAATTTATTTCAGAAAATAAAGGACCAAATAAAATGTAAAGAATTCACTCCATGAAATAAAAGTCTTAATTAAAATGTAAATAATTCACTCCATAAAGTAAAGGACTTAAATAAGATGGAAAGGATTCACTCCATAAAGTAAAGGACTTAAATAAAATGGAAATAATTCACTTCATAAAATTAAGGATTAAAATAAAATGGAAATAATTCACTCTAGAAAATAAAGGAATTATATAAAATGGAAACAATTCACTCCATAAAATAAAGGACTTAAATAAAATGGTTATATAAATGGGAAAGAATCCAGTCCAGAAAATAAAGGACTTATATAAAATGGAAAAAAATTCACTCTAGAAAATAAATGACTTAAATAAAATGGAAAGAATTAACTCCATAAAATAAAGGACTTAAATAAAATGGAAATAATTCACTCCAGAAAATAAAGGACTTATATAAAATGGAACCATTTTACTCCATCTTAAATAAAATGGAAATAATTCACTCCATAAAATAAAGGACTTAAATAAAATGGAAAGAATTCACTCCATAAAATAAATTACTTAAAATGGAAAGACTTCACTCCATAAAATAAAGGACTTAAATAAGATGGATAGATTTTACTCCATAAAATAAAGGACTTAAATAAATGTAAATAATTCACTTCATAAAATAAAGGACTTAAATAAAATGGAAATAATTGACTCCATAAAATAAATTACTTAAATAAAATGGAAAGACTTCACTCCATAAAATAAAGGACTTAAATAAGATGGATAGATTTCACTCCATAAAATAAAGGACTTAAATACAATGGAAATAATTCACTTCATAAAATAAAGGACTTAAATAAAATGGAAATAATTCACTCCAGAAAATAAAGGACTTAAATAAAATGAAAAAAAATTCACTCCATAAAATAAAGGGTTTAAATAAAATGGAAAGAATTCACTCCATAAAATAAATTACATAAATAAAATCGAAAGAATTCACTCCAGAAAGATTTAAGTACTTCACTTTTTATCAGTAACATTATGTTAAGAAGTTATTAAACATGAAGGAAATCAGAGGAATTTTATATAGGTCTCTGAATAGATGTCAGTAAATAGCAAAATGGATTTTCCTTAATAACACTACTCCGTGCATTTGACAGGTGAATCTAGGGGCCTAAACATGTCCCTATAAGCAGTATATGTGAAATGACTTGTCAAAAGCCGCTGCCAAACACTATACGAACACAAAACTGCCTAATTGACTAACTGCCCTCAACTTTAATTTGTTTTATTTTCATATTTAGCGAAATAAACTCTCGATTTGAAAAGTTAGACAGTTCAGAAACTACCTGCTTATACATTCACTCTTTTCAATGGAGAGAAACAATTTTTGACAATTGATGAACTGTATATATGTCTGCTGTAACACAATGTACACGTGCCAGAAAAAAAAAAAGTCGTTTTGGTGGTGAAAGCAAATTGGTCTGCCATACAGGGAATACTGAAACACTACCTAAACTCAATGATACGTTTATACGGCAATGTAGTGAATACAAAAATGCGTAGGGAAGGAAATGTGTAAACTAAGTGAATTCTTCAGAAAGTCAAATTTATTGTCTGACATTGTTAATTGTGGCGGTTTGAAGCAATAAACGAGCTTGGTGCATAATTACACTTTTGAAACATAATTTTATCTAGTGACATAGTTCCGTTCTGATGATGATGATGATGATGGTGATAAGGCAGTGATATATGTATCAGGAGAAAAAACTCTGGTGATTTTTGGGGGGGGGGAAATGAAAGTTTAATATGATGGAATGCGGTATGAGATACTGTACAGTGCACGCAATCCTGCCTGTTGTATGAAGTAATTAAGTAATCTGGATAAACCCTAAGTTCTGTGTACTAGTTTTTTGCTACATTTTGTGGAAAGTCATAAATAGTTTGATTGCATGCGGAATGAAGTATGAATTCCGCAAACTAATAGCATAATTCTTTCATTTTAATAAAGTTGTGTTTTATATTCACACAAGAAACAACAAGTTATAAGTTAGGGAACCTTCATTCCATCCCATTCTGTTCAAGCCCCTAAATTTATTTTTTAAATTGTCCATCGCGCAGGAATTGTGCAAACTAAGGAAATTTCTCATCAAGCTGAATACGGATTATACATTTATTTCGTTGAATTCGATGTCCAGGTTTCACATCCATATATAAGAGATGGAACTGCCAATACTTTGTAAAATTTTAAAATAGTTTCTTTTCTAGTTTTATTCTTCTTCTTCTTCTTCTTCTTCTTCTTCTTCTACTACAAGGTTTAGGCTATGCAGCCTGTTCCGGCGAAGTTAAAAGTAGAGTCCATCTTCTACGTGGTCGGCCAACATCTCTTGTTCCCCTGGGAGTATACAAGAAGGTTCTTTTTGGTATTCTTTCGTTGTTCATTCTCATTAAGTGTTCTGTCCATTTCTTATTATTTTCGCTGATTTTATCTTCAATTTTATATATATTTAATTCTTCTCGTATAGTTTCATTCCTTATTCTATCCGCTCTTGTGCATCCTTTCACATTACGTAAAAACAGCATTTCCGCAGTCAGTCTGTATCCTGCATATAGGTGAGAGTGAACACCCTTGTCGTACTCCTTGGTTTATTTGAAAAAATGTTTTATTTTTTGTCAACTGAGGGTCAATACAAATATTTGTTCCATAGTACAAGCTCTTAACAGTTTCTATAATCTGAATAGGGAGGCCTTTTTCTTTTATGATATTCCACAATATTTCCCTGTTTACTCGATCAAATGCTTTATCTAAGTCTATAAATAACAAATTTTTTATTCAATAATACTTTTATATACTTTCAGTTTAACATTTTTTAAAGGAGTTGGGAAGTCAAGAGTCTATGTAATGCATAATAGTAAGCATTTAGAATATTTATAGCATCAACAAAACAGGAGGTAAGATTGGATCACTCTAGGTGTGGGCAGTGTTTGCATTGACAGTTGTGTATGAGTCATCTGGCGCCAGTAGAACCCCGGGATACGATCCACCTCTGCATGACTGCTGATAATATTATAATGTGACCAAAGTTACGAGCCAGTAATTTGTCATCACTCTGATGTATTGCATAAGTAACGTTGAAGAATTGCCCTGTAATTTGAAGCGATCAACTTGTCATTAGAAAGTGATGAGATCTTCAGAAATTTCTTGCGACTTCAAATCAACTGTACGTAATAGCACATGTATTCAGTTACTTCTTGTTGTGTTCACTACAAGTTCCTCTTAATGTCTTACAGCAACATTGTGCTTAAGATTATTGTTTAGAAATTAAGAAATGTCTGTTGTGAAAAGAGGATATATTTGATTCTAATTATTTTATATCATCATCATTTTTATTATTATATACAACTTCCCTCATTAGAGGATTGCCTCAAGGACAAAGTGATACAGACAATTAATTTTTTTGGAATTGATGAAATACATTTTGTAAATACATTTTTAAAATATCAAATTGTAAGCCAAATTGAAGTATACATACTATAAAGTAGACATTTTGTAAATATGGTTTCTTAAAATTGAAATTTATCCTCTAATGGCAGCGATGGCAATTTTAGAAAGATACATTCTGTCCAAATCTAAGGAATTCCAAAATTTAACTAAGAATCCAGGTATAGTACCTCTTGCCCCGATCATCAATCCTGTGACAGTTATACTATCTATTTGGTATTTATCTTTGTAATAGTCAATTGTTGGCTCATATATGGCTTTCTTTTCAGAGTCACTTCCTCAGGTTGGCCACTATGAGTCTCAAAACGAATTGTGGGATGTAATATCATACCAGATGGTCTAAATGCAATAATATCTATTCGTCTGTAACTTCCATTAGTGGTCATGCCATGAACTTCCTCATAAACTGTGTATCCAAAATCTCGCAAGGCTTCTGCTATCATATTTTGAGTAGTGTGGTCACGAATGTTTCTCAGTGATTCTCCAAATGGACAGACCCCAAGGACGTGTGCAAGGGTTTCGTGTTCCCTGCGACAACGTCTACACAGGGTATCGTCCCTAGACCTGCCCGGCAAAGAACGCACCGCCGATACATTGGCTTGCATTTTAATCGCTTCTCTCCATTCGAAACAAGACAATCCCTGATGATCACGAATCCATTGATTTGCCGGTGTATATTCATTTTAGAGAACAGCGCCTTTTCCTTTATGGGGAAGTTGACTTCAGAGAACTGCTTCTTGGTCTCTTAGTTGTTTCCTGAGTTTCCTTGCATCTGCTAGAAGACTTCGAGTGTTAATATTGATGTCGCTAGATTCAATTTTTAGGTCTCTCACACATTGTAAACTTTCCTCTTTTAGGTTTTGGAGAACAGGGCATCACCATCCTTCACGCATTAGGTATTTGCCTGTTCCGATCTCACATCTGTTCAGCCCAGTGCTTTATTGGTTTTCCTACCGATCTTCGTCCTCCAGGGTTATACATAAGTGCGATCTTTGGTATCCTATCCTCTGTCATTCTTTTTAGATGTTCTATCAATTGTTCCTGTGTTCTTCTATTTGTTGAAGAAGTGGTTGTACTTTTAGTTCTTCTCTAATATTCTCATTTGCAATATGTTATTCTCTTGTACAACCTTTTACAGCCCGCAGGAAGCTCATTTCTGCTGCCTCAATTTTACTTGTTTCTTTTTCCTTCAAGACCCAGATCTTACTTCCATACATCGCCACTGGTAGTACCATCGTTGAGTAAAATCTTAGCTGCGTATCCTTTCTTTCTTTGTTCCTCAGTGTTCGTCTGATTGTTCCACAAATATGTTGAAATTTCTGCGTTTTCTTATTTATATCTTGTTCTTCTTCATAAGTTATATAGCAGCCCAAATACTGAAAGTATTAAACCTATTTTTTTACCACTTTATCTTCTATTATTTTATATTTCGTATTAATAATTTGAGGTGTACGTAGATTCTTGTGCAAGCATAGCAGCACATGGCGGATTTTTTTACGGATAACTCACAATAACGAATTTTGTCTTTTAGCTCATTTATGCCAAGAAGATCGAGATAAATATATTCCCGGGGAATCTTAAAATATTTACGATATACATTTGTAATTTTTCATTATACTTATTCAACTAATCATAAGAAGTATATTAGTTTTCGTCTTTCAGCTCATTTATGCCAAGAAGATCGGGATGAGTTGATTCCTGAACAACGCCGGGTAAACAGCACGGGGTATCTAAAAATAATTACGATATACATATTTGCCTTTACTTATTTAACTAAACATAAAGCACATTAATTTTCGTATTTCAGTTCATTTATGTCAAGAAGATCGGGAGAAGTAGATTCCCGGGCAACGCTAGGTAATCAGCATGGGATATCTAAAAATATAAATTTATAATTATTTTTCCTTATACGTATTCAAGTAAACATAAAATCACATTAATTTTCATTTATTTGGGCGTAGCAGCGCACGCCGGGTATTACCTAGTATTATATAAAATGTAGATTGATCATGGAACTATGTTTTCATCTACGCCGTTGGACAACGATGTCATTAGGTTCATGTGGCCAATGAAATTACACTTAACCATGTGCTTCTGTTTACATTATAACCTAAACTAAGGCCGAAAGAAATATAGTAGCGCATACTCATCCTGCTGATGATGGAAGTTAACATCCGAAAGGCCTGTATATAATATTTTAAATATAAAATTTTACCACAGTTGATATCTACGGCACCTGCCATTTTTTATCTTCTGACTATGGTCGGCCGGGGTGGACTAGTGGTTATGCTCCTTGCCTCTGGTCCCGAGTGTCGTGGGTCGATGGATTTTTTTATGGAAAGATCCAAGGAGCAAGTCCTCCGGGAGGGACTTTAAGCTGTGGGTCCCGAGTCTGAAGATTTTCAGGTTCGTAAAAGATCCTTAAGCCTGAATGAAGAGGCCTCTAAGCAAAATTTACCGAAATTTCCCGTCCCAGTACTACCTTGGTTTCCTAGATGTCAGTATGAGGCGGAACGCTGACCACGGACCACTCAAATGACATCTATACGAAAACAAGTTTAACTAAATTGGTATGGTTCAGTCCCGCGCCGTAGCCGAGCGGTTAAGGTAGGAAGCCTTGGCGCAGAGCTACGGGACTTGCGCTGGTTCGAGTCTCCATGGGGGAAGAAATTTTCTCATGGTATTTCGGCCAGTATGGGACCGGTGCCCACCCAGCATCGTGAGGCAATTGGGTAGCTACAATAAGTAGCGGCTCCAGGTTGAGGAACCAGCTATAACGGCTGGGGGACTCGACATGCTAACCACATGTCACCCCTACACTGGCTGTTGATCATCTACCTCTGTGATTGACACATGTGGATGTGAAGGGCCAGCAGCCGGCTGGTAAAAGGGCAACCGCTGAAAAGTGGAAAGACCTCAATCGGATCGGTATGGTTCAAATTCTTCCCTGTAGGGGTAGAGTGCCTAAATCTCTGTTAAGGGAAACATGAGCTTACAAGATACAAGAAGAAGACTATTCAACTCAATTGAATTTGATAACAATTTTATTAAATTTTACAAAACGTTGGCAGTACCGGTACTGCTCTATGGTTCAGAAGGCTGGATACATAAAAAACAAGATCTAAGTAGGATAACGACTGCAGAAATGAAATTTTTGAGATCTGTTAAAGGGTGCACTAAGGAAGACAGAATCAAGAACACAGAAATAAGACAGGAACTTGAAATATTTGCAATAACTGATAAAATAGATACATATAGACAAAAATGGAAGCAACACGTAGACAGAATGAATGAAGATGGATATCCAAAACAAATAACACAATACAAACCTAAAGGCACCCGAGATGTGGGCAGACCTAGAAAGAGATGGGCTGAAGTCGGAACGGGTCAACAGACCTAATCCATGAATGCAGATGATGATGATGATGATATAGGGCTTTTAGCATAGTTCATTTTTTCCATAAATGGGGAGGGAATCTATCGTTATAATTCCCAACCTGGAGGACCAGGTGATTTTTGTTTAAGGATTTTTTCCTCTAGCCTTTGACGAACCAACCTCTTCTTACAAAGTGAGAGATGGATTTTGAAGGAGGGCTTCTAGAAACTCAAGAAGAGATAAAATTAGAAATACTAAAATCAGAGAAATAATAGATGTTCAAAAAGATGTTCTACAAGTTATTAATGAATGAAGACTGAAATGATTTGGCCACGTAAAGAGGATGTCAGATGATAGGATACCTGAGATGATATTAAATTTTGAAGCGGAGGGCAATATAAGAAAGGGGAGACCGAAAGAACAAGTGGATGCAAGGAGTGCATGGGAGCATGGTGTCGAAAAGATTAACAGAGAATATAGGGATGTATGAGGAAATAAATAATAGTTTTAAAAAACCTAAAAGAACACGCTTTATTAGAAAACTAAAAAATAAAAATAATTTTAATTTCCAATACGCTTGGTATAAAATAAAGTGGTCAACAAAAAAATCATCTCCAACACATATAGAATAAACTTAGAGTTATCATCAAAAAGAAAATATTTTTACCATCAAAAGCGTGGGGTGCTCTATGTCAATTAATATATTTGATAATAAACAGATATTGGTAAAAGTAAGCTCTCTATGAAGAAAATGTAAAAATCATAAAAATCACCCAACGCTTTTGATGGTAAAATTATTTTATTTTTCTTGATAACTCTAATTTTATTCTATATGTGTTGGAGATGATTTTTTTGTTGACCACTTTATTTTATACCAAGCGTATTGGAAATTAAAATTATTTTTCATTTTTTTAGTTTTCTAATAAAGCGTGTTCTTTTAGTTTTTTTAAAACTATTATTTATTTTTTATTTTTTAGTTTTAATATTTTACAGAATAAGATAAAAATGTAAATATCTTTAAATTCGATACTATTGTGTAGTATGAGCTAAAGTAATACTCTTCTATAAAAAAACCCTCCCAGCCGGATTTGAACCAGCGACGTATGGATTACTGAAATTATCCACCAAAAAGAGTTCACTGCTCTACCAACTGAGCTCTTACAACGATTGACTAAAAACTCGACAAGTCCGCAACCTATTATACCAGTTTTCATTTTTTTGATTTTCGGATGATTCTGGCCAGGATTTTAGAAACAAAATATGAAATTATTGTATTGTCACGGGTCCTCTACACGTATACAAAGTTTCAAGTCGATCCAATATTTCTAAGTGGGTGAAAATCGCGTTGAAAGATTCCGTTACATTGATACAAAAACACGTTTTTTTTTATTTTCTGATGATTATGGCCAGGATTTTAGAAAATAAATATGAAATTATTGTATTGTCACGGGTCCTCTACAAGTAGGCTATACAAAGTTTCAAGTCGATCCAATGTTTCTAAGTGGGTGAAAATCGCGTTGAAAGATTCCGTTACATTGATACAAAAACACTTTTTTTGATTTTCTGATGATTATGGCCAGGATTTTAGAAAATAAATATGAAATTATTGTATTGTCACGGGTCCTCTACAAGTATACAAAGTTTCAAGTCGATCCGATGATTTTTAAGTGGGTGAAAATCGCGTTGAAATATTCCGTTACATAGATAGATAGATACAGGTCAAGCTAATATAAAGCGTGTAATAAAAAGTTTACTATGGGCTGAAGTCTGAACGGATCAACAGACCTAATCCATGAATGCAGATGATGATGATGCATTTTATTGGTATTGAATTACTTTAAAGGCAGTCATGACGTGATCAATGTGTACGTTGGAAGGGGGGGGGAGGCAGGTAAATAATATGGGAGAATGTAATGTGTTCACCACGCCTTGTGGATGCAGATGAGTCCAGCAGCTAGACTCACCTTTATTACGTTCATTCGTCTTCATCCCCTGAACTGTCTTCCTTCAGCCCTTTCATTCCCCATATATTACACTTCCCTGCTCATGATCACGTCTTCTCCGCCCTTCACTGCACTCTCTACCTTGTTTATATCTTATTTTCTTTCTCCATTCCTTGCACTAGTTTCTGAACCCATGAGTTTTAACCAACTATACAAATCTTAGGAATAATAAATAATATATTGTCGCGGATAGCATGGAGTCTTCGTCTTACTTATTTAGATACACTAAAGAAAGCCAATAAAAACGTAAAAATAGCATACAGAACTAATAACAAATTAAACAACATAATAAACAATAACAACATAGGATCAATTCTGGAAATGCGTGCTATTATGCATTGCAGAGACTTTTGATGTCCCAACTCCTTTTAAAAAACGTTAAGCTGAAAATATATAAAACTATTATTCTACCAGTTATATTATATGGATGTATGGATGTATGGAGAACTTATGTCCGCGCGGCCATGAACCTACGGGTTCGATAGTGCCAGTGAGTAAGTAAGTAAGTAATAAACAATAACATTGAAGAAAATGACATTTTCAACAGCAAAGGAGCATATAAATTGACATGTAAGGACTGCAACAAATTTTATACAGGAAGAACAAACAGAAGTTTTAACATCAGATTTAAAGAACATTTTCGAGACTTTATTCACGCAGAAGGAAAATCAAGCTATGCAAAACACGTTGTCCATGAAGGACATCGCATGTTAAATATTGAAAACACCCTAACAGTAATGCACAGAGAAAATAATCCAGCGAACATAAACGTACTCGAAGAGATGGAAATCATGAAAGCAGCTCACAACAACAACAATCTGATAAACGAAAACGAACCCAATACATGTAACCCCCTCTACCAGATCTTCAGTGAAACACCAGTTTTGAATCCTGCCGATGATGGGACAAGTCCCGAAAGCGCTACAGTTAAATAATTAATTAAGTTGAGGAGACGGACCTTTCAGGTGAATATTCCATAATTTTATATTTTAATTTTGAATAATACCTCAACGGAACACATCATGAATCTTATAAAAGTTGTTTACTTATTTAGACTTAAATATGTACATTTTCTTCTCCACAATTATCACTAAATCTTCAAATACAATTTTGTTTCACAACTATTATTTTTATTTTTATTTTTTTTATTATTGATTTCGTACATCTCAATGATGGATAAATCATATTTGAAGAGAAAAATTATACGCTCAGACCGGGACTTGAACCCGGGACCCTTGGTTCTCTAGACCAAGTGCTCTACCAACAGAGCTACCTGAGCAAGTACCGATCTAAACGCAAATCTTTCTCTATATACATTGTAATTCCCATCCACCAAATGCTGTGAAGCCATGCTTCTATCTTGCAAATGGCTGCTCCTTTATTAAGAAGTGTACGAAATCAATAATGGGAATTAAGAAAAATCCGTAATGGCTGTAATGTATAATTCCCAAATATGTCTTCTTAATAAAGGAGCCGCCATTTGCAAGATAGAAGCATGGCTTCACAGCATTTGGTGGATGGGAATTACAATGTATATAGAGAAAGATTTGCGTTTAGATCGGTACTTGCTCAGGTAGCTCAGTTGATAGAGCACTTGGTCTAGAGAACCAAGGGTCCCGGGTTCAAGTCCCGGTCTGAGCGTATAATTTTTCTCTTCAAATATTATTTTTATGTTGTTACTCAGATAATCACTTCTAACACAGTTGCAGACAATACTTTCTCACAGTCTAGCTTCCAATTTAAGTTCTCGGCGTTCACTATTAGACTATCGCAACAACAGACTGACTGGCCTTCTTCGCTCTTTTATATAAGCAGGGAGGAAAGCTCTAGTAATAACTTCGAGCAACTTCGAAGCCCAGAAACCTCTGGCTTCCGATCTTTCTCCAAGGAGAAGGAGACTCTGGTGGAAAGGTCTGGCAACACATTCCAGACCATTCAAACGGCTCTGCGGGTCACTAACTCGCTAGGGGCGACTCACCCGCGCAATTCAAACGCCGCTTACACGATATGTAACTATTATAATATTAATAGGTTCCGGGATACGTGGCTGTGGTCTATAACTGTATTTCTTCCAGACGTTTCTCCCTCAACTGTGGAGGGCATCTTCAGTGGTGAGTACTTCTAGGTGATGTTCCCTTTTTGTAGACTCGATTGTGAATGTGTTTTAGTGAATTTCTTCGGAATGAAGCTGTTGAGGTTCTCATAATATATTTTTCTTCTTCTTTCCAGGATTAGGTCAATGCGACCTGTTCGGGTCTCAAGTTCATCGTTTCCCGTGGCCGTCCTAAAGATCTTTTTCCATACCACGTTTTGCTTAATATTTTACTGTCCAATCTGTATGAATGTTCTTTCCATCGGTAGTTGTACCCTTCTAGTTTATCGAGTATAGAAAATATCTCCAGTTCATTTCTTATTTCGCAATAAGAATATATATTTATTTTAATTAATTTACAGATATTCGCCGATCCTCTCTAGTAGGCACCGATTTTTACCATGACCTATATATATATCGGCCGTGGTGGACTAGTGGTTATGCTCCTTGCCTCTGGTCCCGACGATCGCGGGTTCAAACCCGGCCGGGGTCGATGGATTTTTTAGGATGGAAAAATCCAAGGAGCAAGTCCTCTGGGAGGGACTTTAAGCCGTGGGTCCCGAGTCTGAAGATTTTCAGGCTCGTAAAAGATCCTTAAGCCTGAATGAAAAAGCGTCTAAGCAAAATTTACCGAATTTTCCCGTCCTTTTACTACCTTGGTTTACATATGAGAAATTTCTGGGTGCATCTCATTCTTATTTTGTCCGCAACTCACCTGTCTCAACATTTTTTTAGACTTGAGTTGGAAGGACACGTGCAAGTGCTAATATGGATTGTAAATCATGTAATTCCCTCGGGGGCTGGTAAAAGCAGACAATCTGCACTTGGATCACTTCACCTGGGTAATAAATCCTAGCGGGCGGGGATCTTCCCACCGGGTCTCAGCTGTCTCTTGCTCTCAAATTGAAGAAGGCGCGACGCGTGGCGCAGTCTCTCGATCGATTCTCGTTTACGGCTTATAAAGTCTTCAGCTTCTGTAATATATGGTTTGAAATTTTCATAACGTTTCTTGGAAGATTACACCCTGCTACCTTTACAATATCTTTCTTGTGTTTATAGCCTATACAGTAGGGAAGCCCAAACCATGCCCCTATATTACTTTCTATCCGGCCCCTGCAGGCTTATAGTAGTCTAATAAATTGAAATACGCTGATGATAGGCCTATAACAGTAGTCTATCTGCAATGGAACATGAACTTGTGAAATATTTTATAACATAACAAGAAAAGTAGCAAATCAACATCTCAAGAAAATAATAACATGTACCATAGTCATGCCAAAAGAGTGACAAAAAACTGATGCCCATGAAGAATACAAAATGGGTCCCCTTTGGCAGAAGAAGAGGACGGACATATATATATATATATATATATATATATATATATATATATATATATATATAGTCCACCGCTGTGGTCTCGAGGTAGCGCGCTGCCTTGTCACGCAGCGGGCCCGGGTTCGATCCCCGGTCGGGGCAGTTTTTCTGGGTGAGGTTTTTATCGGGGTTTTTCCTCACCTGTAAGACAAATGTCAGGAAAACTTTAAGGCCCAAACGGTCCCCGAAATCATATGGCCATCATCTTCATCATCATCCTTATCATTATCATCATCACCATCATCCTTCACCGGTGTGGAAAACAACGGGAAGCTACCACACCTACACAATTCCCTAGTAAAGCTGCAAGCATAGCATGAAAATGCTATGATTGCAGTGAAGGACCTGCCTTCGGGCAGAATTACTATGGATGGATATATATATATATATATATATATATATATATATATATATATATAAATAATCTTCTTCTTCCTTCCAAGTATTAGGCCAAGGCCTGTTACGATCCTATAGAAAATTTTCCCTCCAGCGTTTCATAGGACGGCCCAAAGATCTGTGCCCCTTTAGCGCTGGAGTCGTTCTTTGAAAAGTTAACGCCTGTACTCACTCCATTCTACGTGCTTCCCTCCCACCACGTCAAACAGCAGCCAGGATAACTATCCGAGTAGGGATGTTGCCAAACTTCACCTAAACAGAGTCATGGATCTTGAATACTGAATCATGTAAAGTCAAGTATTGCTTCTGCATATTTAAGTAGGTCTAATGACGCTGATTGACTTTTATTACTTGCTCAGTAATATTTCTTTCATCACCCCGAGCTACAGTGTTCATGTTGAGTTGACAACACTGGACTATGAGTGCAAATAATCTGTCCCCAAGAAGGCTCAAAATTGTTAGTGGGAGGGGCGAAAGAAAAGAGAGAGATAGGAATGCAGAGAGGGAAATGATTTACCGAGGCAGAAAAGGAATTAGTGTTTAGTTCGCATATTTTCCGGGGACACAGATCCGTTGGTTAGGCTATAATATTGAAATTCTAAATTTGAGAGTTGTCTTGTGCTGCATGGTACGTGGACCACGGTTTGTATGTTTTCCCATGAGCTTGAGCACACGTGTCTGCAGACGGGCGCTGTCCGTGCATCTATTAGCAGGATTTTTCTTTACAATCTCACCCCTCGGTTTAAGATGTTCCTATATCCATACATCACGTTATCATTTGGGTGTTGAAATGTTTGTAATTAACACCAGAGGACTCTGTCCTCCCAGCCGACTTCACCCTAACTGTATTTTTATTAAGATGTACACATAGTTATCAGCTGTCTACGTTTAAATGGAATATTAGTTTATACTGCTAGGGCAATCGATTAGTAATTGCGACATCTTAGGCCCTGCCACCACCCCTTGGGATACCTACTCCCAAGTCCTATACTTGTCCTCCCTATAACTATGTTCACGTCCACATTCAAGAGTTCTGGGCTTGAAACCAACACCCCTACGAAGAAGGTGTTGGAGTTGCAACTGCTGGGAATTGCTGAGCTTAGTACTCACCAAGTCGCTCATTCCTGACGACCCCACAGTTGGTCAACGGGCTCCTTGAGCCTAGCCGGGAGGACTGCTGTCGCAGATCCACCGACCGTTCCCCTGTTCTGCCTCCAGGGACGTATCCTGCAGCCGTTGTGAAACCGGCTAGGGCTTGAGTCCACAAGCCCCACAGTGTGAGACTTTAGTACATCCAGGTGCTCATCTCCTGGCGACCCCACAGTTTGTCGACGAGCCCGTAGGCTGAGCCAGGAACAGTACAGTTGCTCCCCTCTGCACTGCTCCGAGCCGAACCCTGGTCTGCCGCCAGGGACGCCTTCTGCTAAGTAATGGCGACACTGCTATAACATAAAAAAATATTTAGGTTACTTTTGACATTATAAACTTAATTTATAGTCTCATGTCAAGTTAACTATACCTTACCAAATCCTTGAAATACGGCGAACTCCATCTGCAGCACCTTTTATATATACCTGTCTCATATGATCCATCTTGAGATTTCTGGATATCAACTGTTGATTGAAATAGAATGCCTTGTAGAATTTTTTTATCTTTGTGAATAAGTTATAGCCACAAGGGCTCAAAATCAGAAGTTTTATTTTCTAAAGATTCCATGTGTAATTCTTCTAAGATGTCTTCATTTTTTTGTGATCTAGTAGTGTGTATCCTGCAGTCCTCCGAAGATATCTCATTTCAGCAGATCTAAGTCTCTTACTTACTTACTTACTGGCACTATCGAACCCGTAGGTTCATGGCCGCATGGACATAAACTCTCCATACATCCCTATCCTGAGCTAATGCTTTCCAATCATTTCCTGTATAATCTACTTCCTTTAAATCATAGTTAATGTTATTCTCCCACCCCATTCTTGGTCTACCAACTGGGCGTTTTCCCTCTTGCTTCCATGCAAGTCTCCCATTCCCCCATACGTGCAACATGGTCGTGCCCATCGCAGTCTACGAGACTTAACTGTTCTTATTATATCTGGCTTCCTATAAAGACCATGTAGTTCATTGTTATGTAGCCTTCTCCATTCACCTGTCTGTTCATCTCTCTTTGGTCCAAAAATTTTCCTAAGTACTTTATTCTCAAATACTTGTAATCTCCTTTCCTCCCTTAAAGTAAGAGTCCATGTTTCGCACCCATATAATATAACTGGTAGAATAATAGTTTTATATATTTTCATTTTATCGCTTTTTGAAAGGAGTTGGGACATCAAGAGTCTCTGTAATGCATAATAGCACGCATTTCCAGAATTGAGCCTATGTTTAATTTCTTTGTGCATCTCATTCCTATTTGTGATTATTGTTCCTAGGTATTTGAATTCAGCCACAAAGTCTCTGTATATCCTTCTGTTTCAACGTCCATACTTCGCTACCATACAAAAGAGCTGGAAGAGCCAGTGTTTTATACACTTTTAGTCTTGAATGTTTTTGGACTAACTGTGGCTTGAAGATAGAATTTATTAACCCTAAAATTCAATTTATTAACCCTAAAATTCTTAAGTATTTAGATATTTTTGCATTTACATCCTTTTATTCTTGATATGAGATATTGCATCCTAGATATGTAAAATTATTCACCTGCTGCAAAATGTTATTGTCAAGTACAATTTTACTTCTGACAGGATCTACACTTTGAAATACCACAATTTTCGTTTTCCCTGTAGATATCTTCAATCCATATTCTTCTGTAATTTTGTTAGGTTCTTGTTAGGTTCTTGTACAGTTAAATGTAAAACCATTATTCGACCAATGACTGGTTTGTTTACATTTACAACTGGAACTTGGCTCGGGAGGGGTACAAAATGACATAATGCTTTTTGAATGTGAGCCTTACTGTTCTTGGAAGATTCTCGGAAAGACGTCAACTTGAATATATTTAGTTGTATTGTTTTGTTCCTGTGGAAAGAATATTAAAAATAAGTTTCGTTATGAAATGTTATTTATGTGGACTGTAATGGACACGCGTTTCAACAGAACAATAGTCTGTTGTTTCACTTATTTACATATTGTCTTCATGATGTTTCCTTCTTTAACTTGTGTTCAATCGATCAATGTATTAAACTTACATAACTTCCATTCTCTATGTATTTAGGCCTGTATATGATTAAGAAATGTTTCTTGGGGTTTCCGCGTCATGGACTCAATGTTGGGCCTTTAGCCACTGTTTCCGACATGATCCCACATGCCATTATCTAGGTATGATATCGCTATCATGCTTTGATAATGGCATGCTTTATGTAGAAACGTTGGAATCAGTGGCCAGAGGCCAACCTTGAATCCATAACGCGGAAAACCCAAGAATAGTGCGGAGTGAATTTACCTAGAGAATTTAGAAATCAAGAGTGGCATTTGTTAGGACTATTTAAGGAATAAAATTAAGCTGTTTACTCACAAATCATTGTTTAGATAGAGTTATTTTAAAATATTTATATATTTAATGTAAACGGCGATGTTTGAAAACAAATGAGAAACGTTACGTTTCATTTGTTCATCACTGCAACCAGATCATATTTATTGCCAAAGGAACGCAATATTGTAAGAATGCACCCTAGTGGAGAAAAAATAAAACATCATTACAGGTTATTAATTAATTTCTGATGTCCTATGATGTAAATATGTCAATTATATTTTTCTGCAACTTTAATTCCTGGGAAATAATACGTTTAAGAAAGTGCAAACAATGATTTCTTTTTTTTAGGGTATAATCAATTGATACGAATGTTTTTCTGTTTTATCTCGCAAGCAGAATTTGGTTACATTCATGCACTATATATACAATCTGGGAGCCACTTGATGAAATGAAAGCGATAAATTGAAAGTGATAAAATCGAGGTGAGAAACGACTGTGATTGGTTGTAAATCAAAATTCATTGAAATATGATTCTCATTGACTGCTATTTGGGGCATGAGTTAATAATCCATGTAAATCTACAATATATATACATATGTGTGGTGTTTGTGTGTGTGTGTGTGTGTGTGTGTGTGTGTGTGTGTGTGTGTGTGATCGATGGTCCCAGTCAGTTAGTTATTAAATAAAATTTCCCGGAATGAGAAATGGCGGCAAGAAGATGGAATAGGTATTTTCTAAAATCTGTTATATGTGGATCTGTCGAAAATATTTATTATGGTTACGCCACTGTTCCCTGGGTGGAAGGACATTTAATTTTTTACACTGATATAGACTTTTTGTACCATTTATTGTTACAATGTTAATTATTTTATTGTTCTTGTGTTACAGGTAAGGGCCTTGGAATTTTGATGTTCGGTTTGTCAGCTGGGATCATGCTGATGTAAGTAGGCATTTATTTGTCATTTAAGAGCACCGAATGGTGAAAATGTTGGAAAATTTTGTTTATTTGCTTTTTAATAAATCCGATTCCTTAGGATCATTTTCGTGTAAACATTTTTATTGTAAGACCAAATTGAGGCTGTGAGACAAGAGTTTAAAGACCCTTGCCCGTGTGGTCTGCATCACTACTTATACTTTTTTTCTGTTTTCATTTTTTTTGACATTTTCCAAAACTTAAAATGCTCTTTATAATGCAATTTGTATGCTATGAAAGTGAAATTTTGTGTTTAGACTCCCCCAAATATGCTGATTCAAATTTGCTATGCAGATATTAGTCCAAAACACGTCTTCTTTTAAATTGAAATAGAAATGCATGGGAGTGAATAAAATATAAATAATAACACTAAGCAACAAAAAATAAACTTGTTTTGTCTCAGAAAGAAAAATATGTGATTCTGATAGTATTTTTTCTCCTGAATTCAAATATAGTATCGGCTTTTCTCCATCACGCAAAGTTCCCGAGAGACAGGTATTTATAATTTCAAACACTCGCCATGTGCTGCTATGCTTGCACAGGAATCTGCGTAATTGTCTCGATCTTCTTGGCATCAATGAAAGACAAAAATGGTTATTGTGAGTTAACCGTAAGAGATAAACATATGCTGTCGCGGACTTTTTTGTAGAGCTTTTTGAGATATTCAATTCTGTGCGCAGTAATGTTGTGTTTTTGTTATGGTTTAGGCAGCATAAGCCATTTAAGCGTCCAAAAAGCTACTTTTTTCACGTTTTCCACTACAAAGGAAGATTTTTAAGGGTGTAGGAGTTGAGTATCATAACTCTCTTATAGCCTGTGTTCATCCCGGGAATCTCCTGAACATTTTGCAAAAAAACCCATCACAACCGGGACAACGGTATGGTCGCGCATAAAGTACGAAAAAACAAACAAACATAACATTAATGTTTATATATTATATATGGTAACATACGGTGCAGAAACTTGGCGGTTGAATACAAATTTGAGTTGATTCTTTTAGACGCTCAACTAGAGATTCAAATTTGAAAAAAAAAAATCAGAAATACAAACATCAGACAACAAATGAAAGTCCAAAATTTAATATTAGATTTTGTGAGATACTGACAACTAGAATGGTATGGTCATATACGTAGAATGCCAGAGAAAAGTTTACCCAGACTAGCTTTGGAATGAATTCCACCTGAGAAAAGAGAGTTCTATCTACATTTAAATGTATGGATGATGTAAGGAAAGGACATGAGGGGGCTAGGTCTGGAAGAATTGGAATGGGAAGATAAAGAAGAACAATACTAATAAAAATCATTGTTAAACCCGTTGAGGTGGAGAGCCATAAAATAAAATAAGTTAAAATGTACCTTCTTAGGTAAGTTCCGTCGTCCTCAACTTATAAAATATGTATTCTTTATGCCTGTAGGCCTTTTAGTACATCCGTTCCATCTTCAGCAGGTCCTTCTTCACTACATTATCTGATATGTGTGATGCTGCTTGCTGGTCCTAATGTGGTGTTGTCGTGACTAAAGCTTCTTCCTGACGATATCGTATAGTGGGTTGTTTAGTCTGGGAGTGCTTTCGATTATTAACAGCTTGTTGTGTATTTCCTTGATAATTTCCAGGTCTTTCAATATGTTGATTTTTGTTGGAAGAATAGAGAAAGAAGATAAACATTTAAAAATCTTTAGGCACAGAAAGATGGTTTATTACATTGTAAGCCTGTTTATAAATACATTTTTACTTACTTACTTACTCACTCACTGGCCCTATCGAACCCGAAGGTTCATGGCCGCGCGGACATAAGCTCTCCATACATCCCTATCCTGAGCCAATGCTTTCCAATCATTCCCTGTATAATCTGCTTCCCTCAAATCATAGTTAATGTTGTTCTCCCACCTCATTCTTGGCCTACCAACTGGGCGTTTTCCCTCTGGCTTTCCTACAAGAAGCTTCCATGCACGTCTTTCATTCCCCATACGCGCAAAATGTCCTGCCCATCGCAGTCTACGAGACTTAACTGTTCTTATTATATCTGGCTTCCTACAATGACCATGTAGTTCATTGTTATGTAGTCTTCTCCATTCACCTGTCTGTTCATCTCTCTTTGGTCCAAAAATTTTCCTAAGAACTTTATTCTCAAATACTCGTAATCTCCTTTCCTCCCTTAAAGTAAGAGCCCATGTTTCGCACCCATATAATATAACTGGTAGAATAATAGTTTTATATATTTTCAGCTTAACGGTTTTTGAAAGGAGTTGGGACATCAAAAGTCTCTGCAATGCATAATAGCACGCATTTCCAGAATTGAGCCTATGTTTAATTTCTTTGTGCATCTCATTCCTATTTGTGATTATTGTTCCTATAAATACATTTTTATTTGTATTAAATATATTTTCATTAGACAGTGTAGGGCACCAGTAGAAGAGAGTGCCGGCAACCCCTCCACTGCATTGATCTCTTGTGATCGCGGTTGAATTCTCTGGTAACTGGAGCAGAAGTCTGGCTGTTAGCCAGTATCGCATGAATCTATGAATGCGGTAACAACAATGCTGTCACCACATTGCGACAATCGATTTCACCAACACATGTCTCACAAGTGATTAAACCTTTACAAGTCCTTCGTCGAAAGGAGATAACACTGTTAATACACTCAGGCGTTCTCAATTTATCCGTCTTCGAGTCGTGTGACCAATATTTTTTTTTCAAACTTGTTTTTAATTAACTGTGCTTTTTAAGGGGGCAACATGCATGTTTTCAGTACTATAAAATATTCTGTTCTATACGAAAAGGAACAGCGATATAATGGATATGGACAGCTGATGACAAATGAGGGAAATTTTGAGGTAGTGGCTGAACTCAAATACCTAGGAACAATAATCACAAGTAGGAATGAGATGCACTAAGAAATTAAACATAGGCTCAATTCTGGAAATGCATGCTATTATGCATTGCAGAGACTCTTGATGTCCCAACTCCTTTCAAAAAACGTTAAACTGAATATATATATATAAAACTATTATTCTACCAGTTATATTATATGGGTGCGAAACATGGACTCTTAGTTTAAGGGAGGAAAGGAGATTACGAGTATTTGAGAATAAAGTTCTTAGGAAAATTTTTGGACCAAAGAGAGATGAACACACAGCTAATGGAGAAGACTTCATAACAATGAACTACATGGTCTTTATAGGAAGCCAGATATAATAAGAACAGTTAAGTCTCGTAGACTGCGATGGGCAGGACATGTTGCACGTATGGGGAATGAAAGACTTGCATGGAAGCTTCTTGTAGGAAAGCCAGAGGGAAAACGCCCAGCTGGTAGACCAAGAATGAGGTGTGAGAATAACATTAACTATGATTTGAGGGAAGTACATTATACAGGAAATGATTGGAAAGCATTAGCTCAGGATAGGGATGTATGGAGAGCATATGTCCGCGCGGCCATGAACCTACGGGTTCGATAGTGCCAGTGAGTAAGTAAGTAAGTAAGATATATTAAAAGAGTTGAAGACTATGCCAATTTTGGAATATATAATGTATAAAAAGCATAGATTAATTCATTGTAGTTTATTACTTTATTTGTATTTTTTTCTTTATTTTCTTTTTATGTATAGTAGATTCGAGCTGTTATACCTTCTTGTATTCATTGTATCATTAATTTAATTTTAATCGTATTTAATTTCATTGTATTATTAGACATTATTTTCATTATTATTCAATTTTGACAGATAATTAATTGTTTAATATGACTATTATTGTAATTTTTGTTTGTATTCACATGTAACATATGTTTGTCCTGGTGAGTGGAAGAGAAGGCCACATGGCCTTAACTCCACCAGGCTAAATTAATATATTCTATTCTATTCTAAATTGGAAACACCATCTTGAAAGAATGAGTTCAAATCGGATCCCCAAAGCTGTTTATAATAATATACCAAGACGACGAAGATATCTGGGCCGTCCTATGAAAAACTGCAGGGAAAAGTTTCTATAGGATCGTAACAGGCCTTGGCCTAATACTTGGAAGGAAGAAGAAAAAGAAATATGATTTTATGTTGTGTAAAAATTCATGGTTTCGATTTTAAAATTCATCATCAGCATCCGGTATCATGGCAGCTGCCGCCGTCTTCCGGAAACCAAACGCCATTCCTCTCTATCCATCCATTCATCTTCCTCCATTCCTCTGATATTCATAGCTGCTTGTACACCTTCTATCCAAGTTTTCTTCGATCTTCCTCCTTTCTATTGGGGTCCATTCCATAACAATTTTTGGCAATCTTTGCTCTGGCATTCGTTTGACATGACCATACCACTGCAATATTTTCTTTTCTATGATGTCCGGCTCCTCTTGTACACCCATAATTTCCCTTATTTCTTTATTTCGTATTCTATCCATTCTAGATTTTCCAGCTGATCTTCTTAAAACGTCCATTTCTGTACATACAATTATTTTCGTTTCCCTGGTAGGAATTTGCCAGACTTTAGCACCATATGTTAAAATGCTCTGAATTATGGTTTGACATATTTGTAATTTTCTATTTTTTGTAATATTTTTGCTCCACCAAACAGGGTTTAAAGCATTTATTGCTTGTTTTGTTTGTGCGATTCTATTTTTTATTTCCACTGTGTTATCACCTGAATGGTCTAATTTTGTTCCTAAATAAGTGCATTCAATACTCGGTTTTAGTTCTTCTCCATTGTTGAAATTTATGTTTTAAAATTAAAAATTATTTTATCTTTGAGTATTTTAATTGCATTTTGGTCTTTAATTTGGCAAGTAATGTATTCGTATGTGTGAACATATATTCAGTTTTATTGAAGTTGACTTCCAGTCCCGATTTCTTAATGTTACACAATAGAGTGTGCGTGTTGACTCTTAGTATCTCCTCGCTATCGCCTAGTAATACATCCTCAACATAAACCAATAAACGTTTGGTTTTCTGTTTTATTTTTAAAACAGTGCCATTGTAATACATGTTAAAAGAGGTGCAATCTAATATCTGAATATTGATGGTATCAGAAAAACCAAAACGCCTTCTTTGTTTGAGTGTGGATACACAGTGTGTTTTGTTGTCTGGTTAGGAGTTAAGTCATTCGGGGTGTCAGAGTTCATGTCTGCGGGTCGGGACTTCTAACCCCCCGCGTTCTATTGTTCTGCACACGTAAAAACATTGTATCCGTGCTTTTTGTTTGCTTCCGTGTGTGGCAGGAAGCTGTACAGTTCCAATAGAAATGTTCTACAACATTTCATTCACTCAATTTAAAGTCTATATAGGCCAGACAAATTTCAGACAATAATACATACATACATACATACATACATACATACATACATACATACATACATACATACATACATACATACATACATACATACATACATACATACATACATACATACATACATACATACATACATACATACATACATACATACATACATACATACATACATACATACATACATACATACATACATACATAACAAGATTCCAAAATCACTAATAAAGTGTAGAATAAGAGAAAACGGACACCAGCTGTGGCAGAATAGGTGGAATGCAACAAATAAGGGTGCTCAATGCAGACTATTCTTCCCATATATCAAAGAAAGACTTAACATTAAAATTCCTATAACACCGCAGTTTACTGCATTGATATCAGGCCACGGTAAAACAAATGACTACTTACATAGATTCCATATTATAGATAACCCGGGATGTGCATGTGGCTGCCCGCGACAAACTGCGAATCATATGATTTACTTGTGTAAAAAATTTCGGCAGCAGAGAACTACCTTAATAGCAGACATATATAAAAATGGAGGGAACTGGCCGGTTACTAACAACGAATTAGTAACTAAACATCTAAAACAATTTTGTAAATTTATAAACTCTATGAACTTATAGTTAATAACGTGTTGTAAAATAATGCATGTAATACTGCTCTGCAGTGGGGCATGTTGATTGATTTTCAATAAATTAAAAAAAAATACATACATACATACATACATACATACATACATACATACATACATACATACATACATACATACATACATACATACATACATACATACATACATACATACATACATACATACATACATACATACATACATACATACATACATACATACATACATACATACATACATACATACATACATACATACATACATACATACATACATACATACATACATACATACATAGTGTTCAGCACAAGAACAGGTCTTTCACTGCAGACTCAGCATTCTCCACTCTTTCCTTAACTCATCTTTACTTTTTTATCCGCATACAAACAATTTATTTTAATATTGTCTATCACCTTTCTTTCCGTTGACCATTCCTTCTAGGGCATCCGTCAACAGGAAGTTTCTTCTTAGCCAGTGGCCAATCCAATTCCTTTTCCTCTTCTTTATGAGTTTCAGCATTGTTCTTCCTTCAGCCACTCTGTCTAACACATTTGAATTTTTTTTGTCCATTTTATACGTTCCATCCTTCTCCATATCCACATCTCAAAAGCTTCCAGTCACTTTTCCTCATTCCGTTGTAATGTCCAAGTCTCTGCACCATACAATGCTACACATAATAATAATAATAATAATAATAATTATTATTATTATTATTATTATTATTATTATTATTATTATTATTATTATTATTCTAACATTCCATGTTCCTAGGAACGTGACCCTGTGTTTTATTCTTTGGTATGGATTCCCTGAAGTTGCCACCCCCCCCCCCGGAGAATCGAATGAGTGACTATTTTGCCTCCGGAAAATGTTAACCAAGTAGAACCCATGGCTTTGTTTCTTGACGGTTGTATTTTTATGGTGCAAGAACGTCCCTCTTTCACCCAAGGTACCTTTTTTCGTCTGACCTATCAGCTTCAATCTGTCCCTTTCAAACAGAAATTAATTTTACTTGAGGATGACTTATATAAGGTAATTATTTTAATATCTTATTACATAACCTCAACAGCGATGTTCAATGAATTTTAGAAGTATTAACTGAATTTATAATAATTTTCTAAACATTTGCACAAAGTCAAAGTTGTCCTAGCTGTTCACTTTTAGATATTAACTCTGTGGAATTTTTTATCGTAGTTTGAGTTTGTGGGGGCTCTTGGCAGACATGGAAACGCAATGATTCTTTCTTTTTGTTAAATGGCTCGTCACATCACGGCCTCCTGATAAGGAATGTTAATATGTTGTGCAGGATCAGTGTAAGGTTGAGAAACTGATCTTCCCACTTCAATTAAAAAACTCATCTCTTCCCACAATTTGTAAATAATAATAATGAGAATATTAATAATGATGATGATAATAATAATGACAAGTAATGATGATAATGATAGAGATAATATAATAATTGTAATGTCAATAATAATGATAACAATAATATTGACAATCCATCCATCCATAGTAATTCTGCCCGAGGGCAGATCTTGCACTGCAATCATAGTATTTTCATGCTATGCTTTGTAGCTTTACTAGGGATTCGTAGGTGTGGTAGCTTCCAGTTGCTTTCCACACCGGTGAAGGATGATGATGACTATTTAACTCATGCCCCAAATGGGAGTCAATGACCAATCACGTTTCAATGATTTCTGTTTTACAACCAATCAGAGTCGTGTTTCACGAAATATTTATCAGTGTTATAATTACCATATTAAACAAAGCTCCTCCTTTTTAATATTCTGAACAGGTCTCACCGTTATTTTGCAGTGACTGAGCCTATAAGAAATACGGCTACCAGATTGTATATATATTGCATACATGTCAACATTTGTAGTAATTGATTATACCACCAAAAAAAGAAACCACTGTTTGCACTTTCTTAAATGCATTTTTTCCCAGGTAATAATCCAGAAAAATACAATTGTCATATTTACATCATACGACATCACAAATGAATTAATATACAGTTTGATGTGTTTCATTTTTTCTCCACTAGAGAGCATTCTTACAACATTGCGTTCCTTTGGCAATAAATAGTATGATCTGGTTGCAGTGATAAACAAAAGAAGCAGATGAAGCGAACCTATCGTTTCTCATTTGTTTTCAAACATCGCCGTTTACATTAAATGTATAAATATTTTAAAATAACTATAGTTAAATAATGGTTTGTGAGTAAACAGCCTAATTTTATTCGTTAAATAGTCCTAACAAATGCCACTCTTGATTTCAAAATTCTCTAGATAAATTCACTCCTCACTTCGTGAGTCGTGAATTTATCGATAATTCGGAAATCACTCGTGGCATTACTTATGATAATGATAAGCATGATGATGATGATGGCCATATGATTTCGGGGACCGTTTGGGCCTAAAAGTTTTCCTGACATTTGTCTTAGAGGCGACGAAAAACCCCGAGAAAAACCTCAGCCAGAAATCTGCCCCGACCGGGGATCGAACCCGGGCCCGCTGCGTGGCAAGGCAGCACGCTACCTCGAGACCCCAGCGGTGGACATATTGACAATAATAATGACAATAATAATGATGATGATGATGATAATAGCTCTATTTTACCTGGCAGGGTTAAGGCTTAATGCCTTGTCTACCACACAACCAGTTGAGTTGTGAATTTATCGATAATTTGGAAATCACTCGTGGCATTACTTATGATGATGTGATCTAATACTAGCTAATACTAACAAAAACATGGAATACAATACAATTAACAATAATGTAAAATAAAATAAGGTAATGAAAGCTTCCTAGATAATTATTTACAAAATGCTGAATATAGTTGTTATGAACTTAAGATATCAGTTAATTTGTATTTAAATAATGATAGTAATTGACAGACCCTGACATGACTGGGAGAACAGTGAAGTCTCGTAGACTAGAATGGGCAGGACATGTGGCACGAATGAAGAATATAGGAAAACAAGAGTTGCCCATTTGGGACGGCAAGACTGGGGTGGGAGAATAACATTAACCATGATTTGAGGAAAGTAGATTATACAGGGGATGATTGGAAAACATTAGCTCAGGATAGGGGTGTATGGAAAATGTTTCTTGTCCATTTGTATAGGGGCAGGAGTGCCAACTGTGGAAATAAGGAAGCTGGTGGCTTGGTGATTCTTCCGGCGGCATGTAAATGCAGCTACTCCCTCCCGGATATTCGTCAAACCCATCAGACGCAATTACGCGGCGTACAAAAAGGTTCGCCTCCCCCACGAGGAATGTTAAATGGGGTTTCCACATTTATCCTCTGCCTCGATTTAGTGCACAAAAAGCTTTTCCTCCCTAGGGACCCCTTATCCAGGATTTCAAGTTGAACCCCGGTGCCAACTAGGGGGAATTTCCAAATTCTTCTTAGTAAGCCAGTCGTGTCTGTGCCCAGAAACCAAGACATAACAAGCTGCACTCAGTAATTGTTTTGAATTCCATGATTAACCCACCTTATAGGGTGAGATGGGGTAAATATGTATTAGTAATAATACAGAATGGGTTGAAGCAAGGAGATGCACTATCTCCTCTACTATTTAATTTTGTACTAGAGCATGCCATTAAATCTTTAGAGAATGAGGAAGGCTTACAACTGAATGGTATTAATAAGTTGTTAGTTTATGCTGATGATGTAGTACTACTGGCCGATAGCGAGGAGATACTAAAGGCCAACACGCACGCACTATTGAGTAACACTAAGAAATTAGGACTGGAAGTAAATATCAGTAAAGCAAAATATATGGTCACACGTAGAAATTCAGTATATAATGGAAATGGACAGCTAATGACAAATGTGGAAAATTTTGAGGAAGTGGCTGAATTAAAATACCTAGGAATAATCACAAATAGGAATGAGATGCACAAAGAAATTAAACATAGGCTCAATTCTGGAAATGCGTGCTATTATGCATTGCAGAGAGTCTTGATGTCCCAACTCCTTTCAAAAAACGTTAAACTGAAAATATATAAAACTATTATTCTACCAGTTATACTATATGGGTGCGAAACATGGACTCTTAGTTTAAGGGAGGAAAGGAGATTACAAGTATTTGAGAATAAAGTTCTTAGGAAAATTTTTGGACCAAAGAGAGATGAACAGACAGGTTCAAACCCTGTCGGGGTCGATACATTTTTTAGCATGCAAAAATCCAAGGAGCAAGTCGTCCGGGCCAGCAAAGTGGACATCTAGGGCCACATGTGGCTCGCGGGTCGTCAGATGGCATACACGGCCTAACTAACTAACTATCTCACTGGCACTACCAAACCCGTAGATTCATGGCCGCGCGAACAGGCGCTCTCCATACATCGCTTTCCTGAACTAACGTTTTCCAATAATTCCCTGTATAATCGAAAGTAAAGTAAAGTAATCCCACTACAGGCCTCGGGAGGTCCTTGGGGTAGTAGGAGGTTAAGACTCCCACTTTTTCTAGACAATCGGCGCTTGATGTCAGCCTGGTTGTCAGTCCTGCGTAACAGCCGCCTTTACCCCCAGAACAAGCGTCTGGTATTCATTTCCGTTAGAGGCTGAGTCGACCCCAGGGCCATACTGCCGCAGAAGGTTTTGGTCGGTTTAAAAATCCTGACCCCACCGGGACTTGAACCCCCGACCTTGCGACTTGTAGCACAGTGCCTTCACCACTACGCTACGGCGTGCCAGCCTGTATAATCTACTTCCCTCAAATCATAGTTAATGTTATTCTACCACCTCATTCTTGGTCTACCAACTGGGGGTTTCCCTCTGGTTTTCCTACAAGAAGCTTCCATGCACGTCTTTCATTCCCCATACGTGCCACATGTTCTGCCCATCGCAGTCTACGAGACATACACGATATGGAGAAAGAAAAAAATCAAATCATATCTAGAATGGTTGATAAAAAACAGTGTAATTACGTGCACGGAGTTGACTGTATTTGAACAGTGTCATTATAGGTCACAACTCCCTGCAAATGAGGTTTAAATGAAAGAGCCATGTGACACATCATATCTGGCATCGACGTCACAATCCATTTGAACCGAGACACGCGCTGTGTCCCGGTGTCACGTCTCTCTCTGCTCTTTAATTAAGAGCCCGTGTAGGGAAAACCGCAAGTTAGAGCAGCCTGTACAGCTTGTGCCCTTCGTAACCCACGTCCGTCACCCTAAATCCACACAATCCTTATCACTCCCTTTGTATCCCTTGTGAGACATGAGAAGATATATGAAACGCTGCGTAGTACAAAAACCCACATGAAGGCGTCTATATATAACAAAAGTAAAAAAATAATTATCTTTATGTATAAAAATTTATTTCATTGCTGTAGTCTCGAGGTAGCGTCAGGTTTGATCCCCTGTCGGGACAACTTTCCTGGATGAGTTTTTTCGGGTTTTGTGTTCACAGCTGTAAGACAAATGACCCATTTTGATTATTGTGACAGTCTTTTTACAGACTTAAATATTATTTTCGCTCAAAGACTTCAACGTGTTCATAATTCTTGCGCACGTTTTATTTGTGGTATTCGCAAATTTGACCATGTTACACCGTCCCTGGAACAATTATCGTGGCTTCGTCTTAAGAGATCGTAGAACTGTCCATTCCCTATCCCTTCTCTATAAAATACTTCACACATCATCGCCTAATTATTTATCACGCCGCTTCATCAGACTATCCGACACACATAATCTTGACACTCGATCCCATCAGCATATTGTCCTTTATGTCCCTCCTCATCACACTGTATATTATTCATTATCTTTTACGGCCTCACTTACCAAAACATGGAATTCCCTTCCGCCCTATGTCAAAGACTGTCAAACTATAACATCCTTCAAAAACAAACTAAAGAATTATTTAATAACAAACTAACTTATACACCTCACTTATAGTATTCTTTTAACAATTAATAAATTTCATTATTTATGAAAATAATATTAAGATTAACAAATATTATCTTTTGATTTGTTTTAAATATTGTATAATGTCCACCGCTGTGGTCTCGAGGTAGCGTGCTGCCTTGTCACGCAGCGGGTCAGGGTTCGATCCCCGGTCGTGGCAGTTTTCCTGGGTGAGGTTTTTATCGGGGTTTTTCCTCACCTGTAAGACAAATGTCAGGAAAACTTTAAGGCCCAAACGGTCCCCGAAATCATATGGCCATCATCCTTACCATTATCATTATCATCATCATCCTTCACCGGTGTGGAAAGAACGGGAAGCTACCACACCTACACAATTCCCTAGTAAAGCTGCAAGCATAGCATGAAAATGCTATGATTGCAGTGAAGGACCTGCCTTCGGGCAGAATTAGTATGGATGGATTGTATAATAAAATTAGTTTCCTATATCTCATTATTTTTCTTTGTTTTTTATATACACTAGACAGGGACAATTTAATATGTCTTGCTTGTATACATTTTATTATTAGTTTTAGTCTTAATTTTAACTAACATTAACTGGTTGCATTATAGATCGTAATATAATAGATATTATTTTTTTGATCAAATTTTTATTTAGAATTTAATATTAGTGTTAATTGAGATTGTTATATTCTGATGCAATATATGTTTGTCCTGGAGAGTGGAAGAGAATGCCACATGCCCTTAACTCCACCAGGCTAAATAAAATAAAACAAACAAAAAATTTAAGGAAACTTCAAGTCCCAAACGGTCCCCCAACATAATCTGCTCATTATTAGCATTCGTCACATTAGATTATGTCTAGTTTCTCTCCGGTACACATCATTATTACCGTTATCACGTACCATCATCACGTTTCATACCATCGGGGCACCGTAAAACCGACTTCTAGGCGCCCCATCCACAGAAGTGCGAACAAATACGTAATGTTATAATGACAACTTGCTACCAACTTTATATAGGAAGGACAAACAGGAGCTTTAACATCAGATTCAAAGAACATTTTGGAGACTTCATTCACGCAGAAGGGAAATCAAGCTATGCAAAACACGTTATCCATGAAGGACATCGCATGTTAAATATTGAAAACACCGTAACAGTAAAGAAAATAATCCAGCGAAGATAAACGTACTCGAAGAGATGGAAATCATGAAAGCAGCTCACAACAACGACAGCCTGATAAACGAAAACGAACCCAATACATGCAACCCCCTCTACCAGATGTTCAGTGAAACACCAGTTTTGAATCCTGCCGATGATGGGACAAGTCCCGAAAGCGCTACAGTTAAATGATTAATTAAGTTGAGGAGACGGACCTTTCAGGTGAATATTCCATAATTTTATATTAACTTGCTACCACACCAATAATTCCCTAGTAAAGCTGTAAAACATGGCATGAAGAGACCTGCTCTCGGGCAGCATTACTACGGATAAGGATATTTATTTCAGTTCTTCTAGAAGCTGTTGGGAGGATACAATCAAATTTCCATCCGAAATATCATGATCTATTAACCAATTAACCACTTAGGATGTGCTCGCAGAACTCGAAAAGTAGTGACTCGATTGTCTTGTAATTTTGACACAACATTGCATTCGAATATAATATAATATAATAATATTAATAATAAAGCCTTGTATGTCCCTTTAGGGCAAAGGCTCCCTGTACAGGGGTTACGCTCTATTGTGAGTGTCACCCGGTGAGCTACTCCGTGGTGAGAAGTTGACTTGGATGTAGCACTTGGTTTGTATACACTGTCTGTTCTGTGATTAGTTAATGCACAGTTGACTCTCCATCGTTCTCCAGCTTTTCCTGCATCTGGCGACTCTGGACCATTGCGCCCCTGCTCGTTCTTTGAAGATGTCAGCCCATCGTCGTCTTGGTCTTCCGCGCTGTCTCTTGCCTGTGTGCGGGTACCACATGGATGTTTTTATTGTCCACCTATCGTCCTGTATTCTTGCGACGTGGCCTCCCCACTTCCATTTTTTCCTGATGGCTTGTTGTGCAGGATCAATTGTTGAGGACATCGCTTGAAGTGTTGTATTCTAGATTCTGTCCTTCAGAGTTATGCCTAAGATTTTCCTCTCCATTTTCCTTTGGCATACTTGGAGTGTGTACTTCAGTTTGCATTCGAATACTCGCGTATTTGTATACACGATGCGACACAGTTAATCGTTGTTTGTGTTATCACGGGCCATAGGATTTTTCCATCATGGAACCCAGCTTGGTTCGAAACTGGTAACCATGGGCTCACAGGCAAGAAACTTGTCTCTAAGACAACCAATGAAAAAACTAGTTAGAGAGGCTAAACATTACATCACATAGTTAGTAAAAATGCAAATCTTGAGTGGCTATGATGAAACTAAGTTACTGTACATGTGTTTAGAAGTCGGCGAGGAAGCGAATGTAAGAGAATGTAGAGCGCATTTGTATGCATTAAAATGCCCCGATAGTTGTTTCCAGAATGGGCAAGGTGCCATTCTTGCGGTCTTTAATATATGTAAGTATTTCAATGCTTGAGGGGACCAACAACCAAGTTCCCGTTGCAGAATCACTGTTGAAACATATGTTCGCCATGCTGGTTCAGGTGGTATTGGGCCTGAGTTCGATACCCGACGAAGTAGAAAATTTCAATTTAAGATTAATTTGATTATAAAAAGTTTTATTAGCTGGCCAGAACGCACGGTAGTTTCTATCTGTGTGTGTGTGTGCGTGCGTGCGTGCGTGTGAGTGATCTAATGCCATCCACTGCACTTTTCGTGCTTTCGTGCTTTTCGAATTTATGAAGTTGATATAATAGATTTTCAATTTATGCTGATGATGTATTATTATTGGCCGATAGCGAGGAGATACTAAAGGACAACACGCACACACTACTGAGTAACACTAAGAATTTAGGACTGGAAGTAAATATCAATAAAACTAAATATTTGGTCACACGTAGAAATACATTATATAATGGAAATGGACAGCTAATGACAAATGAGGGAAATTTTGAGGAAGTGGCTGAATTCAAATACCTAGGAACAATAATCACAAATAGGACTGAGATGCACAAAGAAATTAAACATAGGCTCAATTCTGGAAATGCGTGCTATTATGCATTACAGGGGCTCTTGACGTCCTAACTCCTTTCAAAAAACTTTAAACTGAAAATATATAAAACTATTATTCTACCAGTTATATTATATGGGTGCGAAACATGGACTCTTACTTTAAGGGAGGAAAGAAGATTACAGCATTTCATGGGAAGGAATGGAAATGGACAGTTAATGGCAAATGAGGGAAATTTTGAGGAAGTGGCTGAATTCAAATACCTAGGAACAATAATCACAAATAGGAATGAGATGCACAAAGAAATTAAACATAGGCTCAATTCTGGAAATGCGTGCTATTATGCATTACAGGGGCTCTTGACGTCCCAACTCCTTTCAAAAAACTTTAAACTGAAAATATATAAAACTATTATTCTACCAGTTATATTATATGGGTGCGAAACATGGACTCTTACTTTAAAGGAGGAAAGAAGATTATAGCATTTCATGGGAAGGACCCTATGCAAAGTAAAATCTGTCTCCAGAATAAAATTTTAGAGAGATCTAATCAATTTAAATATCTTGGATATTATCTCTCTATCTGGGATGAAAAGGATATCCCAGAAAAAGTTACTAGTTACAATTAAAGTTTAGGAATTATTAATCAAGTTATGAAACCATCCCTTGTACAAAAAAACACCAGATTACGTTTATGTAACACTTTGGCTAGACCAGTGTTGACCTATGGTAGTGAAGCATGGACACTAAAAAAACAACATGAAAGCAGAATAACGGCTTGTGAAATGAGATTCATGCGCAGAACAGCGGGTTACACCAGATGGGATCGGGAAAGGAACGCCGATATCTTAAAAGAATTGAAGACTACGCCAATTTTGGAATATATTAAACAGTACCAACTAAATTGGAAACACCATCTTGAAAGAATGAGTTCAAATCGGATCCCCAAAGCTGTTTATAATTATATACCAAGAGGACGAAGATCACTGGGCCGTCCTATGAAACGCTGGAGGGAAAATTTTCTATAGGATCGTAACAGGCCTTGGCCTAATACTTGGAAGGAAGGAAGAAGAAGAAGGTTACAAGTATTTGAGGATAAAGTACTTAGGAAAATGTTTGGACCAAAGAGAGATGAACAGACAGGTGAATGGAGAAGACTACACAACAATGAACTACATGGTCTTTATAGGAAGCCAGATATAATAAGAAAAGTTAAGTCTCGTAGACGGCGATGGGCAGGACATGTTGCACGTAGGGGAATGAAAGACTTGCATGGAAGCTTCTTGTAGGAAAGTCAGATGGAAAACGCCCAGTTGGTAGACCAAGAATGAGGTGGGAGAATAGCATTAACTATGATTTGAGAGAATTAGATTTTACAGGGAATGATTGGAAAGCACTCGCTCGGGGATAGGGATGTATGGCGAGCTTATGTCCGCGCGGCCATGAACCTACGGGTTCGATAGTGCCAGTGAGTAAGTAAGTAAGTTATTAACATCTGAAAATCGCAGGTTAAAATAGCATTTTTTTTAACTCTATACGTTATTTAGTAGATCTGTTTCGTTGAATACATTTTGTTGGTAGCCTTCGTTTTCAAACATGGCTGTTGCGTCACGAGAACTTGCGATCCATCTTGCGGACGCGTCCTGAATTAATTAAAATCGGATTAGCTGTAATCGTACAACAATGCCAGCTCTATTTCAATTTAATGTACTTAGTTGGGCATAACATGTTATTTCCCATGATTAACAGCCGAAGGAAATATAAACATTTATAAACCAAATGAAGAAAGAAAAATAAGCTTAAATATTCTTATACCGTAATAAAATTTATAACATTGTATGTTTCCCGTAACAATATATATACAGGCTGTAACAGAACCTCACTAACCCCGCAAATTATAGGGACGATATTTTTTTTTTATTTATTTAGTCTGGTGGAGTTAAGGCCATGTGGCCTTCTCTTCCACTCACCTGGACAAACATATTACATCAGAATATAACAATCTTAATTAACTCTAATATTAAACACTAAGTAAAAATTTGATCAAAAGATAATATCTAATATACGTATTACGATCTATAATACAACCAGTTAATTTTAGTTAAAATTAAGACTAAAACTAATAATAAAATGTATATAAGCAAGGCATATTAAATTGTCCCTGTCTAGTGTATATAAAAAACAAAGGAAAATAATGAGATATAGAAAACTAATTTTACGATTATACAATATTTAAAACAAAACAAATAAACATATTTGTTATTCTTAATATTATTTTCATAAATAATTAAATATATTAATATTGCTAAAAGAATACTATCAGTGAGGTGTATAAGTTAGTTTGTTATTAAATAATTCTTTAGTTTGTTTTTTGAAGGATGTTATAGTTTGACAGTCTCTGACGATATGCCATGCAGAGAGGATAATTTTTTTTATGAAGGAACATATAGTCGCAAACACGTCATTTTTGAGTTTGCGCAGCATAGATAGAAAAAAGACGATCGGAATTGAATACAAACAATTGTACACGTCCCAAATGGGACTCAATGGCCAATCACGTTTCAATGATTTCTGTTTTACAATCAATCAGAGTCGTGTTTCACGAAATATTTATCAGTGTTATAATTACCATATTAAAGAAGGCTCCTCTTTTTTAATAGTCTGAACAGGTCTGACCATTATTTTGCAGTGACTGAGCCTGTGAGAAATACGGCTACCAGATTATATATATAGTGTATGAATGTCAACACATGCAGCATGCGGGAGTTAATATAAAAACATTTGTAGCAATTTATTATACCACCAAAAAAAGAAACCACTATTTGCACTTTCTTAGATGTATTTTTTCCCAGGTAACAATCCAGAAAAATATAATTGTCATATTTACATCATACGACATCAGAAATGAATTAATATACAGTTTGGTGCGTTTAATTTTTTCTCCACTAGAGAGCATTCTTACAATATTGCGTTCCTTTGGCAATAAATAGTATGATCTGGTTGCAATGATAAACAAAAGAAGTAGATGAAGCGTACCTATCGCCTTTCATTTGTTTTCAAACATCGCCGTTTACATTAAATATATAAATATTTAAAAATAACTATAGTTAAATAATGATTTGTGAGTAAACAGCTTAATTTTATTCGTTAAATAGTCCTAACAAATACCACTCTTGATTTCCAAATTCTCTAGATAAATTCACTCCTCACTTCGTGAGTCGTGAATTTATCGATGATTTGGAAATCACTCGTGGCATTACTTATGATTAGTTTGAAAGCAATGCAATACGTATTATATAACTATTAGGCGTTTGGAGTTGAGAATGGATACACACACCCACAGCACAGCAAGCATTTTCTTTGCCAACGGATATACCCGTTCGTAGCAGTGAAAAGGTCAAATATGCAATGAAGCTCAGGGTCGACTGTTTGAACACTTATTGTAAAAACGTGTATTTTTCAATAAAATGATACGTGTACAATTGTTTGTATTTAATTCCCACCCTTACGGGTGAACACCTTGATCTGCGCATAACTCATAAATGACGTGTTTGTGACTATATGTTCATTCATAAAAAAATGATCCTCTCTGCATGGCCTATCATCCCTATAATTTTGTCGGTGAGGTCCTGTTACACTCTGTGTATGTCTGTGTATGTATATATATATATCACTGCTATAAAGTAAAAATATTCTCTTTAATTTGCTTACTTGTTATAGTGAGCTACTAGATGGCAGTGAAGACCGAGTTCTCGCGACATCTAGTAATAATGGAGAATATAATACATATATAAGAAAAAAATAAGTGTTTGAATTGGATTCGCCTTGTAGTGTAATGGATATCACGCTGAGGTACATACTCAGAGATCCGGGTTCGAATCCCGTCCAGACACTTATTTTTCTTATCATACCATATATATATATATATATATATATATATATATATAGACTCGGGTTCAAATCCCGACTCAGGCATTCAGTTTTCTTTTAATATCATATATATATATATATATATATATATGTCCACCGCTGTGGTCTCGAGGTAGCGTGCTGCCTTGTCACGCAGCGGGCCCGGATTCGATCCCCGGTCGGGGCAGTTTTTCTGGGTGAGGTTTTTATCGGGATTTTTCCTCACCTGTAAGACAAATGTCAGGAAAACTTTAAGGCCCAAACGGTCCCCGAAATCATATGGCCATCATCCTTATCATTATCATCCTTACCATTATCATTATCATCATTATCCTTCACCAGTGTGGAAAGCAACGGGAAGCTACCACACCTACACAATTCCCTAGTAAAGCTGCAAGCATAGCATGAAAATGCTATGATTGCAGTGAAGGACCTGCCTTCGGGCAGAATTACTATGGATGGATATAAATAGGCCTATATATAAGTTATATACATACATCATCATCATCATCATCATAGTACATTCACGAATTTAGGCCATTTGTTGACCTGTTTCGGCCTCAAGAGAAACACCATCCAGAAGTCTTTTGAGTGGACGTCCTGGTCTTCTTCTTCCTGCAGGTTGATATCTTAACATTAGTTTGGGTATTCTGTGATCTTCCATTCGATGAACATGTTGTATCCATCTTGACTTATAATCAGAAATTTTGTTTTCTAAAGATTCCATGTGTAATTCTTCTAAGATGTCTTCATTTTTTTTGTGATCTAGTAGTGTGTATCCTGCAGTCCTCCGAAGATATCTCATTTCAGCAGATCTAAGTCTCTGTATATCTTTTTAAATATACTGTCTAGTTCCTCTTCTTTTTCATGGATGCTTCGGACATTCCAGGTTGCATATCTTACAATATCATTGTGCCGTTTTCTTTTAACCATATTTCTTTGCTGTGGGTCGTCATATTTCAATTCCTTCTGGCTTTTTTCGTGTTGAGACTTGAAAGTAGTTTTGAAGTTCCTTAGGACAGGTTACTGGCCCGACGCTAAGTAGTCCAGTGGTAGGGCTGCTACCTTTTAGTCTCTGGACAGACATTAGGATACCGCATTTACTCAGTACCTGATGGAACGGTTATACCGCCGTGACTCGGTCATATATATACATACATACATACACCATGTAATACACGGTGAAGTAGTACTGCCCATTCGCCTGTCTGTTCATTTCTCTTTGAAGAACTTTATTCTCAAATACTTGTAGTATTTTCTCCTCGTTTAAAGCAAAAGTAGACGTTCCGCTTGTATAGGCCTATAACTGGGAAAAGCGGTTTTTTTTATATTTTCAGTTTAACGTTTCTGAGGGAAATTGGGACGACAAGAGTCCCAGTAATGCATAATAGCACGCATTTCCAGAATTGAGCCTATGTTTAATTTCTTTGTGCATCTCATTCCTGTTTGTAATTATTGTTCCTAGGTATTTGAATTCAGCCACTTCTTTAAAATATCCCTCATTTGTCATTAACTGTCCATTTCCATTATATAATGTATTTCTATGTGTTACCATATATTTAGTCTCATTGATATTTACTTCCAGTCCCAATTTCTTAGTATTACTCACTATAGTGTGTGTTTTGGCCCTTAGTATCTCCTCGCTATCATACTAACAGCTTATTAACACCATTGAATTAGATCCCTTCTTCGTCGTCTAAAAATTTTATCCGATATTCTAGTACAAATTGAATAGTAGAGGAGACAGTGCATCTCCTTGCTTGAACCCATTGTGAATTTGAAAAGTATCTGAAAAATTCCTGCACACACTGTACTCTTTAGACATTAAGTAATTATATTAACATATTGGAAATGTGTAGTACGTGGAAAATAATAGGGAAGCTGTGAAAAGATAGTTTGTTTGAAGGTGTTTAATGAGGTTCGCCATATGTTTCTCGTCTAGATAATGTCATCATATTCTTGTTGGCAGCATCTCGCTATCTCTGTAGGAGCTTTCCTCGAGTGTTAGAGTGTTATTTTACACTCCACACTTGTAGTTTTTAATTGCTCTTAAAATGTAAACCTCCTCTAACTTGTTCCATCGTTACAAGTTTTCAGACATTTGAGAACCAAGCAAGTAAAGACAGTGGCCTAAATTACTCGAGCTCATAGCAATAAAAATATTAACTCCATTGCTAACTTCACTCCCACGACAGTTATAACAATTGCTAAGCTAATCGGCTTAGTTGGTACAGCAGTCATTCTTTGGGGACACATTTTTTAAATTCATGCCATGTTTTTCTGTCAATACCAATCATTCTCGAATTGAAGAGTTTAAGACAATTCAAGGATTTATCTTTGACTCTCTCTTCTAGTTTTCTTCCTTTTTCTAATCTCCCACGATTTCTTAAAGCGCTCCACCCATCTATTCCACTTCCCCCTCTTAATTTTCTTCTATAAACTAACGAAATCCAAAGGAAGGCTGATCTTTACATAATGTGAAGCGATTTTTTTTAAATTCCTTCATAAACTCCTGTCAAATTTTTCAAATTATTTCCCACCATTTACGATGGTTTTTACTTAGGAAGTGTATTTGCAGAGTATAAGAGTGACATTGATTGAAAATTACAAAAATATAATAAAATGAATGGGGTAATACGAAGACATTTTGGTAAACAGATGAGGACAGAGACAAAACTAAGATTACATAACATCACATCAAAAGCTGCTCTAAAATACGGAACTGAAATTTGGATTTTAAATAAAAGAAACTCTCATAAACTTCAAGTAAGCCAAATACGCTTCTTACGATCATTGTAAGGAATTAGTAGACTGGATCACCAAAGGAACACTATTATCAGAGGAAAACTTGGAGTAACAAGTTTAAATGAAGATATACAAAGATACCAACAAGAATGGAAAAATCATCTGAGGAGAATGGCAAGAAATAGACTTCCAAAATTGGCATTCCAATATACCCCAACTGGACATAGGGACCAAGGAAGACCAAAACATCGGTAGAAAGATCAAGACCATCTTCGCTAGGTTTACCGTACAGGCCACATGGCCTAAAACGAATTTGTTCATGATGATGATGATGATGATGATGATTTACATTTTTAACGGTTATTTCGATATATTTTTCTATGATATTTAGCTACATACGTAGTAGCCTCTGCCCGCTCCAGGAATTTCCTTCCTCAAGATATCAGGGGTTGCCGCACACTTTTGGCACCTTTAAGTCACGCTTATACAGTTACCTGTTGTCTAATAATTAATTTTTCTTAATTTATTTAAATGTATACTATGTCATTAATAATTTTTATCTCGTTTATATATATATATATATATATATATATATATATATATATATATTATATAGTAGGCCGCGGTGGACTAGTGGTTATGCTCCTTGCCTCTGGTCCAAAGTGTCGCGGGTTCAAACCCGGCCGGGGTCGATGGATTTTTTAGGACGGAAAAATCCACGGAGCAATTCCTCCGGGAGGGACTTTAAGCCGTGGGTCCCGAGTCTGAAGATTTTCAGGCTCGTAAAAAATCCTTAAACCTGAATGAAAAGGCCTCTAAGCAAAATTTACCGAATTTTCCCGACCTTGGTTTCCTGGATGTCAGTATGAGGCGGAACACTGACCACGTACCACTCAAAATGACATCTATACAAAAACAAGTGTAACTAAATTAGTATGGTTCAAATTCTTCCCTGTAGGGGAAGAGCGCCTAAATCTCTGTAAAGGGAAAACATAGGCTTACAATACAATACAATACATATTATATATTTAATTCGTTAAATTATGAGCAAATCAAAATACATTATAAATATTAATTGTATTGTATTTATAACATGTAATCGTTTATGTATATTGTAATTTAGATGTAAGGCTTTTTTTTTGTATTTTTTAAAACCTGGTTGAGTGGTAGACAAGGCCTTAAGGCCTTAACTCTACCAGGTAAAATAAAGCTATTATTATTATTATTATTATTATTATTTATTATTATTATTATTATTATTTATTATTATTATTATTATTATTATTATTATTATTATTATTATTATTATTATTAGTATGGAGACATGGCAGCATATTGATTTTCACGAATATCCAGTGCAGCCAACATCGAGTATTTACTAATTAACTCTGCACATATGCTCAGAATTTCAGAACTTATATGTATTTTGAACCAACTGTCTTACAGTGAAATGCTGGACTGTACTCTACTAGACTTTCTAGATGACCTGCCATTGAACAGACGGCAACAATCGTGGTTCCAACAAGAAGGAGCTACTGCTCACTATGCTATAATTGTTCGAAACAATTTGAATAGGAAATTTCGATATCAGTGGATTGGACGGGGTGGCCCAAGGCCTTGGCCTGCACGATCAACCGGTTTGACGCCCCTAGACTTCTTTCTTTGAGGATACGTAAAACATCAGCCCGCATCACTATAAGACTTGAAAGACCGAGTCAGTAATGTCATTCGGCATATTTTGCCAGATGCACTTTCAAATGTGAGTGCTGAATTTCGTGATCAAGCGGGACATTCTCTCCAGATGGATGGACGTCACTTTGAACATCTGCATTAGCTCTGAAATGAAACTAATGAACGTGACAGTTCACTCAGTTTGGTTAGTTTTAACATTTTAACATTAGCCAAATACATGGAAAAAACGGAATATCTTGTAGTAGGAGGAAGTGGACGAGATATATCCCTATCCCAAGGAATTATTAGAGCTGTTAAAAAATTTAAATATTTGGGATCACTTATTGATGAATCAGGGAGTTGTAAAGCTGAAGTAGATAGCAGGTTAGTACAAGCACGAAGAGCCATAAAAATGTTGAATGGAGTACTGTGGAGTAGGACCATGTCAAACCACACGAAGAAGAGGATTTTGAAGTCTGTTGTGGAAAGCATAATGACTTATGGTGCTGAGGGATGGATGGTAGAGAGACAAAAAACTAAGATCTTGGCAGTGGAGATGGATGGAATAAGACGCAGTGCCAGGGTGTCCAGGTTGGATAGAAGAAGAAATGAAGAAGTGAGGCAGATGATGGATATGGAGGAGACAGTGGTGGAAAGGATCGAAAGACGAGCTCTTCAGTGGTATGGCCATGTCAGGAGAATGGAGGATGATAGGTGGCCCCAAAACTCTTTTGGAATGGTCACCTTCTGGTAGAAGGAAACGGTGCAGGCCAAGAACAACTTGGAGAGGAGAGATCCATAGATTGATGAACGACCTAAGTCTGGAGGAGGATGAATGGCGTGATCGGCAAGAATGGCGAATGGGAATACAGGGTAACCGCTGAAAGGTGGAGAGGCCCTCAAAAGTAAAAGTAAAGTAACATTAGCCATAATTCCGCCATTTGTCAACCGACTTTTGGGCCACACTGTATTTCTGAGGTTTGAAATTTATACTATTAACATATTAAGATGAACTTCTATTGTCTATACAATTAACAGGGGCCACTGAATCACTCTGTATTTTGTGCCAAGCATAATATTAGGCCGTGAAGGAGTTGCTAAAAGATTTTTAAGGTTTTTCAGTTAATATTAATAAGAGGTTATGGAGGTCTCCCGCCAGCAACAGAAGCGGCGCTTAAAGTGACATGCATGATAAAGTCCCCGAGACCACGACACGCCCCAAAACAAACATTACCTTGACATGCAACAACCGTTCAGATGTTAGGCTTATTTTTTCATACATGGAACAGAAAAAGCACACAATAATTAAATCTTGCTAATTTATTCACATGTTATTGTTAGGTGATACTAAGTGCCAACACATAAATTCTACTGAGTAACGCTAAGAAATTGGGACTGGAAGTAAACATCAATAAAACTAAATATATGTTCACACATAGAAATATATTTAATGACAAATGAAGGAAATTTTGAAGAAATGGCTGAATTCAAATATCTATGAACAGTTAGGTACTATAAATAAGCCGTGAGCTGCAGAAAAGAAATTAAACATAGGCTCAAATCTGGAAATGCATGTTATTATATGCTATTATACTTTACAGGGACTCTTGTCATCCAAACTTCTCTCAAAAAACGTCAATAGTCCCTGTAATACATAATAGCATGTATTTCCAGAATTGAGCCACTATGTAATTTCTTTCTGCACCTAATTTCTGTTTGTAATTATTGTTCCTAGATATGTTTAAATTCTTTTAACATCTATATATATATATATATATTATATATATATAGGCCTATATATATTATATATATATATGTGTGTGTGTGTGTGTGTGTGTGTGTGTGTGTGTGTGTGTGTGTGTGTGTTTTCAAATGTCCCAGGTTGTCTTTCGACATTCCTGGTGTTCTCTCCTGGCATGGCGTACTTGTAACCCACTTCTGAGGTTGGGGCGCCTGGAAGGCGGTGTTACGTTGCCCCGATGATATGATGGGTGATGATGATGATAGTGGTGCGCCAGGAGAGTCCTTAATCCTAACCTTAATCTAAGATGGATATGAATGATGAAGATTGCGATGGCCATATAATTTCGGGGACCGTTTGGGCCTTAAAGTTTTCCTGACATTTGTCTTACTGGTGAGGAAAAACCCCGATAAAAACCTCACCCAGAAAAACTGTCCCGACCGGGGATCGAACCCGGGCCCGCTGCGTGACAAGGCAGCATGCTACCTCGAGACCACAGCGGTGGACTCTAAATATATATATATATAAGAGATCCGGGTTCGAATCCCGTCCAGGCATTTTTTTTATCATACCATATTAAGCTTGCATTGCTCAATGTTAAACATTTAATTATAACATATATATATACATACATACATACATACATACATACATACATACATACATACATACATACATACATACATACATACATACATACATACATACATACATACATACATACATACATACATACGTACATACATACGTACATACATACGTACATACATACATACATACATACATACATACATACATACATACATACATACATACATACATACATACATACATACATACATACATACATACATACATACATACATACATACATAGATCATTCCAGGGATTAGGCAATTGCCCGTTCCGACTTCATATTGCATCAGCCCAACGTCTTCTAGGTCTTCCAACATCACGTCTTCCTCTTGCTTGATAATTTCTTGCTAATAATGGATATCTCTCCTTACTCATTCCATCCATGTGATCAATCCATTTCTGTCTGTAATTCGTGACTTTATCCAATAAAGGCTGTACTTTCAATTCTTCTCTTATATCCTCATTTCTTATTCTTATACATACAGAGTGTTTATAAATTAGGCCGACAAACTTTGGGACCAGATACATAACCTTCATTGAAGGATATTTTGTTAAGGAACATATGGGCTGAGACTCTTCGTTTCAGTGCAAGAGGGATCTTACTGGAAGAGTTTGAAGGAAACAGATAAACACTCCTTTCAGTCCAAGAGGGGCTTATCATTACTACTATCGTTTGGTTTGTTTACTTCCGGAGCCTCAGTAGCATTCCGAGCCTATTACAGCAAGTTTTGATTACATCCATTGGTACGATCTGTTGCATAGGTTGCATGCTCGCCTGACCTGACCTACCTAGATTTATTTTTGTGGAGCTACTTGAAGGCAATGGTTTATGAAACCTATATCGACACTGAAGAAGATCTTGTAGCACGATTGTCAGCGCAGCAGCTGAAATAAGGGAAATCCCTTGCATCTTTAGCTCGATGCACTGTTTATGGATATGAATGGACATGAGTTCCAGCACTTGTTGTGATGAGACAATAAACTGGATCCTTCCTGACAACTCAACACTGGATTTTTTTATTAGAATCAAGTACTTTTTTTTTTTAGAATCAAGTACGTTTTGTTTGGCCATTAACAACAAAAACACATAAGTATATTTTCGCAACGGAAATGGATTTTATACAAACGGCAGAAAGAATTTCAAGAAGAGAAAAAAATTAGGAACTCAGTTATAAGGGAGAAAATGAAGATTGAAGACACTATTTTAGATTATATTAAAACTCAGCAATTAAGATGGTACGGACATGTCCAGCGAATGGAAGAGGATCGACTACCAAAATCTGTTTTGGAATGGAAACCTGAGGGAAGTCGAGGCAGAGGAAGACCTAAAACCTCCTGGAGTCAGGGAATATGTTTATACATGAAGGAGAAACATCTACAACCAGGAAATTGGATGGACCGACAAATTGGCTATTGGGAATCGGACGATGTCAAGACATTAATCAACCGATGATCTATCTATGTAAGTACGTTTTGTTTCTACTTGTCTGTAAAGTATTTGGATGAATACACAAAATTAATGTGACACAGAATCACTTGATATATGCACGTACCCACTTCCTTCCATCCCTTCCTCTAAGACCCCTCTTGCACTGAAACGAAGCGTTACATCCTATAGGTTCCTTAACAATAAATAATAGTTTTAAAAAACTAAAAGAACACGCTTTATTAGAAAACTAAAAAATGAAAAATAATTTTAATTTCCAATACGCTTGGGATAAAATAAAGTGGTCAACAAAAAAATCATCTCCAACACATATAGAATAAAATTAGAGTTATCTGCAAAAAGTAAATAATTTGACCATCAAAAGCGTGGGGTGCTCTATATCAATTAATATATTTGATAATAAACAGATTTTGGTAAAAGTAAGCTCTCTAAGAAGAAAATGTAAAAATCATAAAAATCACCCCACGCTTTTGATGGTAAAATTATTTTCTTTTTGTTGATAACTCTAATTTTATTCTATATGTGTTGGAGATGATTTCTTTGTTGACCACTTTATTTTATACCAAGCGTATTGGAAATTAAAATTATTTTTCATTTTTTAGTTTTCTAATAAAGCGTATTCTTTTAGTTTTTTAAAACTATTATTTATTTTTTAGTTTTAATATTTTACAGAATAAGATAAAAATGGAAATATCTTTAAATTCGATACTATTGTAGTATGAGCTAAAAGTAATACTCTTCTAAAAAAAAACCTCCCAGCCGGATTTGGACCAGTGACGTATGGATTACTGAAATTATATACCACCAAGAGTTCACTGCTCTACCAACTGAGCTCTTACGACGATTGACTAAAAACTCGACAAGTCCGCAACCTATTATACCAGTTTTCATTTTTTTGATTTTCGGATGATTGTGGCCAGGATTCTAGAAACAAAATATGAAATTATTGTATTGTCACGGGTCCTCTACACGTATACAAAGTTTCAAGTCGATCCAATGTTTCTAAGCGGGTGAAAATCGCGTTGAAACATTCCGTTACATTGATACAAAAAGACGTTTTTTGATTTTCTGATGATTCTGGCCAGGATTTTAGAAAATAAATATGAAATTATTGTATTGTCACGGGTCTTCTACAAGTATACAAAGTTTCGAGTCGATCCCATGATTATAAGTGGGTGAAAATCGCGTTGAAAGATTCCGTTACATAGATAGATACATAGATAGATAGATAGATAGATAGATAGATAGATAGATAGATAGATAGAGGTCAAGCTAATATAAAGCGTGTAAAATATGCTTCAATAAAGGTTAACTATCTGCTCCCAAAGTTTGTCGGTCTAATTTAGAAACACCCTTTATATACATTTGAGAGTGTATCTGCGGGAATGAATGAAAGAAAATCATCGAGAAGTCCAAAAGTCTATCAAGTTGCAGCTCTTTAAGAGGAAGAAGAAAACAATGTGAGATTACGTATAGTAATTGGCGGTTGTAAACATGGCGCTCGCGCGATTAAATAACAGTGTATTGTCATGAGGTATAACAGCGATGTTTAACACCGCTAAATGATAACTGTTAAGTTTTTTATTGACCCACAAAACACTTAGTTATGCTCACAGTATAATGACGCGAGCTCCTCCCAAAAATTACATCCTTTATAACCTAATCATAAACTGAGGTGCTGTACTTCCTGTACATCCTGTAGGGATTAAAATCTAGCTAATACCCGGCGTGCGCTGCTACGCCTAAATAAATCAAATGTGTTATATTTAGTTGAAGTAAAAAGAAAAGTTATTACAAATTTATATCGGAATTATTGTTAGATACCCCGTGCTAATTATCCGGCTTTGCCCATAAATCTACTTATCCCTATCTTCTTATCATCAATGAGCTGAAAGACAAAGATGGTTATTGTTTCTTCTTCTTCTTCTTAAACATAATTTGTAGGATTTTCATCCTGTTTGTTTCCAAAATCACTCTTCGGAGGAAGACGTATTGGGTGTGCATTCACTGTCTATCCATCTCTTGGCTGGTCTTCCTCTTGTTCTTCTCCCGTCCATTGGTCTATCTTCTTTAGCTCTGTTTGCAAGTCGGTTTTCTTCCATTCTCTCTATATAAAACCCTTCCAATATTTTCGTCTATCTATAATAAATTTGGTTATGTCTTGAATATGACATTTGTTCCTAATTTTGTGTTGTGTATTTTATCAAATACTGTTTTCCCCTGAATAGTTCTTAAGATTTTCATTTCACATAGTGCTTATTATTTGTTTAGTTTTTGTTGAATCAGCCATAGTTTCTGTTCCATGTACGATAACTGGTCGAACTATCGTTTTGTATATGCGGGCTTTGCTTTCTATTGACACCCAGATGAAGAAATGGATGAAGGTCATCTGAACAACTGTATCGCTGTCAAACATGAAGATTCTAAGATCTCAAAGTATTGGAGAGCAAGACTGCTAATGACTTCAGTGTTAGATACAGTACATTAGACAACAACAACATATTTTGCCTACACCAGCAAATCACGACCTTAAATTCGACTTACTGAGAAATTCGCTTAGTTTGCGCAATTCCTGCATGTCGGATTTTCGTTTAAAGTGACTTGAGGTTGTGTTTCTCTGACTATTTAACTCATTCCCCAAATGGGAGTCAATGACCAATCACGTTTCAATGATTTCTGTTTTACAACCAATCAGAGTCGTGTTTCACGAAATATTTATCAGTGTTATATTTACCATATTAAAGAAAGCTCCTCCTTTTTAATATTCTGAACAGGTCTGACCATTATTTTGCAGTGACTGAGACTATAAGAAATACGGCTACCATATTGTATATATAGTGCATAGATGTCAACACATAGCACTTGCAGGAGTTAATATAAAAATATTTGCAGCAATTGATTATACCACCCAAAAAAGAAACCACTGTTTGCACTTTCTTAAATGTATTTTTTCCCAGGTAATAATGCAGAAAAATATAATTGTCATATATACATCATACGACATCAGAATTGAATTAATATACAGTTTGATGTGTTTCATTTTTTCTCCACTAGAGAGCATTCTTACAATACTGCGTTCCTTTGGCAATAAATAGTATGATCTGGTTGCAGTGATAAACAAAATAAGCAGATGAAGCGTACCAATCGTTTCTCATTTGTTTTCAAACATCGCCGTTTACATTAAATATATAAATATTTTAAAATAACTATAGTTAAATAATGATTTGTGAGTAAACAGCTTCATTTTATTCGTTAAATAGTCCTAACAAATGCCACTCTTGATTTCCAAATTCTCTGGATAAATTCACTCCGCACTTCGTGAGTCGTGAATTTATCGATGATTTGGAAATCACTCGTGGCATTACTTATGATAAAGACAGCTGCTTGTCTCATGTGATGACCGTCTAGTATTTCAGTCTCCATAATAATACCAGATACTTGCAATCACTAGAATTAATATGCAGACAGGAGATAGGGAGGGCGTAACAGTTGGAAAGTTCGCCTTGGGCGCACGGGTACCTTGTTTAGTGACTCTGACACCTCGTGGCGCCCCGAACCTCATCTGATTTTTCATTCTGACGCTTCGATTAAGACGGTCATTAACACGCTGAGAGCTAATCAACTCTGTGAGCAGGGGTTTTCAACCTGTGTGCCGTGATCCGAACCAATTTCTAACTAGAAAAAACATAATATACCTTATCTGAAAGAATAATAAAAATAATATGCACAAATGAAAAAAAAAAATTACTCGCCACTGAAATGGACTACTGGAGACGTGCTGCAAGAATATCCAGGAAGGATAAAATCAGAAATTCATATATAAAAGAAAAAAATGCAGGTACAATATTCAATATTAGATTTTATAAAGAAGAAACAATTAAATTGGTACGGACACATTAGAAGGATGGAAGAAGGAAGACTACCTAAGATATTCATGGATTGGGTACCACAGGGAAGGAAAAAGAAGGGTAGACCAAATATTACGTGGATTCAGGGAATCAATGAAACTAAGAGGGAATTGGAAATAGAAGAAGATATATGGATGAACACACAAGAATGGAAAAATGTGTTAAAACAAATGTTTAGTTAACTGTGAACATGGGTACCGGAAAAATGTATATTCATTGTAAAAGCCGGAATAATAAAAAAATATTATTATTATTATTATTATTATTATTATTATTATTATTATTATTATTATTATTATTATTATTATTATTATTATTATAGTTATATTCTGAACAACACACTTTCTGAGGAATTCGCTTAGCTTACGCAATTCCTTCATCATGAATGTTATAATATTTAGGACAGGTTTTTTTATGTTCACACATAGAAATAAATTACATAATAGAAATGGACGGTTCTTAAATCTGGAAATGCGTGCTATTATGCATTACGGAGACTTTTGATGTCCCAACTCGATTCAAAAAGCGATAAACTGAAAATATATAAAACTATTATTCTACCAGTTATATTATATGGATGCGAAACATGGACTCTTGCTTAGGGAGGAAAGGAGATTACAAGTATTTGAGAATAAAGTACTTAGCAAAATTTTAGGACCAAACAGAAATGAAGAGACAGGTGAATGGAGAAGACTACATAACAATGAACTACATGGTCTTTATAGGAAGCCAGATATAATAAGAACAGTTAAGTCTCTTAGACTGCGATGGGCAGGACATGTTGCACGTATGGGGAATGAAAGACGTGCATGGAAGCTTCTTGTAGGAAAGCCGGAGGGAAAACGCCCAGTTGGTAGACCAAGAATGAGGTGAGAGATTAACGTTAACTATGATTTGTGGGAAGTAGATTATACAGGGAATGATTGGAAAGAATTAGCTCAGGATAGGGATGTATGGAGAGCTTATGTCCGCGCGGTTATCTACCTACGGGTTCGATAATGCCAGTGAGTATGTAAGTAAGTAATAAAAATGGACGGTTAATGACAAATGAGGGTAATTTTGAGGAAGTGGCTGAATTCAAATACCTAGGAACAATAATCACAAATAGGAATGAGATGCACAAAGAAATTAAACATAGGCTCAATTCTGGAAATGCATGCTATTATGTATTACAGGGACTCTTGTTGTCTCAACTTCTCTCAAAAAACTTTAAACTGAAAATATATAGAACTGTTATTCTTCCAGTTGTATGGATGTGAAACATGCACTCTTACTTCAAGGGAGGAGAAAAGATTAAAAGTATTTGAGAATAAAGTTTTTAGGAATATTTTGGAACAAATAGAGATGAACAGACAAGTGAATTGAGAAGACTACATAACAGCGTGCTACAAGATATTTATAGAAAGCCAGATACAATATCAGTTAAGTCTAATAGACTGCGATGGGCAGGACATGTGGCACTTATGGGGATTGAAAGATATGCATGGAAGCTTCTCGTAGGAAAACCAGAAGGAAAACGGCCGGCTAGTAAACCAAGAATGAGGTGGGAGAATAACATTAACCACAATTTGAGGGAAAATGATAAGTACATATTAAATACTTGAGAAAGAAAATTGTTAAGGAAGATATATGGAGCAATACAGGAACAAGATAGCCTATATGGAGAAATAGAATGAACCAGGCATTGAAAGAATAATATAGGCATGTTGATCTGATAGGAGATATTAGAAGAAAGAGAGTAGAATGGGTAGGAAATGTGCTGCGGATGGAGCAAGATTTAGAAGGGAAATTGAAAGGAAGAAGAAATATTGGATGACAGAAACTAAGAAGGTTAGATAAGTTTGAGGAAGACAAAAGACAGCTGACGGTGAGAAGATCGAGACAGAAAACTAGTAATAGAGAAGAATGGACAGTTGTTATGAAGGAGGCCAAGGTTCTTAGAGGACCGTTGAGCCAAAGTTAGAAGAAGAAGATTATACAGAAGATTGGAAAGTAATATATAAAACTATTATTTTACCAGTTATATTATATGGGTGCGAAACATGGACTCTTACTTTAAGGGAGGAAATGAGATTACGGGTTTTTGAGAATAAAGTTCTTAGGAAAATTTTTGGACCAAAGAGAGATGAACATACAGGTGAATGGAGAAGACTACTTAAGAATGAACTACATGGTCTTTAGGAAGCCAGATACAATAAGAACAATTAAGTCTCGTAGACTGCGATGGGCAGGACATGTTGCACGTATGGGGAATGAAAGACGTGCATGGAAGCTTCTTGTAGGAAAGCCAGAGGGAAAACGCCCAGTTGGTAGACCAAGAATGGGGTGGGAGAATTACATTAACTATGATTTGAGGGAAGTAGATATTACAGGGAATGATTGGAAAACATTAGCTCGGAATAGGGATGTATGGAGAGCTTATGTCCGCACGGCCATGAACCTACTGGTTCGATAGTGCCAGTGAGTAAGTAAGTATGATTGGAAAGTATTGGCTCAATATAGAGATGTATGGAGAATTTGTATCTCCGTGGCCATGGACCTACGGGTTCGGTAGTGCCGATGATTTAGTTTAGTTGGTAGGGCAGGTTTTAAATATTAGACTAATATTCATATATTAGCACCAAGTTAATTAAAGCGAGCGCCAGAGATGACGAATGGCGCTGCCATCAACAGGTGGTATCTTTCCGCGACCCTGAATATAATTAAATCACAGCTCTTCAAAGATTCGCAGCATATAAAAAAGAAGAACCACGACTTGCGATGTATCCAAGTTCGTGCTCATCAGCGCCAAACCGCATTCACATGTCGACACGAGAGTAAGAACAAGAAACCAAAAAAAACTTGAAGAATCCAGGAGGCGCAGCGCGTGGCCGTTGTTAATTACTCGGCCAGCGCGTTCCAATCACCTGAACAGGCGCACGATCCAAGTTGTCTACTTGGCAATGAATATTTTTAACATTCTTCTCAGCCAAAAAAAGAAAAAAAGACAACATCGTCACGCGCGAAGCCCACTAGCAAAAACATTGTTTTGGAATTTCTTTGATTATTTCATTCTGAGTTCACAATGGCCAATAGAATTGTATAGTGATCCAATCTGTTCAGGTAAAAATGCTTAAAGTAAGCCAATTCGCCTCATTCACGCATCCCTGAAAAAAACCAGATAAGTCCAAAACCGGCACAAACAAGATAGGTCCTTTTTTCAGCGAACTTCCATTCTTTTAGACTCATCTAAAGCAAAACTTGTCTATTATAGCTAACAGAATGAAGAATTGGCTTCTTGTTATTACCATATGAAGCGGCATAAACAACAATATACATTAAAAAAATATAAGAACAAGATATTATTTAAAGAGTTGATTGTGCAAGGAAGGCGATTAGATCCCTGAACATTATTTTATGGAATAAGAATCTGACCACAAAAACATTATAACCTACAAATAGTCCACCGCTAGTGGTCTCGAGGTAGCGTGCTGCCTTGTCACGTAACGGGCCCGGGTACGATCCCCGGTCGGGGCAGTTTTCTGGGTGAGGTTTTTATCGGGGAAAAGTTTAAGGCACAAACGGTCCCCGAAATCATATGTCCATCATCATCATCATCCGTATCATTATCATCATCATCATCATTCACCGGTGTGGAAAGCAACGGGAAGCTACCACACCTACAATTTCCTAGTAAAGCGTGAAAATGCAGTGAAGGAGCTGCCTTCGGGCAGAATTACTATGGATGGATATATATATATATATATATATATATATATATATATATAGTTTTTTTGAGTCTAGAAGTATCTTTCCTCGATTTAATGTTGATTTGTTCCCGAACATTTTCTATATATCTTCTATATGAGTGCCATATGTGCCTAACCCACAATTTAAAAAAAATTGTTTTTCCCTGTAATTACTCTAGAAATAATTATCTTAATGAAAAGCATTTTTTTTTAAACTGTGGTTTAGGCAATTATGACACTGAGATACTCATTTCATCTTCAGCTTGCCAGGCCTGATGAGTTTTATGTTTTTATCCAGGCTTCACAACATCAAACTCTCATTCTGGGCAAGCTGAAGATGATATAATAATAATAATAATAATAATAATAATAATAATAGTAATAATAATAATAATAATACTTTATTTATTCTGGCAGAGTTAAGGCCATAAGGCCCTCTCTTCCACTCAACCAGCACAAATACAAATAAATATTTGACAAATGTAGATATACACTATACTAATTATAAACAGTTAAAGATACAATAATGTAGCAATGTAAATGTCATGTACAAACATGTTATAGGCTAATAACAATAATGATAAGATAATAATAATAATTATTATAATAATAATTATTATTATTATTATTATTATTATTATATAAATATGATACATTATACGAAAAACACCAATTAATATATATACCTTACACTGGATAATAATGAAGTCGAGTTTAGAGCAAATATAAATTTAGATTTCTTTTAAAAGATGCCAATGTCCGGCAGCCCCTTATTTCTTGTGGTAGGGAATTCCAGTTGCGAGAAGTGAAGATGGTATATGACATGGAGTGATGTCCTATGTTGCGGTATATTAAGCAAGATACTATGTTATAGAAGATATATCGAAACATGTTTGAGAACAAATCAGCATTAAATTGAGGTAAGGAGTTTCTAGACTCAAAAAAAAAAACTTGATTAAAAGAACCTCAAAATATTACTTTCTAAATTAAACCAGTATAAAGTATATTTACATATGGGTCAGATTGTTTGACAATAAATGAAAGGATGCAGAAAGGAGTCTTGGCGACAGAAATGAATGGATTAGGGAGAAGTGTGATATCCCATATTTTTTGTTTCTTGAAAATTTGTCCCGCGCCGTAGCCGAGCGGTTAAGGTAGGAAGCCTTGGCGCAGAGCTACGGGACTTGCGCTGGTTCGAGTCTCCATGGGGGAAGAAATTTTCTCATGGTATTTCGGCCAGTATGGGACCGGTGCCCACCCAGCATTGTGAGGCAATTGGGTAGCTACAATAACTAGCGGCTCCAGGTTGAGGAACCAGCTATAACGGCTAAGGGACTCGACATGCTAACCACATGTCACCCCTACACTGGCTGTTGATCATCTACCTCTGTGATTGACACATGTGGATATGAAGGGCCAGCAGCCGGCTGGTAAAAGGGCAACCGCTGAAAAGTGGAAAGACCCTCAATCGGAATCGGAAAATTTGTTATTTTGACCTCTATGAACCCATTAAACGTCAAAATTATAATTTTCAAAATCTCAGTTCAGCATCTCCATAAAATCCTTCCCAATATTTTTTAACTCCCCAAAAAATATAATATTTGGCTCCCTATAGCTACAAGCCGGAGGGTCGACGGTTCAAGTCCCGTTGGGGTCAGGATTTTTAAACTGACCCAAACCCTCTGGCGGCACTATGACCCTGGGGTCGACTCAGCCTCTAACTGAAATGAGTACCAGACGCTTGTTCTGGGGGTAAAGGCGGCCGTCACGCTGGGCTGACAACACGGCTGACATAAAGTGCCGATTGTCTAGAAAAAGTGGGAGCCTTAACCTCCTACTACCCCAAGGGCCTCCGGGCCTGTTGTGGGATCACTTTACTTACTTTTAGACACTCATTGGGGCCCTAAGCACAAAAATGAGTACATATCTTGTTAAACTCTTCTTTGAAACGTAGGAAGTTGACCCCCTCCTCGTCCCCATACGTCTGTTGGTTTTTAACAACATTTCTTCAATAAGATCTCAATAATGTAGAAAACTGTTTTTGGAAAATAAATGTGAATTGTTAAGTTTTTTCCATGGACTTACAGAAAATTTTGGAATGACAAAGTATCCAGTAACTCTAGCATCTATTGTTTTTAACAATTCTTATTTTATCCAGAGACAATTTCAATAGAAATTCATTATATAATGGAAATGGACAGCTAATGACAAATGAGGGGAATTTTGAGGAAGTGGCTGAATTCAAATACCTTGGAACAATAATCACAAATAGGAATGAGATGCACAAAGAAATTAAACATAGGCTCAATTCTGGAAATGCGTGCTATTATGCATTGCAGAGACTCTTGATGTCCCAACTCCTTTCAAAAAAACGTTAAAAATATATAAAACTATTATTCTATCAGTTATATTATATGGATGCGAAACATGGACTCTTACTTTAAGGGTGGAAAGGAGATTAAAAGTATTTGAGAATAAAGTACTTAGGAAAATTTTTGGACCAAAGAGAGATGAACAGACAGGTGAATGGAGAAGACTACATAACAATGAACTACATGGTCTTTATAGGAAGCCAGATATAATAAGAACAGTTAAGTCTCGTAGACTGCGATGGGCAGGACATGTTGCACGTATGGGGAATGAAAAACTTGCATGGAAGCTTCTTGTAGGAAAGCCAGAAGGAAGACGCCCAGTTGGTAGACCAAGAATGAGGTGGGAAAATAACATTAACTATGATTTGAGGGAAGTAGATTATACAGGGAATGATTGGAAAGCATTAGCTCAGGATAGGGATGTATGGAGAGCGTATGTCCGTGCGGCCATGAACCTACGGGTTCGATAGTGCCAGTAAGTAAGTAAGACAATTTCAATAAGAGGTCGATAATAGAGAAAACTGTTTTTGAAACAGTGTGGCTGTCAAGTTTTTCCCCCATTTTTTTATCTTTTCGTGAGAACTACCTCAAAAAGTTTATTTGTTCAGGATTAACATGAAATATTATAGTAGGATCTGTTAGATAATTCTATCCTAACTGGACAATGGGCAATTGAATTTTATAGCGATTCAAGCAGTTCAGATAAAAATCTTTTTTCATTCCACCTGCTAGAAACAGATTTCTCAGCAGATGTGGTGATGATTGTAATAAAATTTAAAGTGCAACATCCGTAATTTTATGTTATCCTAAAAAAATATGTTTGCCTTTTTCAAGAAATTGTATATCAGTACGAGAAACGATTGTAAAAGTGAAGACTTGTTGGTAGGATTTCTACGTTTTCAAACTCAGAACAGTCAAATTTATAACGAAATGAATTAAACTAACCCACAGGCACTATTGAACCGTAATTTGATGGCCGAGCGGACATAAGCTCCCCATACACACCAAACCTGAGCTAATCATCCAATCCAAACATACCTGTATAATTTACTTCCCTCAAATTTCGATTATTGTTATTCTCCACCTTAATCTTGGTTTACCAAATGGGCGTTTTCCCTCTGATTTTCTTACAAGAAGCTCCATGCTCCTCTTTCATTTCCCATTCGTGCCACATGTCCTGCTCATCGCAGTCTACGATCTTAACTCTTATTATATCTGGTTTCCTATATGATAATGCGGTTCACTGTTATGCAGTCTTCTCCATTAGTCTGTCCATCTCTCTTTAATCCAAAAATTTTCCTAAGAACTTTATTCTCAAATACTTATTATCGTTCCTCCTCCCTTAAAGTAAGAGTCCATGTTTCGCATCCATATAAAATAAGGAGAATAACAGTTTTATATTTTTTCAGTTTAATATTTTTTTAAAGAAGTTGGGACATCAATCCATCCATTCATCCATCCATCCATTCCGAGGACAGATATTTAACTGCAATCATAGCATTTTCATGCAATGCTTTGCTGCTTTACTAGGGAATTATAGGTGTGGTAGCTTCCCGTTGCTTTCCACACCGGTGAAGGATGATGGTGATGACCGGATGATTTTCGGGGACCGTTGGGCCCTAAGCGTCCTGACATTTGTCTTACAGGTGAAGAAAACACCCGAAAAAACCTCACCCAGGACCCTGTCCCGACCTGGAATCGAAACCGGGTCCGCAGCGTGACAAGACAGCACGCTACCTCGAGACCACAGCGGTGGATTTATAAAACATAATGACATGTATTTCCAGAGTTGAACCTGTGTCAAATTTCTTTGCGCATCTCATTTCCGTTTGTAATTATTGTTCCTAGGTATATGAATTCAACCATTTATCAAAATTTACTTCGTTTGTCTTTAACAGTCCATTTCCATTATATAATGCATTTCTATGTATGAACATGTATTTAGTTTTATTTATGTATACTTCCAGCCCCAATTTATTAACGTTACTCAATAGAGCGTGTATTGACCCTTTAGTATCTCCTCGTAACGCCTAATAATAATAATAATAATAATAATAATAATAATAATAATAATAATAATAATAATATTAATAATAATAATAATAATAATAATAATAATAATAGTAATAATAATAATAATAATATTAATAAAAATAATAATAATAATAATAATACTAATAATAATAGTAATAATAATAATACATAGGTGAAGCATTTAGACTCAGAAGTAAAAAGGAAATAAAAATATATACAGACATTCATAGTGATATTAGAAAACAAAGGTTAAAATGTTATGGCCATATTAAACGAATGAACTCAAATAGGCTTACAAATCAGATAATGGAATTCTACCAAAACAGAAGTAAAGCTCCAGTGGATACTATGAAGTGGATTAATGAAGTCAAAATGGACTTAAAATTGGGAGGAATTACTAAAGAAGATATCCCAAACAGAGATATATTTAGAATTAAGGTGAATAAGTGGCAAATTGACCAAGAGGACAAACCGAAGAAAAAAAACTGGAACAACTTGGACAGATGATAGAAAACAAGCTCATAGCAAAAGAATGAAAGAAATTTGGGCTCAAAGGAAACGCCTCTAAGTACTTTGCGTAGTCCTACATGGGCTCATCCGCAATCAAAAAAAAAATAATAGTACCATGACTAATGTCATTCTCTCACCTCGTTTTATACCTTTCTAATGGACGCTTTTCCCTTTGATTTCCCTAAAAGAAGCTTCCTTGTCTCTGTTTCATATAATTTCGTACCACATGACCTGTCCCATCTCAGTCTACGAGACTTTACTCTTCTTATTACAGTTTTGTTTTGCTAAAGATCTTGCAGTTCACTGTTACGTAGTTTTCTCCATTCACCTGTGTGTTTCTTTAGCTAATCGGTCATTTAACAAAAAAATATTGACAGTTTGAAATTTGTTGAGTTACTTTATGTGCTAATAAAATATAAAATGCAGATAATAAATTAGGAAGACAAAAGTCCACCCACTTATTCCAAATGACCTGTCAGTGAATGACAAATCATCAAGGAAAGAAGTGTGTCCCACAGTTTGTGAGACGCAAGATCATAACTTTGAGATTGGCTTGTCTTAACGCAAGCCAATATTATGACTTTCCAATTCTGCAACCGGTACTTAAAAACACCGTCGTAAAAACTTGCTTCTATTAACCATAAAAATATTGCTGAGAGAAGCTTTCAGCCTGACCTCGTCTTACAAGAATTTTAAAATTCTGCTTCCATGTCCGAAAACTCTATTTCCAGTACAGAAGGCAATGAGATTGCCTGGTGATGGCCAGCCAACTTTTTACGAGCACCTGCTTAAGCCAGTATGAATTCACCTCCACGTATCCTACCTTATTATTATTACTATAATCACATTTTAGCTCCTCCATGTTCCTTGTCTCAATAAAAATAAACACAAAATTATATTTTACGTGTAATGTTCTACAATTTTTTTCCAGGCGAAAAATTCTCTGTTATGTTATGACAGTCTGTATTCCTCCCTGCATTATGAGGTGTCATTTCAAAGCAATAAAATGTCCTTACATTTTTGCAATTGTCTTCTAACAGCTATTAGCCTTTAGTTCCCAGTTTTACTTTGTAGTCCAGACGCATGGTCTTGTGGTCAGCGTTCCTGACTAATTTCATGAGGTACCGGGTTCTATTCCTGGTCAGACCATAGGAATGTTTATTATTTGTAGAAAATAACACTACGAGGTTTCTTTTAATTATGTTTTTCTTCTTCTTCTACTACAAGGTTTAGGCTATGCAGCCTGTTCCGGCGAAGTTAAAAGTGGAGTCCATCTTCTACGTGGTCGGCCAACATCTCTTGTTACTCTGGGTTTATACAGGAAGGTTCTTTTTGGTATTGTTTCGTTGTTCATTCTCATTAAGTGTTCTGTCCATTTCTTATTATTTTCGTTGATTTTATCTTCAATTTTATATATATTTAATTCTTCTCGTATAGTTTCATTCCTTATTCTATCCGCTCTCGTGCATCCTTTCACATTACGTAAAAACAGCATTTCCGCAGTCTGTATCCTGCTTTTATCCCTTTTAATTATGTTTTTAATCTATATATTAATGACATCATCCAAAATTTGGAAAAGTATTGTTATTATCGCCTCACTATGATGCTTAACAAGCGGCTCGCTTTGTTTCCCCGCAGGTCTTAGGCCTATATGTTATTAAAATACAAAGATCTCGACTGCCGCGACTACCATGATATTGCCACATTGCTATTCTTCCCTCAGTTTCAATTAAAACTCGGAACGTGGAACAGTCGATCTAGTTTTAAAATTGTATGCAGTAATTAATTGTTATAATTATAAGTGATTTATTTTGATATGTGGCTCTAATAATAATGCAATATCTGCATATTACATTTGTTTAATATAGGCCTATAAGCGATTTCAACATGTGGCGGCCATGGGAAAATATTTCAGACCGAACAGTTAATAATAATAATAATAATAATAATAAAGTAAAGTGATCCCACAACAGGTCCGGAGACCCTCGGGGGTAGTAGGAGGTTAAGGCTCCCACTTTTCTGGACAATCGGCACTTGATGTCAGCCGGGTCGTCAGCCCTGCGTGACGGCCGTCTTTATCCCCAGAACAAGCGTCTGATACTAATTTCCGTTAGAGGCTGAGTCAACCCCAGGACCATAGTGCCACCAGAAGGTTTGGGTCAGTTTAAAAATTCTGACCCCACCGGGACTTGAAGCTTCGACCTTCTGACTTGTAGCGCAGAGCCTTAACCACTACGCTACGGCGTGCCCCCATTCCATGAGGTACCGGGTTCTACTCCGGGTCAGACCATAGGAATGTTTATTATATATAGGAAATAACACTGTGAGGTTTCTTTTTTAAATGATATTTGTGTTGGATATTTTGACTCACCTCATATTTCTTGATTTTTATGCAGACTGGTTTCGTCAATTCTCTGCGACATTGTCGATGCTTCGTAATTCATAGAAATGTTTATTTGTTCTTTTTTTTTCCCCCTTGATTGCCGTTCAGACCATAAGATTTTCTTTCTCTTCTTCTGTTTGTTTTAGATAGATGACCTCTTCCATCCAGAATTAAGAGTCCCTCCATCTCTTTTTAGGCCTTCCAGGTGCCCTTCTATCCTCTGGTAACTTATCTCTTGCTATGCGTACAATTCTATCTGCTGTTATGCGGGATATATGTTTATTCCATACAAATCTTCCTTTTTTGCACACATTCACCTATTGTCTGAATACTCAACTGCCTTCATATTTCTTCATTTCTAATTCAATCTTTCCTTCATTTACGTACTATCTTCCTCATAATATTTCTTTCATTTGTTTCTAAAGTTTGTTTTCTTTTAACAGTATCTGTTCTTATTTCGGAGGCATAGGTCAATATTGGGCGTATCACATTAAAAATCTGTATATGAATAAAATTTATTATTATTATTAATATTATAACTAATTCTTCTACTACTACTACTACTACTACTACTAATAATAATAATAATAATAATAAATGTAATTCATTGTAAATAATTCATACACACTCTATTGAGTAACACTAAGAAATTGGAACTGGAAATAAAGATAAATAAAACTAAATACCCATACATAGTAATTCTGCCAGAGGGCAGGTCTTTCACTGCAATCATAGCATTTTCATGCTATGCTTTGCAGCTTTACTAGGGAATTACAGGTGTCGTAGCTTCCCGTTGCTTCCACACTGGTGAAGGATGATGATGAATGATAAGGATGATTTTCGGAGACCGTTGGGCCCTAAGCTTCCTGAAATTTGTCTTACAGGCGAGGAAAAACCACGAAAAAACCTCATCCAAGAGTCTGTCCCGACCGGGGAATCGAACCCGGACCCGCTGCGTGACAAGGCAGCACGCTACCTCGAGACCACAGCTTTGGAGAAACTAAATATATGTTCACATATAGAAAATATCATCATCATCCTTCACGGATTAGGCCTTTGCCTGTTCCGATCTCACAATCTGTTCAGCCCAGCGCTTTCTTGGTCTTCTCAACGATCTTCGTCCTCCAGGATTATACATCAGTGTCATCTTTGGTATCCTATCCTCTGTCATTCTTTGCAGATGTTCTATTTAATTTTTCCTGTGTCTTCTATTTGTTGAAGAAGTGGTTGTACTTTTATTTCCTCTATAATATTCTCATTTTTAATATGTTCTTCTCTTGTACAACCTTTCACAGCCCGTAGGAATCTCATTTCTGTTGCCTGAATTTCATTTTTTTTTTCTTTTTCCTTCAGCACTCAGTCCTCATTTCCATACATCGCCACTGCTTTATATAATAGAAATGGACAACTAATGACTAATGAAGGGAATTTTGAAGAAGTGGCTGATTTAAAATACCTAGGAACAATAATTACAAATATGAACGAGATGCACAAAGACATTAAACATAGGCTCAATTCTGGAAACGTATGCTATTATGCATTAGTTCAGGATAGGGATGTATGGAGAGTTTGTGTCCTCGCGGCCATGGACCTATGGGTTCCATAGTGCCAGTGAGTTAGTTAGTTATTATAACTATTCACTTGGAGTAAAAAAATCCAGAGGTTCATAGACATAAGCTCTCCATACATCAATATCCTCAGCTATTTTTTTCAGTCATTTCCTGTATAATCGTTTCAATACTACCTGGAGAATTATCCTGTGAAAAATTAATTAAGAAAACCATTACCAATCCTTATTGTAGAAGCCAGCCATATTTGTCGATTAAATGCAGCCCTCAGAATGCTTAATTGAGAGTGTCATTAATTCTCTCTCTCTTTCCTTCCCTTTCATTTTGTCTCCGAAAAAAGATTTTTCCCCTTCCTTTTTTTTTATCCCTAGTTTTTTTAGTAAAGCAATCTGAATGACGTCTATATCAATTTGTAACAATAAAAAGTCTGCGCATGTTTAAATGATTCTAATTTGAGAATCTGTCTAATTGAGGTATTGAAAAATGGCTTTTTCATTGCTTAATATCGCTTGATTGCCCTTGAGGAATTAGCATTTAGGATTTAGTTTCTTTTTTAATTCACCGAAATTGTTAAAACTTACTGAAGGCCAACACGCACACTCTATCGACTGCGAAATTAGCTCTGGAAGTAAACATCAATAAAAATTATATATATATGTTCACACATAGAAATATATTATATTTATAAATGGACAGTTAATGACAAACGAGTTAAATTTTGAAGTGGTAAGCTCTCCATACATCCCTATCCTGAGCTAATTCTTTCCAATCATTCCCTATAACATTCCATGTTCCTAGGAACATGTCCCTGTGTTTGAGCCTTTGGCATGGGTTCCCTGAAGTAGTCCCCGCCCGGAGAACCGAATGAGGGACTATTTGACCTCCGAAAAAATGTTAATCGAGTTGAACCCTTGTCCGCATTTCTTGACGGTTGTATTTTTACGGTGAAAGATCGTCACTCTTTCGACCAAGGTACTTCTTTCGTCTGGCTTATCAACTTCGATCAGTCCGGCATGGGTGACCCTATCGGCAGCAATGCTACCGCCGGCATAGCTCTGAGGATCATTTAAGCGCAAGCCACTCCACCACGACAAGGTAAAGATACCATGGAGGGGAATTCAAATACCTAGGAACAACAATTACAAACATCAATGAGATGCACAAAGAAATTAAACATAGGCTCAATTCTGCAAACGCTCCGAACTTCTCTGAAAAAAATGTCAACTGAAAATATATAAAACTGTTATTCTCCCAGTTTATATTATATGGATGCGAAACATGTTCTCTTACTTTAAGGGACGAGGAGAGATTACAAGTATTTGAGAATAAAGTTTTTAGGGAATTTTTTGTGCCAAAGATAGATGAACAGACAGGTGAATGGAAAAGGCTTACATAACAGTGAACTACATGGTCTTTATAGGAAACAAGATATTATAAGAAACAGTTAAGTCTCGTAGATTGTGATTGACAGGACATGTGGTACGAATGGGTAATGAAAGAGGGACATGGAAAACCAGGGGGAAAGCGCCAAGATGGTAGGCTAAGTATGAGGTGAAAGAAAAATATTAACCTAGATTTGAGGGAAGTAAATTATAAAGCAACTGAAACAAACTAAACATTTGGGAATGATTATGGATAACATTGAAGGTATAGGCAAAGAGAACATAAAGCATAGATGATGTTGATGAAGATTTTCGGGCTGTGGGCCGTGGTCGCGAGGCTTGTAGTTCCCCGACGTTTCGCCAGAGACTGCATCTGGCATCCTCAAGGGTTGTCTTGAGACTGTACGTATAGATGCAACGTACAGTCGACTAGACCACCAAACAGCAATCTCATTGGAGCAATGGAAGTCCCTAACGCTGACCAATCAGAAGGCAGATATAACTTAGGTACACATCGCGGTGAACGTATAAATAGGACAGACAGTCGACAGAATTGCCAGTCTCAAGACAACCCTTGAGGATGCCAGACGCAGTCTTTGGCGAAAGGTCGGGGAACTACAAGCCTCACGACCACGGTCTACAGCCCGAAAATCTTCTTCAAGATCATCATAGCAACTCCGGCCGTGAAGGTCTACGTGAATACATTAAGCATAGAATTGAATTGAGTAGCAAAATAATATCGTCATTAAATTCCATATGATGGGATAAGCATATTTGCAAAGACACAGAAAAAAATTATATTGGTAAAACATTGGTGGAATCTGTTGTAATATATGGAAGTGAGGTATGGACAGTCAATAAGTACTACAAGAATAAACTAACAGCGCTAGAAATGAATTATATACGCAGAAGTGCCAGAAAGTCAAAATTAGAACATGTCACATATAAGGAAATTAGAAACATAATGGAAGCAGAAGAAAGCATAATTGAAAGAATTGAGAAGGAAATAAAATGGTTAGGACATATTTTAAGAATGGAAGACGAACGGTGGCCGAAACTACTATATCAATGGCAACCGACCAGAAAGAAGATTGGTGGGAGACCAAAGTTAACGTGGAAAGAAAACATGAAGATAGTAATGCAAGCAAGAGGGCTAAGCATTGAAGATGCCCAAGATCGTAGACTTTGGAGGTTTGGCACAGGAAGACGGCAGCAGCTGTAAAAACACGAAGATAGATGAAACGGAGATGGTATATAATGTCCCAAGTTGAGATATATTAAGAAAGAAGTTACGATTATATTTTAGGAACTATAATAAAGTGTGGGTATGTTTATTGTAAATTTGGTTAGTAGGGGAATGTGGAATGTTACGAACCAGTCGGTTAATAAATAAACTGAGGCGTATCGGCCTCCCTCATCAGGCTACATGCTCCTGTGCGTTATGTTCCACGCAATGCACGCACATAGGGGGATGTTCATGTTGGTAACACTGCACGTGTATTGGCAGCCCTCACATTTTCAAAATGTCTTCCGGTTCTTGGACTTTTGTAACGCAGTGAAAATTATTTCAAGCTTCGTATCGCGTGTTCTCATTTTAATAAAATTACCACACTTTATCCCCTCCACCACCCTAATAGCCCATATACTGTATGCAAACAAACCTGCAGCATTGTGCGCTTATGGCGGTCATAAAACACGTCTGACCTCAAACAATTTTAAGAATGCCAGTCCTAATACTCCTCAATACCATGCAGTAATAATAATAATAATAATAATAATAATAATAATAATAATAATAATAATAATAATTTTAATGTCTACACATCTTTCTGTGCCTAAAGTTTTATTTTTCTTCTCCACTCGTCTCTCTCCATCCAATCCATGTCCTCCAGTCCTCTTGCTCTCATTCCAGTTGTTATTTCCTGCATCCACGAGTTTCGAGGTCTTCCCCTCCTCCTTCTTCCAGGTGGACACCATTCTAATGTTTTCCTGGGTAATCTTTCTTCTTGCATTCGTCGTACGTGCCCATACCAATCTAATTGCTTATACCGTATACAATCTACTATTGAATAACCAATATTCATTTTTTCTCTTATGACAGTATTTCTTATTTTGTCTAACTTTGAACATCTTGCTGCTCTTCTCAAGAAATCCGTTTCCATCGACATAAGTTTTTGTTCTAAGTTTTTGTTGAATTTCCAAACTTCAGCTCCATATGTGACAGTAATTCTCACTATTGAATTATATATTTGTAACTTATTTTTCCTGGTTACATGTCTGTTCCATGAGACTCCATTCATCATTGCTGTTATTGCTCTACCATTATTTATTCTTTTCTTAATATCACTTTCTTGTTTATCCTCTTTATCTAATTTTACTCCCAGATACTCAAATTCTTCACATCCTCTAATATACCCCTTTTCATCTTCTAATATCAAATCTTCGGTTTCGGCTCCACATCCTATGTAAAATGTTTTTTTTTCTAAATTTATTTTCAAACCCCAGTTATCGTATTCGTCCAATAATTTTCTGAACATAAACTCCATGTCTTCATATTCTTGAGCATTTATTATCTGGTCATCCGCAAATAACAGTGTATATATTGTATCTGTTGATCCATCTCCAATTGGTACTCCCATTCCTAAACATTTTTTGCTCCAGTTTGACAGCGCTTTATGTATAAATATCTTAAATAATGTTGGTGATATGCTAATAATAATAATAATAATAATAATAATAATAATAATAATAATAATCATTTTGAGAATTTTTCTCGTCATTGAGAGTTTTCTCCAACCAATCTTATTAACATGAGTTTTAAAAATACATAAATGGCTACAGACTATCAGTTTGTAACAAAGTTCTCCATTGTTTTCTGTCCTCTGTGTCATCAAATTTCCTCATTGAATTCTAAATAATATTCTTCCAGGCTGTTCTTGATCTTCCTTTTCTGCTCCTTCTTTCAATTTTCCATGCATAGACAGCATTTGGCAGTCTTCCATCCTGCATTCTTCTCACGTGTCCATACAATTTTAACCTTCTTTGTGTTAATAATAATAATAATAATAATAATAATAATAATAATATAAATAATAATATATTTTATTTACATACAGATTTTCAATGTTTACACATTTCTGTGCCTAAATTTCCAAAATAATAATAAGAATATTATTATTATTATTATTATTATTATTATTATTGGTCGCGGTGGACTAGTGGTTATGCTCCTTGCCTCTGGTCCCGAGTGTCACGAGTTCAAACCCGGCCGGGGGTCGATGGATTTTTTTAGGATGGAAAAATCCAAGGAGCAAGTCTTCCGGGAGGGACTTTAAGCCGTGGGTCCCGAGTCTGAAGATTTTCAGGCTCGTAAAAGATCCTTAAGCCTGAATGAAAAGCCTCTAAGCAAAATTTATCGAATTTGCTCGTCCTAGTACTGCCTTGGTTTCCTAGATGTCAGTATGAGGCGGTACGCTGACCACGGACCACTCAAATGACATCTAGACGAAAGAAGTGTAACTAAATTAGTATGGTTCAAATTCTTCCCTGTAGGGGGAAAATTAAAGTGTTTTTATGTTTAGTTGAATAAGTGAAACGAAAAATAATTATAGGCCCCTATATAAATTATATATTAATTATCTATGTTTAGATACCCCATGCTGATTACCCGGTGTTGCCCGGGAATCTATTTATCCCGACATTCTTGCCATAAATGAGCTGAAATAGGAAAATTAACGTGTTTTATGTTTAGTTAAATAAGTGAAGGAAAAAATTATATCGTAATAGTTTTTAGATATCCCGTGCTGATTACCCGGTGTTGCCCGGGAATCTACGCATCCCGATCTTCTTGGCCTAAATGAACTGAAAGACAAAAATTAATGTACTTCTTCTGATTATTAGAATAAGTAAAATGATAAAAATGTAAATGTAGGCCTATATCGTAATTATTTTAAGATTCCCCGTGCTGATTACCCGGTGTTGCCCGGGAATCTACTTATCTCGATCATTCTTGGCGTAAATGAGCTGAAAGACAAAAATTCATTATTGTGAGTTATCCGTAAAAGAATACCCGCCATGTGCTTCTATGCTTGCACAGGAATCTACATACTTGTCTCTATCTTGTTGGCATCAATAAAAGACAAAAATAGTTATTGTGAGTTATCCGTAAGAGAAAAACATATGCTTCACGGACTTTTTTGTAGTTAAGATATATTTATTATTTATAACACGATTAATCGTAAGTTACAATAATGGCACTTACACACCTTACACCCTGTATATATCACGTGATGCAGTGAATGGTAAATGAAGATACTAGAACATGGAAATCGCATTGCATTATCTCTGGAGTGCGGCTCTTTGCCACGCGAAGCTGCGTAAACATTCGTCATTACAACAACAATAAAGTACCGCTATCTACTACAGGACAGCTCGTTCAGAAACCATTCTGCTTATCATTAAATATTCATTTTACGGTCCTCATAACTTTCGGATTATTATATATCAAATTGCATTATTTCATTTCACACTTACTGTACGTAATACCGGTTTCTGCATGCAAATTCACTCACTGAATATCTAGAGATGGTCACATTTTGAGAAATGTATTAATCAAAAACTATCATACCTGAGCTGACGTTTATGGCTTATACAGAGTGATTCAGAATAAGTATTAGACTTCTAGGGGTTGTAGAAGGGACTTAGTAGATAGTGTTTTGATGAGGAACCCATGTCCGGAAACTTACAATTTCGATGTAAAATAAGTTTGAAGATCGAGACACAGTGGGCTTATATCGTGTGTCTTGTGTTCAGAAAAAGTATTACAGACTTTTTATTCGATTTAATGTAAATTTCATGTACAAACAACATTTTATACGATAATAACAATAATAATAATAATAATAATAATAATATAAATATAAATTATACTAGAAACACAAATTAATATATGTACCTTACACTGCGTAATGATGAAGTCGAGATTAGAGCAAATATAAATTTAGATTTCTTTTAAAAGATGCCAATGTCCGGCAGCCCCTTATTTCTTGTGGTAGGGAATTCCAGTTGCGAGAAGTGAAGACAGTATATGACATGGAGTGATGTGATGTCTTATGTTGCGGTATATTAAGTAAGAGACTATGTTGTGATCTTGTGTTTAAGTTATGGTTTGAGGATAGATACTGGAAACGAGATGATAAATGAATGGGAGTCGAGGTATGTAGGATCTTAAATAAGATAATTAGACAGTGCGATTTTCTTCTCTCTTTACGATGTAGACATGACAATTCGTGGAATAATGGAGAAATGTGATCGTATTTTCGAACATTAAATATGAATCTGATACACATATTATGGACACGCTGCAGTTTGTCCGACAATCCGTCACTTATGTCAGTTAGTAGAACGTCACAGTAGTCAAAATGCGGCATCACTAAGGTTTGAATTAAAATTCTTTTAAGAACTGTAGGAAAAAAATTTTGAGACGCTTTAGGGAATGCATTATGGAGACTATTTAACTCATGCCCCAAATGGGACTCAATGGCCAATCACGTTTCAATGATTTCTGTTTTACAACCAATCAGAGTCGTGTTTCACGAAATATTTATCAGTGTTATAATTACCATATTAAAGAAAGCTCCTCCTTTTTAATATTCTGAACAGGTCTGACCATTATTTTGCAGTGACTGAGACTATAAGAAATACGGCTACCAGATTGTATATATAGTGCATGAATGTCAACACATGCCGCATGTGGGAGTTAATATAAAAACATTTGTACCAATTGATTATAGCACCAAAAAAATAAACCACTGTTTGCACTTTCTTAAATGTATTTTTTCCCAGGTAACAATCCAGAAAAAATATAATTGTCATATTTACATCATACGACATCGGAAATGAATTAATATACAGTTTGGTGTGTTTCATTTTTTCTCCACTAGAGAGCATTCTTACAATTTTGCGTTCCTTCGGCAATAAATAGTATGATCTGGTTGCAGTGATAAACAAAATAAGCAGATGAAGCGTACCTATCGTTTCTCATTTGTTTTCAAACATCGCCGTTTATATTAAATATATAAATATTTTAAAATAACTACAGTTAAATAATGATTTGTGAGCTTAATTTTATTCGTTAAATAGTCCTAACAAATGCCACTCTTGATTTCCAAATTCTCTAGATAAATTCACTCCTCGCTTCGTGAGTCGTAAATTTATCGATAATTTGGAAATCACTCGTGGCATTACTTATGAAGATCTTTTTAGATCTTTGTTTTATAGAAGTAGAAGAATAAAAATAATAATAATGTTCTAGCCTTTGAACATTTATGTAACAATAAACTGCTAATATGACAGAAGTTTTATCGCAAGAATACCATAAAAATTCAGTTAAATGTAATCGCAAATATACGGTCGTAAATTAAAAATGACCATTTCATACGAGCGTTTGTAGAGGGCGTAAAAACAGAGTTGATAAAGCCCGCATTAAATCTGTCAAAAGCAATTGTTTAAATGAGACGTTTATATGAAGATATCGAAACAATAAGCCTCGCACAGGGATTAGGCTGCGTGACGTATTACCCCCACCCTTCTCTCTTTGAACACAACAATCTTGAGTAAACATCAAACGTACGCTCAGCGAATAAATCTTCATTTCTACAGCAGGATGGACGTAATCATTCAAACCCTTTGTGTGTGCAGACGCCCGAGCTTTTTTTTTCATCCCCAAGCGTCGGGGAGAACGTACGTAATTAAGCGTAGCCTTACCAAAAAAAAACACACACATTTTTCAACGTATATATTTATTTTAATATTTCTTTCTTTCTTTCTTTTTATTAATTTAACCTCTCTCCGTCGCCGTGGTATAGTGGCAGAATTCTTACTCCCTACCTTCTACTACGGAGTACTGGTTCGATTCTCAACGGGGTAGGCGATATTAAATCCTTACTTAGGTTCAAGACCCGGAAAAACTTTTCAATAATTCAAACAATGAATTTGTTAATTTCGATTCTCGGCGAGGTAGGGAATATTTAAGTCTTCATTTAGGTCCAGGGTTCGGAAAAACTTTTCAATAATTCAACCATTTTTTTTTTTGGCGGAGTATGGGATATTAAATCTTCACTAAGGTCCAGGGCCCAGGAAAGCTGTACAATAATTCAACCAATTATTTGTTTAAGTTCGATTCTCGGCGGGGTAGGGAATATTTAAGTCTTCATTTAGGTCCAGGGTCCGGAAAAAATTACAATAATACAACCAATTGTTTTTTTTTAAGTTCGATTCTCGGCTTGGTAGGGAATATTAAATGTTCTTTAGGTCCAGAGTCCGGAAAAAACGTTTCAATAATTCAACCAATAATTTTTTATATTTTCAGCGGAATAGGGGATATTAAATCTTCATTAAAGTCGAGGGCCCAGAAAATCTGTACAATAATTCAACCAACTTTTTTTAAGTTTGATTCTCGGCGGAGTAGGGAATATTATGTCTTCATTTAGGTCCAGTGTCCGGGAAAAAAAAAACTTTACAATAATACAACCAATTATTTTTTTAAGTTCGATTCTCGGTGGGGAATCGCTAACAATAGTACATGTCTTCTCAACAGATGATTGGATTTTAAGAATCGAATATTATTTCAGGAGAATGTAAAATGTTGTAAATAAACGAAATAAGACATTTAGGAGACGGGTGAAAGCAGATGGAAATGTAACACGTAGAATTATTTGAACGCCAATAAGGATCAAACATCGACGATAGCCTGAAACACCTTTGAATGTACACCAACGAGAAAAAAAGGTGTTCGGGGAAAACCAGATAATATCAAATGATTAATAAACGTTGGCCTATTACTTTAAAAGGATTTCAAGATTACTTCACCCTTTATCATGGACATTGAGAATTCGGTAGTTTCTATCTATCTATCTATCTATATCTATCTATCTATACTGGCGTAGTCCATTGTTGAACCATAGCCTCTCCATTGTAAGAAGTTACTAGCCCAAGTTAATTTTTAGTTACCTTCTTTGCACTTAGATGTCATGGTTGGCATGCGGTCAACACACCAACACAATGAGACATCTATCAGGCAACTAGGACATTACTAGGACGTCGATGTCGGTAAATTTTGCTTAGAGGCCTCTTTATTCAGGCTTAAGAATCTTTTACGAGCCTAAAAATCTTCAGACTCGGGTCTCACGGTTTAAAGTCCCTCCCAGAGGACTGGCCTCTTGGATTTTTCCATCGTAAAAAAATCAATTGATCCCGGTCGGGCTTGAACCCGCGACCGTCTGAACTAGAGGCAAGGAGCATAACCACTAGTCCATTGCAGCCGCCTGAAGGCAGTTTAATCTGCAACATAGGTGAATAATGCATACTTTTTGTTGTAAAATAAGATTTCATAAAGTACGTAATAGGATTTATTGAATTTAGTATGGATCAGGTCTCTCAGTATGTTACTTGAGTGAATTTTGAACATAGTGCATGCATGTAAAATTTCATTTCTATATAATATCTCCCTCTCAGCGAGGGGGATGGAACTGTCTGATACGCTTTTTACTCTTATGATGGAAAAGCGGAGTAGAACTAATGGGGTCTGATTTCCAAAGGGGTTGTACTAAAGGGATGGATTTGTAGAGGGAGCCTGGATAGTTGTGAATTCTATTCATGTTTGCCAAATTCGTAATTCAAAACGTTAGATGAAAGTTATCCAGGAGTTAAGTCATACAGACTGTTGTAGGCAGGACATGTGGCACGATTGAGGAATGAAAGTGGGGCTAGGAAAATCAGAGGGAAAGGTCCCAGTTGGAAGGCTTAAATTAGGCAGGGAATAATATTATTTAATTATTTTGGGTTGTAATTTTACTATAAACACAAAAACAGAAAGAGACAAATATAAAACTGTCGAAACTTCAAATGATATGATGCGGAACTATACATAAAACATTAAAGAACAGAACAAGAAGAGATACTAGATTCCGATTCCGATTGAGGGTTTTTCCACTTTTCAGCGGTTGCCCTTTTACCAGCCGGCTGCTGGCCCTTCACATCCACATATGTCAATCACAGAGGTAGATGATCAACAGCCAGTATAGGGGTGACATCTGGTTAGCATGTCGAGTCCCCCAGCCGTTATAGCTGGTTCCTCAACCTGGAGCCGCTACTTATTGTAGCTACCCAATTGCCTCACGATGCTGGGTGGGCACCGGTCCCATACTGGCCGAAATACCATGAGAAAATTTCTTCCCCCATGGAGACTCGAACCAGCGCAAGTCCCGTAGCTCTGCGCCAAGGCTTCCTACCTTAACCGCTCGGCTACGGCGCGGGACTAGATTCAAGTTTTATAAAACATTGGCAGTTCCTGCATTATTTTATGGGAGTGAAAATTGGATAAAGTTAAAAAAAAATTACAAAGTAGAATACAAAGCGTAGGAATGAACTTCCTTAGAAGAAGAAAAAAGCTCCACAAGATTGGATCGGATAAAGAATGAAGATATTAGAACAGAGTTAAATATATATCTACTGAATGGTAAAATCAAATAATAGAGTTGAATGGTTTAGAGATGCAGAAAGAAATTGAGCAATATTACCAAAAGCAGCACTTAACTACAAGCCAAGAGGTTCAAGGAATGTAGGAAGGCCAGTGAAAAGATGGACAGAACAACTGTGAGGCGAAACAGGCATTTTGCCTAGCCCGTGAAGTGTAGAAGAAGAAGAATATTAACTATGGTTTGAGAGATATAAAATTATATAGCATTGTAGGAAAACCAGAGGGAAAGCGCCCAGTAGGCATGCCAAGGATGAGGTACGAGAATAACGTTAGACATGATTTGATTTTGATTCATCCCCGTACGTCCCCACTGCGGAGACATGGGTACTTCCCTATTAGGAATTGTTTTAACCACAAGCATTTTAATTTACGTTTATTTCTCTACAGATGTCATGAATGGCATGTGCTTAGCATGCCTACACAATGAGACATCTATTAGTTAACTGTGGTGTTATGTGAATGATGAAGGATGGCAAATTTTGCTTCGAGGCCTATTTTTTCAGGCTTAAGGTTCTTTTACGAGCCTGAGTATATCCAGATTCGGGATCCAAGCTTAAATTCCCTACCGGAGGACTTTTTCCTTGGATTTTTCCATCCTAAAATATTTAGCGACCCCAGTCGGGTTTGATTCCGCGACCCACAGGACCAAAGGCATTGATTATAACCGCTAAACCACCGCCGACGATCAACAACAATTTTAGGGTGGAAAACGTTGGCTCAGGATAGGGATATATGGAGAGCTAATGTTCTCGCGACCATGAATGTATAGGTTCCATACTGGATGAATTCCGGCCGGGTAACTTAAAATTAATTTTAAAAATGGATACTTATTTCATGGAATAAAAGTTGATGTAGCTTACAACAGTGAGTAATGTAAATAATTTCACGAATGTTTACAAAATTCCACTCACAAACAGTCTAATGGGACATTGGATAAGTATTAGTCATTCAGAATATCTCTGCAGGCCGAAGACTTACGATGCTCTGTTTGTTACTACACGTGACGTCATATAAGACAGTGTACACTGTCAGCGTCCCACGTCCCATTCCCCTCTGCACTCTAAGATAGCAGTGTCACGTGATCTATTCCTGCATAAACACGACTGCAGTGCCGTCCGTCAACAACTGCGCTTACTCCTGAAACGGGTAATAATGGCAGCACTGCTATAACATCACAAAACATATTTGGATTATTTTTGACATTAAGAACTTGATTTATAGTCTCTTGTTAAGTCGACTGTACATTGCCAAGTCCTTGGAAGATGGCGCACTCCCTCCGCAGCACCATTTCTGGATATCTCTTTCATTGGTCGATCTACAGCTTTCTGGATATCAACTCTTGATTGAAATCGAATGTCTGATAGAGGTTCTTTGATCTTTGAGAACAAGTTATAGACACAAGGGCTCCCGCCTAGTGAATTTTGTGGATGTTCGAGAACTTCCCAATCCCGCTTTCTAAACAAATTATACTGAACATATTTTAGGGCGGTATTGCTCACTAAATGTTAGAAATGGTGAATATATTCACGAAATATTGCTATTTCGAGACTTTCAACAATAAGGATTTATACAACAAAGACTGATGAACAACATACTACAAGATGACAAAGGTCACCACTAGGATCTCTGATGTCATTACTTATCGAATGCCCTAGAATATTTATTGCACTTACGTCAAATCTTTATCACTGATAACAAGATGATGAATTTTGAGTTTATGTAGTTTTCATGTACATAAACGGCAAGGAGTACGGGTTCGAGATGTATAATACGTAAAATAAACTTTTACCAATCTGAATCGTTCTTTCATTCGAACGAATCCGAACCGTTCATTCGTCTGAACGAATCTGTATCCTCCATTCATTTGAACGAGTCTGAATTGTTAATTCGAATGATTGAATCTGAATCTATCCTTCGAGGTCTAAAGTCTAAAGTGAAATGTCCTGTGATCCGTTATTAGCGGTTGGTGAGCAATTCATCGGTCCACTAGATGAGGGTCCCAGGTTACAAGACAGGGTCCATTTGCCCCGGATAAATTTTGGATATTTAATTTTGAGTTAGCTACGTGCTATGATATGAATGATGGCTGGTGACCAGCAGCGGCAAGCGTCCGTTTCTGCTTCATGTATTGAATTTTTAAAATGCTTTTTTCACGAGATTGTTTTATTTGGGCTCGAATCAATCATTCATTTGATGAAATCAAAATCTTTCACTTGAACGAATCTGCATCGTTCATTCGTCTGAACAAATCTGAAACGTCCTATCATTTGAACGAATCTAAATAGTTCATTCGATTGAAGGAATCTGCATCGATAATTCTTTTGAACGAATATGCATCCTTCATTTATTTGAACGTATCTGAATCTGTCATTAATTTGAGAAAATCAGTATATTTCATTTGAACGAATCTGAATAAATTAATGTGAACGAGTCCGAACCGTTTATTCATTTGAACGAATATGAATTGTTCATTCGTTTGAACGAATCTCGATAATTCATTTAAACGAGACTAAATCGTTCATTCATTTGTAGTATGATTCAAATGAACGATTCAGTTTGAACTAAAAAGCAGCTGGTCTGTGTATTATTCATATTACCTAAAATATTTAACATTTAATGATAGTATTGGTTTCGTGACTTTGGCTTCCATTTTGTTTGATATCTCAAAAAAAGTGACAGGCGCCAGGTTGTCCAGGTAACCAATCACATTACATATTCGTCAACATGATTTATCACTTGTCTTTATTCCCGTTGCTAAGAGACCACAAATCATTTATTACATGTCATCTTTGTTAGGTTGACGTCACTGTATTTGCGTGACAATTGCATGGCGTGCGTATGTGCATAGGGTGACTGCTCCCCTGTTCTGAGGGAGGCGGCTTTACGCGTGCGAAACTCAGAGTTAATCGACAGGGACTGTGGAAATTACAGGTTTGGTGCACCGCAATGTACCCTGTCATCGCATTCCGTATTATTAACATTGGAATTATCGTCGGAGATTAGTTTCAAAGTCCCGCGCCGTAGCCGAGCTGTTCAAGGCATCATGCCTTAGTGCGGAGCGGCAGGGCATGTGCTGGTTAAGTCCCAGAAGGGGAAGAAATTTTCTAATGAAATTTTGACCAGTATGGGACCACTTAGCATGTGAGGAATTTTTATAGTAGCTACAATAAAGTTCTTATGATACATTTTTGGACTAAATAGAGATGAATATAAGGCGAATGGAAAAGACTACGAGTATAACAGTGGGGTACATGATCTTCATAGGAAACTAGATAAATTTACAGTAAAACCTGTCTTAGCCGGAACCTTTATAAGAACCTGTAGAAATGGAAAAAATCTGCAGAACGATAGGATTGTATATTTAAAATCGTCCTGTCTAAGCCGGAAACCTTCATAACGCAAAAAAAAAGACGGAATGGTTTTTAAAGAACCAATAGTTAATTTTTATCTCAGTAAGACGGAATATTATTCTTAAGCACGTTCTAATTACAGTATTAATGACCACACGTGAAAATTCTGCATATGACGCTTTCTGCATTATATCGTTTTACCTTCTTGCGCTGCCATTTATTGCGGGCATATTCTTGCTTATGTGTGCCAGCGGGGAATCCCTCACTTTTCCTTGCCTGCTTACGTTACCTGCGATGGAGTTGGTATAACTCTTCAGTCTTCCTGTAGTTGAGTTCCTTCTCGCTTTTGTGTAATAAAGTTTGTGTTTTCTATTGCCGTGCAAACTGAGCTGTGTTACATGCACTATTTTGTCTGTATTTCAGTTCAATACGTTATGTGTTTAAAGCGTGCATATAAAATCTTTTACACTGCGCGAGAAAATTCATGCTTGTAATTTGGGAACCCTTTGTAGGACGGAAAACTGCCAAGACGGAAATATATTTAAGGAACCGTCATGTTCCTTCATAGACAGGTTTTACTGTTTATATCAAAGGGACATCTTGAATGTGAAAAGATGTGTGAGGGCGTGGATTATCTGAAATGCATTCCATAGTGGGAATGACAAGTTGATTTCCGTTGGGCAGTTTTCTATACATGAGAGTTTATTTTCAACTTTAATAGTAATGTCATTAAATCTTAATGTGAAATTGGCCGCGGTGGACTAGTGGTTATGCTCCTTGCCTCTGGTCTCAAGGGTCGCGGGTTCAAACCCGGCAGGGGTCAATGGATTTTTTTAGGACGGAAAAATCCAAGGAGCAAGTCCTCCGGGAGGGACTTTAAGCCGTGGGTCCCGAGTCTGAAGATTTTCAGGCTCGTAAAAAATCCTTAAGCCTGAATGAAAAGGCCTCTAAGCAAAATTTACCGAATTTTCCCGTCCTAGCACTACCTTGGTTTCCTAGATGTCAGTATGAGGCGGAACGCTGACCACGGACCACTCAAAATGACATCTATACGAAAACAAGTGTAACTAAATTAGTATGATTCAAATTCTTCCTGTAGGGGGAGAGCGCCTAAATCTCTGTTAACGGAAACATGGGCTTACAAAAGAAAAATCTTAATGTCAAAAGTGCAGCGATGCTTGATTATGTAATTCCAATTCTGGAATTCCGATCTGATTGAGGGTCTTTCCACTTTTCAGCGGTTGCCCTTTTACCAGCCGGCTGCTGGCCCTTCACATCCACATGTGTCAATCACAGAGGTAGATGATCAACAGCCAGTGTAGGGGTGACATGTGGTTAGCATGTCGAGTCCCCCAGCCGTTATAGCTGGTTCCTCAACCTGGAGCCGCTACTTATTTTAGCTACCCAATTGTCTCACGATGCTGAGTGGGCATCGGTCCCATACTGGCCGAAATACCATGAGAAAATTTCTTCCCCCATGGAGACTCGAACCAGCGCAAGTCCCGTAGCTCTGCGCCAAGACTTCCTACCTTAACCGCTCGGCTACGGCGCGGTACCAATTCTGGAATTTAGAAGTTTAATTAAAGTACGTATTTATTGTTTTATATTGTTTAAATAAAATGCGGTGATTTATTTCGTATAATGTATATTAACATTACCTTTCGAATATATGTTTGTACATTAGGGTTATAACTTTTTGGACTTTTTGTGAAATAAAATATTTCCTGTGCAATGAATGGATAAACTTTTGCTTAAAACCATTGAAAAAGGCCTTCATTTCACTGAGCTTCAAGAAAAGGTCACCCCCCAAATTAATATCAAATATTGATATATAAATATATTTGGGGGTGACCTTTTCTTGAAGCTCATTGAAATGAAGGCCTTCTTTTTCAATGGTTTTAAGTAAACGTTCATACATTCATTGCACAGGAAATATTTTATTTCACAAAGAGTCCAAAAAGTTATAACCCTATTCTATATACATAAAGGACAGTGGGTTTACTTCCCGCACGAGGTTTTTAATATGTAATATTACAGTACAGTTATTTAGGTTGGCAACCCGGAAATGTAGGAAGTTGAACTTTCAATCATGGCCTCCATTGCTGTAAGTACAACAAAACGCATTGTCGCGCAGAAACAAATAAACATGTTGATAGTAAATTGGACCGGATACGAGGTATTCGTCCAGTCGCCATGTTTATTACCTCTTTACTAAATTGTAAATATATGATTTAATTAGCATTAGCCTATAAATGTATATTCCCTAAATAAACCAGGCAATTCTAATCATAAATTCGACTTGTAAAGGAATTCGCTTAGTTTGCCCAGTTCATAAACGACGCGCTGTGTTGTGTGTCTGAATGACAGCTATAAACTCGTGATAGAGTTGTCCCTGATTCGTATAAATGACGTATGTATCAGTGTTATGTGTTGTTGTCACGCAAACATCTTTTAAATTTTTATTTATTGAAGTGTGTTTAATAATCTAGAAACGTGTATTATGTTCCCCTTGTACCGGACATTCAAGCTTTGAAATCATTCGAATGTGCTTCTTTATCTTCTTGAAATGTAGACATTCATCAGTTATCCATTTAAAATAATGTACTGTGACGTCGCTCTCAGAGGTGGCCTAAATTCATAGTATCCATATGATTCAGTCATTGTGTCTTCAAAGCAATAAATACATTCTTAAGTCAGATTATGTTCCCCTTGTACCGGACATTCAAGCTTTGAAATCATTCGAATGTGCTTCTTTATCTTCTTGAAATGTAGGCATTCATCAGTTATCATCATCATCATCACTCCAGGGATTAGGCAATTGCCCGTTCCGACTTCATAATGCATCAGCCCAACGTCTTCTAGGTCTTCCAACATCACGCCTTCCTCTTGCTTGATAATTTCTTGCTAACAATGAATATCTCTCCTTACTCATTCCATCCATGTGATCAATCCATTTCTGTCTGTAATTCGTGACTTTATCCAATAAAGGCTGTATTTCAATTGTTCTCTTATATCCTCATTTCTTATTCTATCAAGTCTTGTACATCCTTTTACTTGTCTTAGGAACCGCATCTCTGCCGTCTGTATTCTATCCTTCTGTCTTTTCACTGGAGCCCAAGTTTCACATCCATACAATATTGTGGGAACCGCCATAACATTATACATTTTTATCTTGGTTTCTTTTCTAATTTTATTTTTGAATGTTCTCTGTATTGTTCCACACACCGTCTGAAATTTATTTATTTTGGAGTCAATATCTCTTTCCACATTGTAGCCAACATCACAGCCGAAATATTTGAAACTAGACGCCTGTTGTATACTTCGATTTTCTAAAATAATTTTGGATCTCACTGGATCTCTTCCTCTAAAAGCCATGGTCTTCGTTTTCCTTACAGAAATCTTTATATCGTATAACTTACATATTTCATTTAATGCATGCATTGATTTCTGTAAGTCGTCTTCATTTTTCTGTATTATGATTACATCGTCAGCAAATAGAAGATTATTTATGCACACTTTATTATCCATTCTTATTCCTGGATTTACTAAAACTTTCCATTTATTTAAAATATCGTCTATATATATATTAAACAAAGTGGGTGATAAAGTACATCCTTGTCGTAATCCAGTATTTGTTTTGATTGCATCTGTTCTTTTGAATCCGGTATCTATAATTATATATAATTAGTTATCCATTTAAAATAATGTACTGTGACGTCATTCTCAGAAGTTACCTAAATTCATAGTATCCATATGATCTAGTCATTGTGTCTTCAAAGCAATAAATAAATTATTAAGTCAGATTTAATAGAAAATACAGTTAAACTTGATCAAATCGGAATGGCGTGGGACCAATTTTATTTTCCACATTAGGCAACATTCCGCATTATAAAAAAAATAAATTAACCAATCTTATATTCTGGAGCCCGTATATATATCTTTACGTACCTTGGATTAATTGTAGTTCCGCTGCCGTTGGAAAGTGAAGTATGGTATGTACGAACGACTTCGACGCGAAAAAAATAGTCCCATTTCATCAGCGCAACGTTAAAAATGTCTCTTAGGCGCGTATCCTGAAATTAAAAAATGCAGTTTCGGTTTCCACTATACTTTCGTCCACATCCTTTGATTCCCCGCAAATTTCATTTCACACTTCATTGTGCCGTCTTTTAAAACTGTCCACAATCAACCTGAAGATGACTTGAAATCGTTATTCCCTAGGGATATGGCAATAGCTAGATCTTGACTTTGGAACATCGGTCCGGAAATTTGGTGATTTTTTTTATCGTGGACTTGTAAAACACACTTCGTTGATTTCTTAACTTTTTTCTCCTCCTCTTCATTTGCTTCTATGTGTTTTAAAATCTCATAAACTTGAATTTTTCCAGATTTAAATTTAGTCATTATTTTTCTTTATCTTCAATCTCTTTCACTCTTATGACAATGATACATACGATTTAGCCATCTTTATTTCGTAAATTCAGAACGCTACCTGTGAAAGATACGCATACAATCGGTCCCAGAATTTAAACTAATTTAAGATTTTAAGTGCACAGATTATGTGTAAGACAAATGTCATGCGCCAAATATTTGTTAAACAGTGAGCTGCATGTCGTTATAATAAACCAGATATAATAATAATAGTTAAGACTCTTAAACTGCGGTGGGTAGGACGTGTGGCACGAATGGAGAATGAAAAAGGGCATGGAAACTAGTTGTAGGAAAAACCAGAGGGAAAAGCTTAGAATGAGGTAGGAGAATAAAATAACCGGATTTGGGGAGTAGATTATATAGTGGACGATTTGAAAAAGACTAGCTCAAGATAGGAATGGAGAGCTTATGTCCGCACGGCCATGAACCTACGGGTTCGATAGTTATTTAGTTAGTTATGTATTTAAATTGCTTACATTTCAAAATGTCGAAGGCAAAATACCACACAAGTGAATGCGCGTGATAACTTAATGATCGCGTGCTGTTTTAAACTCGAGGAATGAATGGGACACGCGGTATATATTAGAAGAATGCATTGCATAAGAATGCCACCCAAAAGCAGATTCGTGAGGTGTCTCATCTCGCGTGCGACTCCCTCGGGTATAATTGGAGGATCGACTGGCGTGAAATTGCTCTGAAAAAACTTCATTCCGATATAATTCTGCCCGGTGCGTGAGAATTTAACGCACGGAACGCGTGATGCGAATTTGTGACGTTTTCAACACCCCTGCAGCGAGGGTTGCATACCCTTTCGCATACAATTTTAATGGGCTGCTGTCTTCATTAATGTTTTCACAATACACGGGGGTGAAAGGGGGAGGGATTTGGGATTAAAAACAAAATTGACCGTGACACAACAGAAATCTAGAAAAGTAAATTTAAAATATTATATATTCATTTCAAATATGTGGTTTCGCAGCGAGGGGACAGCACACAGTGGGGATGACCTGCAGAAAAACAAATAAAAGAACTGATTTAATATCACTAAATATTCAGAACAACAATAAATGGTTCAAAACTATAACGGTATAAGTGACATTTTTGTGAAAATTGAGTCAAGTGTAGTACCACATGTTATTGGGTCCTACTTATTAATAAAAGAGAGATAAAAATAGTACGAAATTCTAACAAATTATTAATAAGCAGACTTACTCCGTATATTGATGACATAATAGGAGATCATCAATGTGGATTTAGAAGAAGTAGGTGTACAATAGATCAAATTTTAGTAAAAGACAGCTTTTGGGAATATTATGGTAATGTATATTAACTGTAACAGTACAGTGTGATTATAAAGTCCCAGTACATTTTGTGGATAACGAAGCGCAAATAAAACAAAAATTATAAGGTAGTTTCTACTATCAAGTTAGTGTTCAACATAACCTCCATCAATCTCAAAACATGTTTCCCAACGACGCAACGTGGCGTCGCCCGGAAAACATGCACCAACATATCCTCTGTAATCATTTCACTCGCTTGGCGTATGCATTCTTTCAGCACTTGCAGATTAGGAAACTTGGGCATGTACACCTGTTGCTTGATGAACCCCCAAGCAAAAAAGTCCAGGTGTGCGAGGTCTGGCGAACGAGGTGCCCAGATACGAGGAGATGCCCTTCCAATCCTCCTTTTGGGAAACCTGTCACTGTGATACCCTCGTATAGCCAGAGCAAAGTGTGGTGGTGCTCCATCTTGTTGCAATACCACTGTATCAATGATACCATCTTGCTGTAACTGTGGCTGTAAGAAAAGTTGCAACATATCAAGATACACGTATCCCGTGATGGTTTCCTTTGTAAGCTGTCTCTAATTTCCTCGTACGACTGGCCTCTTAAACGCGCAGCAACAATCTCTATCCGCTCTTCAACGGTGAACATATTTGTATCTTTCGAATGGTTGTAACAGAAATACGATATGTGAGCGATTTCTTTAAAATGTACTGGGACTTTATAATCACACTGTATAATAAAACTATCTTTAGTACAGAAGAACACAAGATTACTGCTTTATAAGGTTCTCGCAAGACCAGTATTAAGATATGGTAGTGAAGCATGGACTATACGAAGAAGAGATGAAAGCCGAATAACAGAAAATGAGATGCGATTTATACGCCGTATAGCTAGGCTACACAAAGTGGGACCAAAGAAATGAGGGAATTATGGGGAGTGTTGGATGTAGAACCCATTCTTCACCATATACAAAACTGCCAGACAAACTGGAAAGCCCATCTTCAACGAATGCCGTCTCATAGAATTCCAAAAGCCATACTTCACTACTGCCCCCAAGGTAAAAGATCGCTGGGACGTCCAAAAAAAGCGCTGGATGGAAAATTCCTCTTTGAGACCGTAACAGGCCACACCGCCTAATACTTGCATGGATGATGATGATGATGTATATTAACTGCTTCATTGTAAAAAACATTGTCCATACATGATATACCAAGTCTAAATCCACTTTGTTCCTCACTGATAAGCACATTACTCAATACTTTTAATCTGTAGTTCTTTTCACTCTTTCAACAAGTAGAACAACACAGGAACAATTGGATGGAATGTGTGCAAATAATGACCACGGATAAGATACCAAAGATGACACTGGTGTATAATTCTGGAGGGCGAAGATCAGTAGGAAGACCAAGAAAGTGCTGGGCTGATCAGATGTGAGATTCAATTAAAAGGGAGAAATTATACAGTATCCTGCTAGAGTTTGGAATTTCTAAAAAGCTAGTTAGACTTAATCGAATGTATCTAAATGACACAGAGTAGGGTGCGTGTAGGCAGTTTTCCTATACTTTTCAAATTCACAATGGGTTAAAGCAAGGAGATGCACTATATCCTCTACTGTTCAATTTTGTACTAGAGCATGCCTTCAAATCGTTAGAGGATGAAGAAGGCCTACAACTCAATGCTATTAATAAACTGTTAGTTTATGCCGATGATGCATAATAAGACGATAGCGAGGAGATGATAAGGGCTAACATGCACACTTCATTGAGTAACACTAAGAAATTGGCCTGGAAGTAAATATCAATAAAACTAAATATATGTTCACACATAGAAATATATTATATAATATAAATAGACAGTTAATGACAAATGAGGAAAATTAATATTCAGGCAATAGTGGCGCAACAAACATATGTCAATAGAAATCAAAACCCGCATATACAAAACGATAGTTCGACCAGTTATCGTATATGGGGCAGAAACTAGGGCTGATACAACAAAAACTAAACAAATATTAAGCACATGCGTAATGAAAATCTTAAGAACTATTAAGGGGAAAACATTATTTGATAAAATACACAACACAGAAATTAGGGACAAATGCCATATTCAAGACATAACCAAATTTATTATAGATAGACGAAAATATTGGAAGGGTCATATAGAAAAGAATGGAAGAAAACCGGCTTGCAAAAATAGCTAAATAAGATAGACCATTGGACGGGAGAAGAACAAGAGGAAGACCAGCCAAGAGATGGATAGACAGTGAATGCACATCCAATACGTCTTCCTCCGAGGAATGATTTTGGAAATAAACAGGATGAAAACCCTACAAATTAAGTTTAAGAAGAAGAAGGCAATTGCGAATGGGTGGAAAAAATAAGATCAATATCCCGCATGACACCAGATAGAATTGTAGGCCTACTCATAGCGAGATGAAAGTTACTAGAGGATATGATGTCATAGAACACATGTTATAACAGTAGATGCAATGCTTTAGGCTGATGGATACAGTTTTAAACTCTTTGAAATTGTGCGACAGGTTTACGCCTACTTGAAAGAAACGGGTCAAAGTTAAAACTGGACACACTTTGTCATCCCACGCATGTCGTGAGAAGGAACGAAAAGAGGGTGGTTTAAGAAAATGTCCATTCCCTCATATGTAAGTCGGAAATAATTAAAACATTCCCTAAGCTTGGTGAAGGCGTGACATCGAGGTAGGTTAGTGTGTGTGTGTGTGTGTGTGTGTGTGTGTGTGTGTGTGTGTGTATATATACATATGTATATATGAAGTAAAGTATTCCGACTACAGGCATCAGGAGGCCCTTGGGCTAGTGGGAGGTTAAGGCTACCACTATTTCTGGACAATCGGCACTTGATGTCAGCCCTTCGTGAAGGCCGCCGTTACCCCAGAACAAGCGCCTGGTACTCATTTCCGTTAAAGGCTGAGTCGACCCCAGTGCCATAGTGCCGCCAGAAGTTTTGGGTCAGTTTAAAAATCCTGACCCCACCGGGACTTGAACTCTCGACCTTCCGGCTTGCAGCGCAGTGCCTTAACCACTACGCTACGGCGTGCCCCCCTTATATATATAAAGTTTTTGGAAGAATCAGACGTTTTTGCATTTGTACAGTAAAACCTGTCTAAGAAGGAACATGACGGTTTCTTAAATATATTTCCGTCTTATAAAGGGTTCCCAAATTACAAGCTTGGATTTTCTCACGCAGTGTAAGGGATTTACATGCACGCTCTAAATACAACGTATTGGCTGAAATACAGACAAAATAGTGTATGTGACACAGCTCAGTTTGCACGACAATACAAGACAACTTTATTACACAAAAGCGAGAAGGAACTCAACTACATAAGACTGAAGAGTTTCTCAACTCCCTCGCAAGTAACGTAAGCAGGCAAGGAAATGCAAGGGATTCCCCGTTGTCACAAGGGTATTCCCGCAATACAATGGCAACACAAGAAGATAAAACAATATAATGCAGAAATAGTCATATGCAGAATTTTCACGTGTGGTCATTAATACTGTAATTAGAACGTGCTGAAGAATAATATTCCGTCTTAATGCGGTAAAAATTAACTATTGGTAGTTTAAAAACCATTCCGTTTCTGCGTTATGAAGGTTTCCGGCTTATACAGGACGATTTTACATATAAAATCATACCGTTCTGGAGATTTTTTTCCGTCTCTACAGGTTTCCTTATAAAGGTTCCGGCTAAGACAGGATTTACTGTATATGTGATCCAGTGAGAGAAGCAAATCTGTTGAATAATAAACAACACTTTGTTTCTATTACAAATTTCATCTTTTAATTCTTTAAAACTTCGATATTTCACACCATATTTAATCATCCAATCTACAGAATTGTCCCATACAAATCTATCATTTTAACCAACCAAACGCTACTGTACCCACATTACACAACAGGGAGAAGGACACCTGGAAGACCAAAAAAGATATGAAGGAATTCTTTAATTCTGAATGGAACAGGTATGGACCTAAAACAAAGAAGCGAAGAAGAGGGACTAAAATCATGTCATAAATTCAACTTGCTCGGCATTCGTTAGTTTACGCAGTTCCTGCGCGACGGACATTAAAATAATGTCACCTGCTTTGTGTTGCAATGTAGGCAACATGTGTGTTTTTGTGTTGTGGAATGCAGGTTGTATGCGGCAGTTAAAGTGTGGCACTCAATAAGGAAATACTGAAGAATGTTGTCCCGTCTCAAAGTGAATGAAATACTTTCTACCAAACTAATTAACACAGGATTGTAAAATCCGCGGAATTTCTTGTTCAAAATTAGGTTGAGGACGTACCCGAAACAAAGAATGCAACATAAATAAAAGAACATAATGCAATTTCCTCTGTGTCATTTGATTTTAAGTTGTCTTAAACCTGTTTTTACTTCCCAAATTGGCACGAGAATTGTAGTATCTTTATCCTCGTAAAGATCTAAACATCCTTGAACAATTTTTTAATGTTTATAAATGGACGACGTTATGCATCAAGCGGCTATGCGACATTATGTAAGTTTCGAGAAAACTGCGGTCAATCTTCACTATTTATTACAGCGCCAAACTAACAATGCTGGATATTGTAAGTCATTTTCCTTGTTTGACAGTTATGCATTAATAATCTAAGAGCACGTACATCTGGCGCTTAGCTGCATGATACAAAAATTAGATTAGCATTTATGAAGGTCTGGTTTCATAGTTGTTTGTTGCAAAATATAGAATCTCTGATAGGACTGATGGCGTTCACATGTTTCTATAATAATATATTTAAATCATCATCATCATCATAGGACATTCACGAATTTAAGCCAAGAAAAACACCATCCAGAAGTCTTTTGAGTGGACGTCCTGGTTTTCTTCTTCCTGCAGCTTGATATCTTAACATTTGTGTTGGTATCCTGTGATCTTCCATTCGATGAACATGTTGCATCCATCTTGACTTATAATCAGAAATTTTGTTTTCTAAAGGTTCCATGTGTAATTTTTCTAAGGTGTCTTCATTTTTTTGTGATCTAGTTGTGTGTATCCTGCAGTCCTCCAAAGGTATCTCATTTCAGCAGATCTTAGATAGCAAATATTTAAATACTTGACCCTAAAAGAATGCGTACACTTACTTCATGAGCCAGTGCAACAAATGGCATCAAAATATTTTTAAGTGGAGCTTAGCCGGTTTATGCATAACATGGTTCAAATGTAATCATGTGTCACTGGCAGGGAAATGACCTATTAAGTGTAAGCATTCTCTACTATTCAATATTTTGAAGAGCATCCATAAAATATTTAAAGGAAAAAGGCCTGGAATTAAATGGTATTAATAAGCTGTTAGTTTACGCAGATGATGTAGTATTATTAAGTAATAGCGAAGAGATGCAAAGGGCCAACACGCACACTCTATTGAGTAACACTAAGGAATTGGGGCTGGAAGTAAACATCAATAAAACGAAATATATGTTCATATATATAAAACTTTATACAGTAAAACTTGTGTAATCCGGAACGTGAATAATGCGGAAATCTGTCCAATGTGAACACATTTATTGGTCCCGGCGAAATAATAGCAATTTTACGTGTATTTATTTTGCATAAAACGGAATCTGTACAACGTGGAAACGGAAGGATATTTCTACACAATTAATGAAAAAATTATAAAGCGGAAAGACAGAGATAAATTAGTTTCCACTTCATTGAATACCCGTGAAACAATGAGTGAATCCCCTTTGTTAAATTTAAAAATTTAAATAAATGTTGTTGTATTGTTGCTTAGATCAGTTGGAACACAATTCATTGTTAACATGTCTGAAGAAGGTACAGTGTACCGAAACAGCTGTCACTGAATTATGTAATAAATATGAAAATCAAATAAAACTACGTTTTATTTTTATTTAATTAATAAATAAGGAGTTATTCCTGCCGTCGGGTTAAGTTATACAGGGAATTATTGGAAAACATTAACTCAGGTTAGGGATGTTTGGAGAGTTATGTTTGCGCGGCCAAGAACCTACGGATTCGTTAGTGCCAGTGAGTTAGTTAATCGATAGGTACCTTAACAATGTATCATCATCATCATCATCTGCATTAATGGATTAGGTCTGTTGACCCGTTCCGACTTCAGCCCATCTCTTTCTAGGTCTGCCCACATCTCGGGTGCCTTTAGGTTTGTATTTTGTTATTTGTTTTGGATATCTATCTTCATTCATTCTGTCTATGTGTTGCTTCCATTTTTGTCTATATGTATCTATTTTATCAGTTATTGCAAATATTTCAAGTTCCTGTCTTATTTCTGTGTTCTTGATTCTGTCTTCCTTAGTGCAGCCTTTAACAGATCTCAAAAATTTCATTTCTGCCGCCGTTATCCTACTTAGATTTTGTTTTTTATGTATCCAGGCTTCTGAACCATAGAGCAGTACCGGCACTGCCAACAGTTTATAAAATTTCAATTGGGTCTCTCTTGTTGTTTTGTTATTTAGTGATCGTTTTATCGTACCACATATTCCCTGGAATGTTGCTATTTTATTATTTATATCATTATCATAATTAAATGAAATGTCACAGCCTAGATAATTGAGATGGTTCACCTGTTCTATGATTTTGTTTCCTATTACTATTTTCGATCTGATTTGATTTTTCCCTTGGAATGCCATTACCTTAGTTTTTTCTATGGATATTTTGAGATTATATTGTTCACATATATTATGTAGTTTAAAAATATTCCTTTGAAGCTCGTCTTCTGTATTTGCTATTATTACCTGGTCATCAGCGTATAATAATGTTTTCAAGTAGTGTGTTTTATCTAATTTTATTCCTTTATTTGTTTTTTCGTTCCATTTTTCTATTATATCATTGATGTATAGATTAAATAAAACTGGAGAGATACCTCATCCTTTTTTAACCCCTTGATTAGTATGAATTTTATTTTTACTTACTTCATTTCTAGTTTTTATAACAAAATTTGTGTTCCAGTACAAACTCTTTATAGCTGCTATTAAGTGTTTCGGAATTCCTTTTTCTTTTAAAATTGTCCAGAGTTTAACAATGTAGAGGTGGAAAATCATTCGCCTATATTAGTTGAATGATGGGTAGTTTGTTATGGCGGCGTTTTGAATGACATCTGTCGGAGAGAATACGAGTTAATTACACCGGAAACTCGAGGGAGATTGATTTGATGACAAGTGCTATCTTTATGCCCCTATAGAGGAAACACTCGTGTCCGGTTCTAATTCACCAGATACTTGTTATTGTTTCTCGCGTAGGAAATTCTATTTTGGTTCTGAACTCCCAATGTATCCTTGCACGCTTTAATACCACCACATAATATATTACCCTTCCACAAGGGTACATCTAATAATAACACAATGTCCTACATTTAGACTTACACATACTTAGTTCCGTCACACATCCTACGCCCTGTTTCCTATTCCTACACTTAATAATAACAATAATAATAATAATAATAATAATAATAATAATAATAATCTATCTATCTATCTTCGGGTTTTTACAGCTGCTGCCGTCTTCCCGTGCCAAACCTCCAAAGCCTACGGTCTTGGGCATCTTCGATGCTTAGCCCTCTAGCTTGCATTACTGTCTTCATGTTTTCCTTGCATGTTAACCTTGGTCTTCCTCTTTTCTTCTTTCTGTTCGGATGCCATTCATATAGTTGCTTCGGCCATCGCTCATCTTCCATTCTTAAAACATGTCCTAACCACTTTAATTCCTTCTCAATTCTTTCAATTATGCTTTCTTCTGCTTCCATTATGTTTCTAATTTTTTTATTTGTGACATGTTCTAATTTAGACTTTCTGGCATTTCTTCGTAAATAATCCATTTCTAGAGCTATTAGTCTATTCTTGTAATAATAATAATAATAATAATAATAATAATAATAATAATAATAATAATAATAATTGTGCTTACTTACTTAATACAGGCTTTCAACTTTACAGCAGTTTGCCTTTGATTCCTGCTTTCCAGAGATTCCTATCTTCCCATTGTCCATCTTCCATACCCCTCTTCATCATGGCATCATATATTCCCTCATACCATGCTCTTCTACTTCTTCCCCTCTTCCTTCTGCCTGGTACCATCCAATCCAACACCTGTTTAGGCCACTGGTCTTCCGACATCCGTTGTACATGTCCATATCATTGTAGAGCTCTCTTTGTTATCCTATCGATAACAGTTTCCTGTGCATCCATTTCTTGTCTGATATATGTATTTCGAATATGTTGTAGCCTGGATATTCTCATACTTCTCCGTAATCCATCCATTTCTGTCGCCATGATTATTTTCTGCATCCTTTCATTTATTGTCCAGCTTTCTGATCAGTATGTGAGTATACTTTCTATTATTGTCTGTATAATCTCTTTTTTTGTTTTTCTGGTCAAATTTTTATTCCATAAAAGACCATTCAGGAATCTAATCGCCTTCCTTGCATAATTTACACTGTTAATAATATATTTTTCACAAGTACCAGATTTATCTATTATAGATCCAAGATATTTAAATTCTTCAACACGTTTAATTATCATATTATTTATTTGTAGGTCTTCTGTATTTCCTCCGATTGCTATATATTCTGTATAATAATAATAATAATAACTAACTCACTGGCACTATCGAACCCGCAAATACATGGCCGCGCGGACATAAGCTCTCCATATATCCGTATCCTGAGCCAATGTTTTCCAATCGTCTCCTGTATAATCTACTTCCCTCAAATGATAGTTAATGTTATTCTCCCACCTCATTATTGGTCTACCAACTGGGCGTTTTCCCTCTGGTTTTCCTACAATAAGCTTCCATGCACGTCTTTCATTCCCCATTCGTGCCATAAGTCCTGCCCATCGCAGTCTACGAGACTTAACTGTTCTTATTATATCTGGCTTCCTATAAAGACCATGTAGTTCATCGTTTTGAAGTCTTCTCCATTCACCTGTCTGTTCATCTCTCTTTGGTCCAAAAATTTTCCTAAGAACTTTATTCTGAAATACTCGTAATCTCCTTTCCTCCCTTAAAGTAATAATAATAATAATAATAATAATAATAATAATAATCATTTGTATTAGAAATATTCCACAATACAGTCTTTCTCCTTCAACCCAAAGTGATTTGGCGCCAGAGGTTCCTATTTAAAGCATCTTCTTCTCTCAAATATCTGCTTCCATTCTTCTCCTCACGCCATCTATCCAACGTTGTTTCACTTCTTCCATTAGCTTTCCAATTAAGAATCTTCTGTGGTATTCTATCTTCTTCCATTCTTATGAGGTGTCCTTATCGTTTCATAAGTTTTCCTTCTATTTTTTCTAATGTTTTTTTTTTCAACTTGCATAATTTCCACTTGCTGTTTCTAACTTTATCGCTTCTTGAAATTCTTGTCGATCGCCTCCAAAAATCCATTTCTACTGCTAAGAGCCCGTTGGCTTGTTTTCTACTTACTGTCCAGGTTTCGTACCGATATAATAAAATGCTTTGTAGCATAACTTGGAATATAGTTATTATTATCATTATTATTATTATTATTATTATTATTATTATTATTATTATTATTATTATTATTATTATTATTATTATTATTGGGGGCACGCCGTAGCGTAGTGGTTAAGGCACTGAGCTACAAGCCGGAGGGTCGAGGGTTCAAGTCCCGTTCGGGTCAGGATTTTTAAACTGACCCAAACCCTCTGGCTGCACTATGGCCCTGGGGTCGATTCAGCCTCTAACGGAAATGAGTACCAGACGCTTGTTCTGGGGGTAAAGACGGCCGTCGCGCAGGCATAAAGTGCCGATTGTCTACAAAAAGTGGGAGCCTTAACCTCCCACTACCCCAAGGGTCCGGGCCTGTTGTGGGATCACTTTACTTTATTATTATTATTATTATTATTATTATTATTATATACACCCTTTTCGCTGCACCTCCACATAATAATAATAATGCATTTATTTATATAGGGCCTACAGATGTTCAATGTTTACACATGTTTCTGTCCATCCACTCCATTTCCTCCAGTCCTCTTGCTCTCATTCCAGTTATTTTTTGTATCTACGAAGAAGAAGAAGAGAGAAGAGAGAAATCAATTTGCACTGATGGTCGCACATCGGTCGAAATTCGACCACAATTCATTAAATGTTTAAGTTTGTCACAAATACGTCATTATGAATTAATTATCGATTCATTTTAAAATACGAACAATAGAAATTGTGTGGTATAGCTTGGCTAAGCCATATTTAAAAGCAATGACGCGTCATTAGACATTTGTATACTATTTAAATTAGCATTTAGCGTATTATTATGTGTACGGGAATATATATCCCTTCTTCTTTGTCTCTCACTCCAACCCTTCAATGTTCTATGTCGAGGCATAATGGAAGTAGGTGAGAATATGTAAATATAAAAAAAAATATGTAATGAAATTACTGAAACAAAGATTAGACAGGGTTTGATTTAAATGTAAATAATAAAAGTACTCCTTTTTTAAACCACTAATAATCTAAGAGATCGTAGAACTGTCCATTCCTTATTCCTTTTCTATAAAATACTTCACACATCATCGCCTAATTATTTATCACGCCGCTTCATCAGACTATCCGACACACATAATATTGACACTCGATCCCGCCTCATCACACTGTATATTATTCATTATCTTTTACGGTCTCACTTACCAAAACATGGAATTCCCTTCCGCCCTATGTCAGAGATTGTCAAACTATAACATCCTTCAAAAACAAACTAAAGAATTATTTAATAACAAACTAACTTATACACCTCACTGATAATATTCTTTTAGCAATATTAATATATTTAATTATTTATGAAGATAATATTAAGAATAACAAATATTTTTATTTGTTATGTTTTAAATATTGTATTATCGTAAAATTAGTTTTCAATATATCATTATTTTCCTTTGTTTTTTATATTCACTAGACAGGGACAATTTAATATGCCTTGCTTGTATACATTTTATTATTAGTTTTAGTCTTAATTTTAACTAATATTAACTGGTTGTATTATAGATCGTAATATAGTAGATATTATTTTTTGATCAAATTTTTACTTAGTGTTTAATATTAGAGTTAATTAAGATTGTTATATTCTGATGTAATATATGTTTGTCCTGGTGAGTGGAAGAGAAGGCCACATGGCCTTAACTCCACCAGGCTAAATAAATCTAAATAATAAATACGCGAGAGTAAGCCAATTCGCATTGCTGCTGCACAATTTTCTTTTTTACAACAATGCACTTTCAGTATGAACGTAAACAAATGAATGAGTACACGAATAAATAATACACATAAATTCCTTAGTGACAATTTATTTTATTTTGTTTAATTTAATTTATTTGTAACCACAAGGGAAACTCAATTTAAAATTTTACAAAACAGTAGCCGTTCCAACGTTAACATACGGGTCTGAGACTTGGCCTTTAACGATCTCTGATAAAAATAAAATTGAGACAATAGAAATGAGATTTCTCAGATCAGTTGCAGGTGTATCTCTAAGAGATCAAAATAGAAGTTAAGATATCAGAGATGAATTACAAATATGTAATATAAACGAGAGAATACACAGAAATAAACATAATTGGTTTGAACATGTACAAAGAATGCCATATAATCGTTTAGCAAAACAGCTGCTTCATTATAAGCCTCAAGGCCGAAGAAATGTAGGACGACCAAAACGTCGTTGGAAGGACGACCTGCACCTGCAGCATATAGTGCAGCAGGGAGCGGAACGGGCCAACAGGCCCAAACCTAGAAGAAGAAGAAGATGATGATGATGATGATGATGATGATGATGATGTAACACATATTGTACATACATTTTTTTTGCACTCATACTCTATACGTATGAACTTTAATTATGTCAAATATCACACTCCTCCGTGCGCGCAATCTGCTTAAAAAGGGGTACAAAGTTCTTCCTTAGAAAGCATAATTGAAAGAATTGAGGAGAAGGAATTAAAGTGGTTAGGACGTGTCTTAAGAATGGAAGATGAGCGATGGCCGAAGCAACTATATGAATGGCATCCGAACAGAACGAAGAAAAGAGGGAGACCAAGGTTAACATGGAAGGAAAACATGAAGAGAGTAATGCAAGCTAAGCATCGAAGATGCCCAAGACCGTAGGCTTTGGAGGTTTGGCACGGGAAGACGGCAGCAGCTGTAAAAACCCGAAGATAGATAGATAGAGAAGTTCTTCATTCACGTATTATAATCCATAGTAATTCTGCCCGAAGGCAGGTCCTTCACTGCAATCATAGCATTTCCATGCTATGCTTGCAGCTTTACTAGAGAATTATGTAGGTGTGGTAGCTTCCCGTTGCTTTCCACACCGGTGAAGGATGATGGTGATGATGATAATGATATGGATGATGATGAAGATGATGGCCTTATGATTTCGGGGACCGTTTGGGCCTTAAAGTTTTCCTGACATTTGTCTTACAGGTGAGGAAAAACCCCGATAAAAACCTCACCCAGAAAAACTGCCCCGACCGGGGATCGAACCATAGATAAGGAATTCGCTTGCCTCACGTGGGAATGTACTGGTATGAACAAAGTAGTAATGTCTACGAACATAAATAGACTTTGTAGAGATTTGAAGACCAGTAGATGCTCCCGGATCCTGCCGTTAATTTACGCTCATATCATGTTGTGATGGTACGAGTAACCGGTTGAGATTCTCCCTAATATGGCAGTCACACCATCACGTTTATCTAGAGAAGAAATCGCTCAATCACACAACTGTTAGCCGTGCATTTACTTTCAATCCTCACTGCTTAATGTTTGCTAGTGAATACATATTACCAACATTACAGTACATCCTCATTGTCCTTTAGTATCATTGTTGCCAACTTGATTCAAGATTCATAAAGCGACAGCCATTATGTTGATTTTAATACCTGTACTTCCAGTGTTCATTGTAAACAATTCACACCAAGATACAAATGGTTGTGGTTGTTTTATGTTCACTGTCAAATATTGTATACACCATATTCCGCTTCGACAGAAAACCATTTAATGATGAGGAAAAATCTCAAAATGTTTATATATATATATATATATATATAATTTGCCCTTTAACGATCTCTGATAAAAATAAAATTGAGACAATAGAAATGAGATTTCTCAGATCAGTTGAAGGTATATCTCTAAGAGATCAAAAGAGAAGTTAAGATATCAGAGATGAAAAACAAATCTATAATATAAACGAGAAAATACACACAAATGAACGTAATTGGTTTGAACATATACAAAGAATGCCAAATAATCGTTATCAAAACAGCTGCTTCATTATAGGCCTCTAGGGCGAAGAAATGTAGGAAGACCAAAACGTCGTTGGAAGGACGACCTGCGCCTGCGGCATGTAGTGCGCCGGGGAGCGGAACGGGCCAACAGGCTCATAACTTGAACATGATGATGATGATATAATTTGCTTACCTGTTATGGTGGCCACTAGATGTCAGGGACAACGACTTCCCGCTACCTCTTGTGTGAATTGAAAATAATACATATATAGGAAGAAGAATACATATAAAAAATGTATGTTTGTGTTGGAATACTTGGGTAGCTCAGTTGGTTAGAGCGCTAAACGTACAGAGTTTAGAGACTCGGGTTCAAATCCCAACTCAAGCATTCATTTTTCTTTTCATATAACATATATATATATATATATATATATATATATATATATATATATGTGTGTGTGTGTGTGTGTGTGTGTGTATGTGTGCGATTTTCTATCTTTATATATCTGCGTGTATATCTATGTATGTGTGTGCATTTCTGTCTGTATATGTCTAGTTCCTCGCCATAGCCGAGTGCCTTAGCGCAGAGCTACGGGACTTGCTCTGGTTCGAGTCCCTATGGGGGAAGACATTTTCTCATGAAATTTCAGCCAGTATGGGACCGGTGCCCACCCAGCTTCGTGAGACATTTGGGTAGTTACAATAAGTAGCGGCTCCAGGTTGAGAAGACCAGCTATAACGGCTGGGGGACCCGACATGCTGACCATATGCCACCCCTATACTAGCTTATGATCGTCTACCTCTGTGATTAACACATATGGATGTGAGGCCAGTAGTCAGCTGGTAGGCCAAGGGCCTCCTAGACCTGTCGCGCTTAGAGTATATATATATATATATATATATATATATATATATATATATATGTTATAATTAAATGTTTAACATTGAGCAATGCAAGCTTAATATGGTATGATAAGAAAAATAAATGCCTGGACGGGATTCGAACCCGGATCTCTTGAGTCTGTACCTCAGTGTGATATCCATTACACCACCAGGCGAATCCAATTCAAACATTTATTTTTTATAGTGTGATATCCATTACACCACCAGGCGAATCCAATTCAAACATTTATTTTTTATTTTTAAAATAAATGTTATCCATTACACCACCAGGCGAATCCAATTCAAACATTTATTTTTTATTTTTAAAATAAATGTTTGAATTGGATTCGCCTGGTGGTATAATGGATATCACACTGAGGTACAGACTCAGAGATCCGGGTTCGAATCCCGTTCAGGCATTTATTTTTCTTATACCATATATATATATATATATATATATATATATATAATGTCTACATGTATATCTGTGTATATGTGTGCATTTCTGTCTGTAGGCCTGTATGTCACCGCTGTGGTCTTGAGGTAGCGTGCTGCCTTGTCACGCAGCGGGCCCGGGTTCGATCCCCGGTCGGGGCAGTTTTTCTGGGTGAGGTTTTCATCGGGGTTTTTCCTCACCTGTAAGATAAATGCCAGGAAACCTTCAAGGCCCAAACGGTCCCCGAAATCATGAGGCCATCATCCTTATCATTATCATCCTTCACCGGCGTGGAAAGCAACGGGAAGCTACCACGCCTTCAATTCCCTAGCAAAGCTGCAAGCGTAGCATGAAAATGCTATGATTGCAGTGAAAGACCTGCCCTCGGGCAGAATTACTATGGATGGATGGATGTCTACGTGTATATCTGTGTATGTGTCTGCTTACAACCTTTGACATATCTACACTACCAAACATTACTATAAATAATATAATTATCCCTTATTCTTCTTCAGTAATAGATCTTTGACTACATCTAGACGCAAATTTAACCTGGCAAACACAAGTGAAACACATATGTAAAAAGACTTTCTCCATCTTACATTATCTTAGACGTTTAAAGAATTTTCTCCCAGTTTAGTTAAAACAAATCCTTGTGCAGAATCTTGTGTTACCACACTTCGATTATTGTGACATTATATATAATGATCTAAACTATGACTTGTCGCAGAGACTGCAGCGTGTTCATAATGCTTGCGTTCGATTCATTTTCAATATCCGCCGTTATGACCATATTTCCGAACACTTTAATAACCTCTCTTGGCTCCGTCTTACTGACAGACGTAAATTGCACTCTCTTTCACTACTTTTCAAGCTTCTGAATTCCTACATCCCCTACCTGGCGTCTAGATTTGAGAAGTTATCCTCTTACCACAATATTGACACTAGATCACAAGATAGCAGTCTGCTAACAATTCCTCTTCATAGCACTTCCTCCTATTCTACTTCCTTCACAGTAGCCTCTGCCCGCTCCTGGAATCTCCTTCCTCAAGATATCAGGGGTTGCCGCACACTTGGTACCTTTAAGTCACGCTTATACAGTTACCTGTTGTCTAATAATTAATTTTTCTCTATTTATTTAATTTTATACTATGTCATTAATCTTTTCCTGTTTTTTATATATATTGTACATATTATATATTTAATTCGTTAAATTTAGAGTAAATCAAAATACATTATAAATATTAATTGTATTGTATTCATAACTTGTAATCGTTTATTATATATATATATATATATATATATATATATATATATATATATATGTATATATTGTAATTTAAGACTTTTTTTTTTGTTTGTATTTTTTTAAACCTGGTTGAGTGGTAGACAAGGCCTTAAGGCCTTAACTCTGCCAGGTAAAATAAAGCTATTATTATTATTATTATTATTATTATTATTATTATTATTATTATTATTATTATTATTATTTCTTTGTGCGTGAATTTGTGTTCATGTATTTCTGTGTATTTCTTTGTGTCAGCGTGCATTTGTGTTTGTTAACCCTTAAATTGGCAAAACACAAATTTCTTCTGTTAATTATTTAAATGTGGCGGACCGCAGTGAAAACGGAAACTTCTATAACTGTTATTATTAGATATATTGTATAATTATACACACATTTAAATGGTTTCTTTTTGTTCGTTTTCTTCTGATTTATTTAAAATGTTAAACTAACTGAACCAACTGATGTATCCATAAAGATACATTACGAATTTAAGGGTTAAAGTTCTAACATTGCTGTTAGATATTTTGACTTACAAATGTGACGTCATACCATATGCAACTTTGTATTCAAAATACAGGTTTTTGTTTTTTAGTGTTGTGATTGGTATGCACGTAGTAGTTCCCCACCCGAGTCCTGGTGACGTGTCACGCGGTCACGAGAGGTTTATCAAATAGCGTGTGGAAGTTCACAAACGAATGTACATTTATAGATATATGAAACATCGGTTTGTTGATAATATTGCGAGCTGTAAATTAAAGCCTGATTTCATATTCCTGTGTTGAAATGCGTTCGCTATTAATTTTATCGTTTATTATTTTTTTAATGCTCTAAAACAACAGTCCCAGTTGAGATTTTCATTCAATTACAACTAACTTTATCGTGGCAGGTTGGCCAACCTCCTGGCAATAAAGTTACCAGTTTTACAGCGTGTCCACTGATAACATTTCACATAATAAACCACGTTTATAGGTTGGTATTCCTGTCGGCCAGATTGTAATTGCTTATTCCGAAATTAAGTCGTCTACAATTTAATGGGTTGTTACCTGACATTTATTTTAACATTTTTCATGTTTGTTATGTAATCGAAAAACATTGTGGCATGTTGTATCTTATGTAAAGAAGGCGCTACCAAGCATTCAGCATACCGACAGTAGGCAGATTAATTTTAGTTAATTAGTTAATATGCATGTAATTAATTTAATGGCTCAACGAGTAGGGTGCGTGTAGGCAATCAGTTTTCAGACACTTTTGAAATCCAGAATGGGTTGAAGCAAGGAGATGCACTATCTCCTCTACTATTTAATTTTGTACTAGAGCATGCCATTAAATCTTTAGAGAATGAGGAAGGCTTACAACTGAATGGTATTAATAAGCTGTTAGTTTATGCTGATGATGTAGTACTACTGGCCGATAGCGAGGAGATACTAAAGGCCAACACGCACACACTATTGAGTAACACTAAGAAATTAGGACTGGAAGTAAATATCAATAAAACTAAACATATGGTCACACATAGAAATACATTATATAATGGAAATGGACAGCTAATGATAAATGAGGGAAATTTTGGGGAAGTGGCTGAATTCAAATACCTAGGAACAATAATCACAAATAGGAATGAGATGCACAAAGAAATTAAACATAGGCTCAATTCTGGAAATGCGTGCTATTATGCATTGCAGGAGACTCTTGATGTCCCCACTCCTTTCAAAAAACGTTAAACTGAAAATATATAAAACTATTATTCTACCAGTTATATTATATGGGTGCGAAACATGGACTCTTACTTTAAGGGGGAGGAAAGGAGATCACGAGTATTTGAGAATAAAGGACTTAGGAAATTTTTGGGCCAAAGAGAGGTGAAGAGAAGGGTGAATGGAGAAAACTTACATAACAATGAACTACATGGTCTTTATAAGAAGCCAGATATAATAAGAACAGTTATCTCTCGTAGACTGCGATGGACAGGACATGTTGCGCGTATGGGGAATGAAAGACGTGCATGGAAACTTCTTGTAGGAAAGCCAGAAGGAAAACGCCCAGTTGGTAGACCAAGAATGAGGTGGGAGAACAACATTAACTATGATTTGAGGGAAGTAGATTATACAGGGAATGATTGGAAAGCATTAGCTCAGGATAGGGATGTATGGAGAGCTTATGTCCGTGCGGCCATGAACCTATGGGTTCGATAGTGCCAGTGAGTAAGTAAGTAATTAATTTAATTAGGTTAGGAAAGGAGAATTTAGTGTACATCCATATCTTAAAAACATGTTTGGGGATTTATTTCCAAGTTTAATCATACCGATTCCACGCATATGTTCTGTTATCTAGTGGAAGTTACATTAAGCATTCGCACTTGCGCACTGGGATTCCGTGAAACTATAATAATAATAATAATAATAATAATAATAATAATAATAATAATAATAATAGTAATAATAAAACACCATATTACGTTTATATGACGCTTTGCCTAGACCAGTGTTGACCTATGGTAGTGAAGCATGGACACTAAAAAGACAACATGAAAGCAAAATAGCGGCTTGTGAAATGATATTCATGCGCAGAACAGCGTGTTACACTAGATGGGGTCGGAAAAGGAACAACGATATCTTAAAAGAATTGAAGACTACGCCAGTTTTGGAATATATTAAACAGTACCAACTAAATTGGAAACACCGTTTAGAAAGAATGAGTTCAAATCGGATCCCCAAAGCTGTTTATAATTATATACCAAGAGGACGAAGATCTCTGGGCCGTCCTATGAAACGCTGGAGTGAAAATTTTCTATAGGATCGTAACAGGCCTTGGCCTAATACTTGGAAGGAAGAAGAAGAATATTTTTTTATATTTTTTTCAGGATTGTTTATGTTATACACAATTATCCTCAACCAAAATATAGAATTTTTTTCTTCCACACTTCACGGTCTTGTGTGTCAGCTTCTGTCATATTTCTCTTCTTCATGTTGTCTTGAATTCCCTTTATCCACGTGGCTTTGGTCTATCACGTTTCCCTTTTCTGTGACTCATATCCGAGGCTATGTGTTTTGGTTTTGTAGCATTAAGTTATTTTTTTACAATGTATGAGGAGCTGGCCCATAGCATCAACCCCCAACCTGGAGAACCAGAGACTTTTTCTGGAGTCCACCATAGACCAGTTGCTTTCACTGCAGCTAAGAGTCTGATCCATCCTTTATTACCTCATCTGCACCATACCATACTCTGCTGCATCTGTAGTTGGGGTCTTCACCGTAACCTTGGCTAGGGACCCTCACAAGGTACTATCAGCCGGGTCAGCTGAATCTAGGATTTTCAGGCTTGTAACAGAACCACAAGCCTGAATAAAAAGGCCTTTGTGCAAAATTTACTGACCGTTTCTCATCCAGTAATACCTTAGGTACTCACTAGGTGTCTCATCGAGGCCCCAAGTTGAATCCCATCACTGGCTCACACCTGTGGGTAACTTGGTCAATAAGTTCCCATTAGGGAGCGTCCTAATCCCGGCACATGGAAGAAAAGAGCTTAAGAAACTATTATTATTATTATTATTATTATTATTATTATTATTATTATTATTATTATTATTGTGGGGGCAGAGGTTAATTGAGATTTTCGGATCTTTGATCTGGTCAGAAACCCTGATGGAACTGATACTTAACCTCTGGGGTGAATTTCGGTAAAGTCCGAAGTCTCTAATTTCGCCAAATCCACTCTCCTCACGTCCAAGTTGGGGCCCCTCGGGACCTTCTTAAGATCTTTTAAGATTTTATGATGCAAAATAAAGAGTGGGGTGTGGAAAGAAACGGGAAGCTACCACACCTATATATCCTTAGTAAAGCTGCAAAGGAACTCATAAAGAAGAGGAAAAGAAATTGGATTGGCCACTGGCTAAGAAGGAACTTGAATGCTGACGATTGCCATAAAAGGAATGGTCAACGGAAGGAAAGTTAGAGGCAAAAAAAGTCATCAGATGATAGTACTAAAATAGATTGTATTTATGCGGATACAAAAAAAAAGGAAAGCTCAGTTGAGGAAAGAGTGGAGAATGCTGAGTTTGCAGTGAAAGTCCTGCTATTGGACAGAACACAATGTATGTATTTGTTTATTATTATTTCCTAGTAATACCTTATTTGCCCGCTAGATGCCTCATTAAGTCGGTGTGTAGACCGCATGCCACTTATGCCATCTTTGGACAAATAAGGTAACTAAAAATGAACTTTGTGTATAAACTCATGATAAAGGAGACGCTATGGCTCAAGAATGAGCTATGCCATTAATCAATCTAATCAATCAATTATTATTATTCATTCATAGTGTTCTGCTCAAGAGCGGGTCTTTCACTGCAAACTCAGCATTCTCCATTCTTTCCTTAACCCAGCTTTCCTTTTTTGCATCTGCATACAAACCATTTATTTTAATATTGTCTATCATCTGATGTCTTTCCCTGCCTCTAACTTTCTTTCCGTTGACCATTCCTTCTAGGGCATCCTTCAGCAGGCAGTTTTTTCTTAGCCAGTTGCCATTCCAATTTATTTTCCTCTTCTTTATGAGTTCCATCATTGTTATTATTATTATTATTATTATTATTATTATTATTATTATTATTATTATTATTATTATTATTATTATTATAGTGGAAATATGGATAATATAATGCTTTAAGAACTGCAAGTATAGTGATATGATTAAATAATAGAAACTCCTGGGAATAAATGGAGTAAAAACTAGAAATGAAATTCTTTCCTGAAGAGTTTATTTAAATATTGACCTAGGTTAGAGAAATGAAATGAAAACAATGAAGGGTTTCATTAATATTTAAAACAAAACCACCCTAATGACATGGTTTGTCGCCCTGCAAGTAGAGGAAGACATTTGTTAGTTTGAAAAATGTATTCACAGAGAGACAGAAGGTAGTGGCGACGCCCACTGTACAGGGCAGAAGATCTGAGGGTGACTTCCCCGCTGAGAAGTAAAATGTTTTGACAGTTTTGTATTAGGGTACAATAGACCTCACAACAACAACTGGAAGCTTTAAAAAGTTATGTGGGGGCAAGTCAAGCTTTTATTTTCTTTTTCTACTTTATAACTTGACCTGGGATATTTAAGTTCTAAAAAAATAAGTTCTGTTTTCATACAAAATAGGTTCTAAAATATATTTTTAGGTAGATTCAGGTTTGCAAATTGATTACGCATTTATAAATTAAAAATATATAATTCATTATTTTTAATTAATTAATACATGTATTAAATTAGACATTAATTGCAGTATATTATATACGAACTAACTGACTAATCTCATTTCCTCCCTTAATTAGAAATCATCATTATCATCATCCGGTATCATGGCAGCTACCGTCGTCTTCCGGAAACCAAATGACATTCATATCTGTCCATCCATTGATCTTCCTCCAATCCTCTGATATTCATAGCTGCTTGTACCCCTTCTATCCAAGTTTTATTCGGTCTTCCTCTCTTCCTCCTTTCTATTGGAATCCATTCCATAACAATTTAGGCAATCTTTGCTCTGGCATTCTTTTGACATGGCCATACCACTGTAATATTGTCTTTTCTATAATGTCTATGCTATCCGGCTGTTCTTGTACACCCATAATTTCCGTTATTTCTTTATTTCTTATTCTATCCATTCTAGATAATTAGAAATATAGATATATATTTTTATTAAGTATTTTCTCTATATTACAGTAGTTATCCTTCAGTCCACCCTCCATGGCATCTTTACCTTGTCGTGATGGAGTGGCGTGTGTTCTTAAATGATCCCGAGATCTATGCCGGCGGTAGCATTGCTGCCGATAGGGTTACCAATGCCGGAGTGGTCGAAGGTGATAAGCCAGGCGAAAAAAGTACCTTGGTCGAAAGAGTGACGGTCTTTCACCGTAAAAATACAACCGTCAAGAAATGCGGAAATAGGTTCAACTGGGGTAAAATTTTCCGGAGGTCGAATAGTTCCCCATTCGGTTCTCCTGGCGGGGGACTATTTCAGGAAACCATTGGCTTAGGATAGGGATGTATGGAGAGCTTATGTCCGCACGGCTATGAACCTACGGGTTCGATATTGCCAGTGAGTTAGTTAGTTATCCTTCAGTCCAAATGTATTTTGCTCCGCCACAAATTTGTATCCTCAGCATAATACGAACAGTTTGGTCTCGAAGACTGCGATGGGCAGGACATGTGGCACAAACGGGGGTATGAAAGACGTGCATTGAAGTTTCCTGTAGGAAAGCTAGAGGAAAAACGCCCAGTTGGTAGACCAAGAACGAGGTGGGAGAATAACATTAACCATGATTTGAGGGAAGTAGATTATACAGGGGATGATTGGAAAGGATTAGCTCAAGATAGGGATATATGGAGAGCTTATGTCTGCGCGACCATGAACCTATGGGTTCCATAGTGCCAGTGAGTTATTATATTTTATGTGCATTTGCCATTTTGGGAATTCCCAGTAATTGTCACCGGAATACTGAATGTCAAGTCAGCTATTAAGAAAGTCTTGGCAGCGTTGCCGGTTCGTCGCAAGTTGGCAGCATTGCTGAATGATTGAACAGCCAGCGCCCCTGGCGGTATGTCCACACAAAAGTCTGCGGTTCTTGTGTAAACATGGCCGTCACATGCATGAGTGTTGGCTCCACAGGAGCCTTTTTATTCAATACAGCTTCCACTCGTGTATTTCTGTTTGTCTTAACTTCTAACGTCTCGGTAAATATTCCTCTACCAGTGTGGTCCGAGTCCACCCCCAGGCTAAACTTCTTCTCTCAACCCAGACATCAATATTTGCCTAGTGGACATCTTTTTGTTTGGTTTTTGAATCCAGTGATAATTATCATAAAGAGAGAAAATAGCTGTCTAACACTTCACAAGTTGTTGCATGTCATGAAGATGTCAGTTAGGGAACGAAAGAAAGAAAAACATTTTGATTGCATGATAGGCTTACTTAATACATGCTTTTGGTGAATCCCGATGAAATAAATCGTGTCCGGGACTAACACTGCCAATAAGAAATTCGTATAGATTTGATATATATATATATATATATATATATATATATATATATATATATCAGACGAAGTTATAATTAAGTTTATATATATATATATATATATATATATATTATTAGATACAACTTTCCTCATTAGATGATTGCCTCAAGGACAAAGTGATACAGACAATTTTTGGAATTTATGAAATACATTTTGTAAATACATTTTAAAAAAATTCAAATTGTAGGCCTAATTGAAGTATACATACTATAAAGTAGAAATTTTGTAAATATGGCTTCTTAAAATTGAAATTGATCCTATATGACATGATAAGGAAAATAAATGCCTGGACGGGGTTTGAACCCGGACCTCTGGATTGATATTCCAGTGCGCTACCAATTACGCCACCTGGCAAATCTAGTACAAACATTTATTTTTCTAATATATATATATCCATAGTAATTCTGTCCGAAGGCAGGTCCTTCACTGCAATCATAACATTTTCATGCTATGCTTGCAGCTTTACTAGGGAATTGTAGGTGTGGTAGCTTCCCGTTGCTTTCCACACCGGTGAAGGATGATGATGATAGTAATAAGGATGATGATGGTGATGATGGCCATATGATTTCGGGGACCGTTTGAGCCTTAAAGTTTTCCTGACATTTGTCTTTACAGGTGAGGAAAAACTTCGATAAAAACCTCACCCAGAAACACTGTCCCGACCGGGGATCGAACCCGGGCCCGCTGCGTGACAAGTCAGCACGCTACCTCGAGACCATAGCGGTGGACTTTATATATAAAATAAATGTTTCTTGGGTTTTTCGAGTCATAGATTCAAGGATGACAACTGGCCACTGATTCCAACGTTTCGATATGCTCCCCACTTGCCATTATCAAGGAATGATAGCTTCGAGATACTTGTATAGGTCTTACGTATCATCAGTAATGCATGTCTGACACGCAACTGGACAGTGCCAAGAAACTTTTCTTAATCATTCTTAGCCTATATCTGCGAAATGTAACACACACACATACATATATATATATATTTATATATATATATATATATATGTGTGTGTGTGTGTGTGTGTGTGTGTGTGTGTGTGTGTGTTATAATTAAATGTTTAACATTGGGCAATGCAAGCTTAATATGGTATGATAAGAAAAAATAAATGCCTGGACGGGATTCGAACCCGGATCTCTGAGTCTGTACCTCAGCGTGATATTCATTACACTACCAGGCGAATCCAATTCAAACACTTATTTTTCTTATATATAAGTGTTTGAATTGGATTCGCCTGATAGTGTAATGGATATCACGCTGAGGTACAGACTCAAGAGATCCGGGTTCGAATCCCGTCCAGGCATTTATTTTTCTTATAATACCATATATATATAAAGTTGGTTGAGTCAATTTGTATTTTTGTTGCTTTTTATGAATTCAGTCTCAAAACCGGTACAAAATATATTGTATATTGGTTAAAAGTTGAAACAATGGCTGCGGGGTGACGTGATAGCTAAACGCCACTTATAATAGTGTAGATATTGTAGCAATGGAAGCGCTGTCCTTGGGGATGGCTCTGGGCTCGCGGGTACAACTTCATTACCACACAGCGAAACACTATAAAACTTTAAAAGGTGCTGTAAAACTCGCAAGATAATGCGCCATGTCGAGTGAGAAACATGCAACAAATGCTTTTTGCTTTAAAAAAAAGTGTTTATACCCTCCTTCTGTACATAAAACAAAATATTATGTCAATACGACCAACCTAAAAAAAGAACATAATAATTTTATTCGCCATGGATGAGCCTTTCGATGTAAATTACTGTGGCATTAGGGCAAAAGTACATAAGTCCAATTTTTGTGATTTTTATTTTGTAGACTAGCTAATACCCGGCGTGCGCTGCTACGCCTAAATAAATGAAAATGAATGTGCTTTTATGTTTAGTTGAATAAGTAGAAGGAAAAATATATGTTATATCGTAATTATTTTTAGATACCACGTGCTGATTATCGGTGTTGCCCGTGAATCTACTTATCTCGATCTTCTTGTCGTAGCGTAGTGGTTAAGGCACTAAGCTACAAGCCGAAAGGTCGAACCTTCTGGCGGCACTATGGCCCTGGGGTCCACTCAGCCTCTAACGGAAATGAGTACCAGACGCTTGTTCTGGGGGTAAAGGCGGCCGTCACGCAGGGCTGACAACCTGGCTGGCATCAAGTGCCGATTGTCCAGAAATAGTAGGAGCCCTAACCTCCTACTACCCCAAGGGCCTCCTGAGGCCTGTAGTGGGATTACTTTACTTTACTTACTTACCCCGTGCTGATTTACGGTATTGCCCGGGAATCTACTTATCTCGATCTTCTTGTCATAAATGAGCTAAAAGGTAAAATTCGTTATTGTGAGTTATCCATAAAAGAATACCCGCCATGTGCTGCTATGCTTGCACAGGAATCTATGTACTTGTCTCGATCTTCTTGGCATCAATGAAAGACAAAAATGGTTATTGTGAGCTATCCATAAGAGATAAACATATGCTGTCGCGGACACTTTGTAGAGTTTTTAAGATAGACCTATTCATTACTGTGTATATTAATTTTGTGTATTTGTTATGGTTTAGGCAGCGTAAGCCATTTAAGCGTCCAAAGAGCTACTTCCTTCAAGTTTTCCACTACAAAGGGCTATTTTTAAGGGTGTAGGAGATGAGTATCACAACTCTCTTATATCCTATGTTCACCCCGGGAATTCTCTGAAGATTTTTCAAAAAGCCCCATCACAATCGGATCAACGGTATGGCCGCGCATAAAGTACGAAGAAAGAAACAAACATTCATTTTTATATGTTAGATTAATATGTCAGAAATACAGCATTGTTCTTCGTCTATCATAAGGGTAGAGTTGTTGAGTGATAGCTAATTTCTTATGGTAGATATCTCTTGGTCAGAAGTAATGCAAATCTCAGATTATTAATAAATAGCTGTTTTCATATCAATAGTTCAATATATGTGTTTGGGGGATGAAATGAAATGAACACAATATGTTGCACATTTTTGCACATTTTCGTGAGATTACTACATTTCCCCCCTTTTTTCCCTTTTTTTATGCTTCAGAACTGTTTCCTCCACTCTTTTCTGCGTTTTTAAAAGATAGGACAGAAAAATGTATATGCTTTCTTCTTGAACAGATTTTTAAAATCTCGGCCAAAAATCAACAATATAAAAAAAACATTAAAATATAAGTGGAAGACGACCGACTTGAAAAAAAGAGCTAAATAATATATATGAAATTATACAAGGCAATGGCAGTTCCTATTATTACTTATGGATCCGAAAAATGGACAGTGAAAATACAAAAATCTGCCACAATACAAGCTGCTAAAATGAAATTCCTCAGACCAATAGCAGGATATCAAAGAACAGACAAAACACATAAAACAGAAATTAGACAACAATTAAAAGTAGAGGAATTAAACACAACAATAGTGAAATACAGAACCAACTGGAAACAACACTTGGCAAGGATGACTGAGAATAGAATACCAAAAGCAGCATACAACTATTCACCACGAGGAAGAAGAAATTTGGGAAGACTAAAGAAAAATATGGAAACAGCAGCAATTTGGAGCCTTATCAGGCTAGTAAATACGCCTAAACCGCGAAGAAGAAGAAGAAGAAGAAGAAAGACTATAGAACAATGGACGGGAGAAGAACAAGAGGAAGACCATCCAAGAGATGGACAGACAGTGGATGCACGTCCAATACGTCTTCCTCCGAGGAGTGATTTTGGAAACAAACAAGATAAAAATCCTACAAATTATGAATAATAAGAAGAAGATAAGACAACTGGAACTTAGCTCGGAATTAGTATAATTAGCTTTTAGTATAGTATCAGTGCATTATCAATAATGCAATCACCATTCACAGTTATTAATAGCTGTGATTGTGTTTTGTAGAGACTCGGAATTACTATAAGTAGCATATAGTATAGTAGCAGTGCATTTAACAAAAATGCTATCACCGTTCACAGTTATTAATAGCTGTGATTGTGTTTTGTAGAGAATAAAACTGGATGATTAATTGTGTGCTCTTTCAGTGAATGTAGTTTTTTTATTCGCAAGCGTATCGACGTATTGGACAATTCAGGGCAGCTAACAAATTAGCATAGCACAGTAGCAAAACCTGTCCCCACCTCCAGCCGGAAATCGAAGCACTAGTGGCAACTTTGTTATCTATTGTTCCATTTCACAGACTTACGTCCAGCCTAACTCGTGCTGCGTTGAAAACTCTATCACCCACCAACTAACTGCAGAGAAAAAAGTCTTCTCTAGTCACTCATTTGGGTATTAAGTAACTCAGTGACATTATCGAACCCGCAGGTTCATGGTCGCGCGGACATAAGCTCTCCACACATTCCAATCAGGAGCTAATGTCTTCCAATCATCCCCTTTATAATCTATAATACAGAGTTCCCACAATGCACTGTGGCAAGTCATTCACTCAGCCTCCTGAGTAACTATATAAATAAATCCCAATTGGCAATAAAAATCAGATACAATTAGAATATCATTGAACGAAGCAGTTACTGGACTTAGGTCATATTTATATTCAGATTGATCAGGGAAGCGAGTGGAACCTGATTATGTAAGAGCAAATGTCATATAAAATGATCCGAAGAGGTCAGTATTAATGTAATGAAATGACTAGTTATTAAGTAGGGTAATGACAACTCAGGTAATGTCACCCTTTGTTTTGTGAAGACGGAAGTGGCTGACACATGATTATAACTTAGTAATGACAAAATCCTTTGTTCGACAGATTAAGTAGAAATATCTTCTAAGCCTGCAGTTAACTGATTTATCGTGACTATTTAACTCATGCCCCAAATGGGAGTCAATGACCAATCATGTTTCAATGATTTCTGTTTTACAACCAATCAGAGTCGTGTTTCACGAAATATTTATCACTGTTATAATTACCATATTAAAGAAAGCTCCTCCTTTTTAATATTCTGAAATAGTATGATCTAGTTGCAGTGATAAACAAAAGAAGCAGATGAAGCGTACCTATCGTTTCTCATTTGTTTTCAAACATCGCCGTTTACATTAGATATATAAATATTTTAAAATAACTACAGTTAAATAATGATTTGTGAGTAAACAGCTTAATTTTATTCGTTAAATAGTCCTAACAAATGCCACTCTTGATTTCCAAATTCTCTAGATAAATTCACTCCTCACTTCGTGAGTCGTGAATTTATCGATAATTTGGAAATCACTCGTGGCATTACTTATGATAACCATAACACGTCCAGAGAATGTCAAATTCCCGTTTACCAAAGATGATTTACCACCTCAACCCTAAAGGCAAAAGAGACCTCGGAAGACCCTTCAACCGATGGAAAGATCAGTTTTTGTAGTCGCAGAACGGGCATCATCACCCAATACTGCATTCGGAAGAAGAAGAATAAGAAGAAGAAGACCATAACCAATTTGCTAAATTTACAAGCGGGGGTTTTACCCTGAGACAAAGAACGCTAGCAAAAAGTGTGGGAATATGGCAATTTTCTAGCGTCTGAAGCCTAGGAAAAACCCAAGCCAAGCTAATGTTTGTGACCACTGTACGTGAAGCCAGCACGGGAAAAAGGTCCAACCTCTGATGGCATAAATCGCCAATGATAAATTTGTAACACCCCCATGATTAAAATAGGAGAGTTCGTTAACCAATTATATGTTTTGTTATATGTGCCTAAGCACTGATCTCAGGTCCACGAGATCGATGTAGTGGGAGTAACGAGTTTACCTAATAGGCGAAAGAGGCTTCTCCTCGCCACTTCGTTCCGAAACTTAAACATAGTCACTTCTCGTATACAATTATTAAACATAAAGTCACTTTACTTCATACACGAACTTAAGCCACTTCTCTTCTACAATTACACAAAGCCACTAACGAGGTAAACCCACAACTGACGACCTCGGCGATTAGAGATCAGTGCGAGGTAATTCAAACCAAAGAGTGTACAGTGCTACATTATTTCGTGTTCTTCAGACAAGAATAAACTACATTTAAAAGAACCTATTTACACATTAATTCTGCTCGTGGAATCCCTAGATAAGAACTCATGCCTACCGGTATTCCAACCTGAGCGAACCTACACCTAAATTCCTCAGTGAACCGGCGAAATCCATTTATAAATCCAGCGCCCACCAAATCCTCAACTCTCCAAATCATCCCCATGATAATAATCCCTCTCCAGCACACGTGTTCGAAACCCGAAAGGGCATTTGTGAGAACTCTGTATAAATATCCTCAACTCTGTGTCCAACTCAGGGTCGAGGGATGAGATGAGATGAAGCCCCTATATTTATAGGATATCTGTGAACTACAAGGGTTCCGGCCGAACACAGGGGAGATGAATGAAATGAAATGAAACGAAATGGATGAGACGAGTATGAAGATATGGTGAAATGAAATTTGTGGAAGGGGGAAACGAGAGAAATCCCTAGAAAAACCTGCCCAAGCTGCGTTTCGTCCACCACGAAACCCACGCGGTGTGACCGAGACTCGATCCCCAGTTGTGAGAGGCGAACATCTAACCGCTTGCGCCATGAAGCCACCTCCCTTTATAATTTACTTCACTCAAATCATGGTTAATGTTATTCTCCCACCTCATTCTTGGTCTACCAACAGGGTGCTTTCCCTCTGGCTTTCCTGCAAGAAGCGTCATTCCCCATTCTTTTCGCATGTCATGTTCATCGCAGTCTACCAGACGTTGTTCTTATTATATTTGGTTTCCTATAAAGATTATGTAGTTCACTATTATGTAGTCTTCTCCATTCGCCTCATTGTTCGTCTCTCTTTGGTATAAACAAATTCTAAGAACTTAATTATTATATACTCGTAATATTTTCTCGTCTCTTGAAGTAAACTCCATGTTTCGCATCCGTATAATATAACTGGCGGATTCTAGAGCGATTTTTAATTTCGGATTTCACGTAATCCCCCACTTTTAATGGTCTGATTTCGCTGATTTTTGGAGAATAGATTCCTCGTTAGACAAGGACACTCTTTTAAATATATATATATATATATCGACATTATGAAACAATGGAAAATTATAATGGACAAAGGCCTTAGATTGAACAATAACTCAAGTATTAATAACTTACTTTTCGCCGATGATTTAGTCTTACTACACCATGATGAAGATCTGTTACAATTTGCTGCTTACAAACTAAATGCAATATGTAGCCATTATAATTTTAAAATTTCAATAAGTAAAACAAAAGTAATGGCATTTTGTGGAAGAAATACTCTGCGTCCAAAAATAGTAATTAGAGACGAAATTATTGAACAAGTATCCCACTTTAAATATTTAGGATGTGACATCAGCTATGGGTATCATAAAGGTATTGAACACAAAACACGTCAGTTTCAAGCTATTTGTGGTGCAATAAATAGAACATTGAATAATAAAACCCATAAACAAACAAAATTAAAATTTTATAAAACAATGGCTGTCCCTGTCCTTTTGTATGGGAGTGAATCTTGGATTACCACTACCAAACAAGAAAGTAAAATCCAAGCAGCCGAAATGAAATTTTTAAGAAGAGTAAAAGGCTGCACTAGAATGGACCAGATAAGAAACGTGGATATCCATGAAGAACCGCAGATCTACTCCATAAAAGAAAACAACAAGATACAGTGGAAAGAACATGTAGAAAGAATGGAAGAAAGAAGATTACCAAATAAAATCTTCCATTATTTTCCAAGAGGAAGAAGAGATGTCGGACGTCCTCGGAAGAGATGGTCTTAGATCTATTAGTGAAGACGGAACAGGCAACTCTTGCCTAAACCAGGAAGTGAAGAAGAAGAAGAAGATTCCTCGTTTGTTTCAACAGCATATTCCGAGTTTCATTGAAATAAAATAGAAATTTGCAACCGTTAGAGTTAGTTACATTAGTTATATTCTCAAGAATTATAATTTTGTTACTTAGTTACTTCTTGCACACATGTACCTGTCCCAGTACAAAGATTTTGTCGTAAAGTGTTTTACTGTTGGCGGAACCTTCTTTATCGTCCATTATGACAAGTCAGTCGGCAAAACAGGTCTCTGCTCTGCCTGGAGACAACTTGAACTTTTTTATGTTGTTCATTTCACAGTTAAATGGCCTGTGCTTCTTCATTCTTTTGTTTTTCTTATGTTTACTTTTTATGCGGTGATCTGTTCTTTCTTTGGGTGACGTGAACTTTCCCCTTTTTATAACTTTTTTTCGTTTCCTCGATTTCTTCGTAGTTTCTCTTAAATTTTTCAGCATCCAATTCCATCCACGAATTTTAGATTGTTGATTAACTTCGTTCTGATGTTTTTTTTATGACTGGACAGGTACAGCTATTGGTACTGAATTTTCTCCAATTCTGCAAATTATTAATTTTCTATTTGTATTTAAAAAATATATATTCTTCTGCACTTCCCGGACTCGGCAAATTGCCTGGTTCGCCTCACTGTTTTTCTGTCCATCTTTTCACTGGCCTTCCTACATTCCCTGAACCTCTTGGCTTGTAGTTAAATGCTGCTTTTGATAATCTTGTTACATTCATTCTTTCTACATGTCTAAACCATTTATTATTTGATTTTATGATTCAGTGGATATATATTTAACTATTCTTATATCTTCATTCTTTATCCGATCCAATCTTGTGCAGCCTTTTGTTCTTCTAAGGAAGTTCATTTGTACGCTTTGTATTCTACTTTGTAATTTTTTGGTCATTACCCAAGTTTCGCTCCCATAAAGTAATACAGGAACTGCCAATGTTTTATAAAACTTCAATCTAGTATCTCTTCTTGTTTTGTTCTTTAATGTTTTATGTATAGTTCCGCATATCATTTGAAATTTCGACAGTTTCATATTTATTTTAGTTTTGTTTTTGTTTGTAATAACATTACAACCCTAAAATTTGTTACTTGTTCCAGAGGTTTGTTGTCTAATATGATTTTTTCTTTTTCTTCTTCCTTTCATGTGATAACCTAGTGGTCTCAATCCAACGTCTGAAGGGTCTGCCCAAAGATCTCTTGCCTGGTGGCTAGTAATTTAAGATTTGACGTGGTATTCTTGTTCTGCTCATTCTTCGTATGTGAGATTTCCAGTTGTTTCTGTATTTTTGTACATATTCCATGACTGATTATGTTTGTAATTATTTGAGAATCTCAGAATTTTTTTAATCTTATATGTTCATTTCCTCAAAATGACATTATTTTTGTTTTTTATATATATTTTAAAATTATATTCTTGGCACAACTAATTTAATCGATGTAAAGAGTACTGCAAATTATTTTCAATTTCTTGAATAATAACTGCATCATAAAAAAATGAACACCTAGCTCGGTTATTCTATGGCAAGGTATCCACCTGTGAATGTTCCAATAAAAAACGAATGAGTATTAGCGTCATGTTAGACACATGAAAATACATGTTACCGCTGTCAGATGGCGGTTCGTTTGTTTTTTCATTAAATCAATATTAATAAAATGTAATATGGAGCAGAAGATTTTCTATTATAAGATCAAATGGGTTATCTTAGAAGATGTAAAGAATGCATTTCGGAGTAAAAGCAGATAAAGAGGATAGACAAGAACGTGACATTAAGAACAGAATAAATAAAGGCAGAGCAATAACATCAATGTTAAATGGTGGCCTATGGAACAGACAAATAAGCAGGAAAAATAAGTTACAAATATATAATTCAATAGTGAGAACTACTGTCACATGGAGCTGAAGTTTGGAAATTCAACAAAGACTTAAGTCGATGGGAATGGATTTCTTGAGGAGAGCAGCAAGATGCTCAAAATTAGAAAAAATAAATAAATAAAATCACACGAGAAAAAAATTATTAAATATTCAAAGGTAGATTATATAAGATAAGCAATTAAATTGGTATGGGCACGTACGATAAATGCAAGAAGAAAAGTTACCCAGAAAAACATAGGAATGGTTCTACCTGGAAGAAGAAAGAAAGGAAGACCTCGAAACTCGTGGATGCAAGAAATAAGAACTGGAATGAGTTCAAGAGGACTAAAGGGCATGGATTGGATGAATAGAGACGAGTGGAGAAGGAAAATAAAACTTTAAGAGAAAGATGTGAACATTGAAAATCTGTGTATAAATAAAATTAATAAAATTCTATGTAGAACTCCATTGAAGTGCTAGTCACAAATTAAAATTATAATAAAAGATTTTATTTTTTTTCTCTGACACTGAATGCAGATATAATACATTCTGTTAATGATAGGACTAGTTCCGAAAGGCCTACAGTGAATTACATTTTTAAAGTTGTGGAGACAGACCTATAATTTTATTTCGTTGGGAGAGAAAATGGCGAAGTTAAAGTAGGCCTATATAAAATTACTTTACAATTAATTTGACTATTTAACTCATGCCCCAAATGGGAGTCAATGACCAATCACGTTTCAATGATTTCTGTTTTACAACCAATCAGAGTCGTGTTTCACCAAATATTTATCAGTGTTATAATTACCATATTAAAGAAAGCTCCTCCTTACAATATTGGGTTCCTTTGGCAATAAATAGTATGATCTGGTTGCAGTGATAAACAAAAGAAGCAGTAGAAGCGTACCTATCGTTTCTCATTTGTTTTCAAACATCGCCGTTTACATTAAATATATAAATATTTTAAAATAACTATAGTTAAATAATGATTTGTGAGTAAACAGCTTAATTTTATTCGTTAAATAGTCCTAACAAATGCCACTCTTGATTTCCAAATTCTCTAGATAAATTCACTCCTCACCTCGTGAGTCGTGAATTTATCGATAATTTGGTAATCACTCGTGGCATTACTTATGATAATTTGGCGCCCCATATTATTAGGTTGACTATTTCGTTTCAGCATGACTAATGCTTGTTTTGCATTGTAAATATGGCGATTTTAGGAAGAAATTAGCTTAACCTCTCATTAAATTTTAAGGCATCTCTCTATTCCTGAAGGTCACGGGTTGATACTCTGCTGGAGTCAATGTATTTTTAGGATGGAATTATGCAAGAGACAAGTCCTTCTGAAGGAACTTTAAGCCCTATAGGCTATGATTAATGACGTACCCCATGTTGAGCCATAGCCTCTCCTTTCTCATGTGTTTATAGACCAAGTTCATTTTTTTAGTTACCTTATTTGTCCAAATATGGCAGCGGCTCAGTGAAATCAACAATTTTGAAATTCATATTAAAGCACCATTGTGGTTATGTAATGAGATGTTAATTATATATTTTTCACCTGGTAAGTCAGTCGTCCTCAATCAGTTATTAAACTTCAAGTTATTCTAATATGGAGGCCTTTCGAAAACAATGTTTCATCTTCTGCGTTTCAGTGGAACTGATCTGTTCCAATTAAAACGCTGAAGATGAAACGTTGTTTTCGAAATGCCTTCATATTAGAATAACTTGAAGAAGTTTAATAACTTAGTGGAGGACGACTGACTTACCAGGTAAAAATTATATACCTATTTAACATCGGTCGGTAAATCATGCGTAGAAGCCTCTTTATTCAGGCTTAAGGATCTTTTACGAGCATGAAAATCTTCAGACTCGAGACCCACGGCTTAAAGTCCCTCCCGGAGGACTTGCTCCTTGGATTTTCTACCCTAAATAAGTCCATCGATCGCGGCCGGGTTTGAACCTGCGACCCTCGGAACCAGAGGCAAGGAGCATAGCCACTAATCCGCCGCGGCTGACTATGCTGGCTATCCCTAGTCCATATTCCATTCCATAGTGTTCTGCCCGAGAGCAGGTCTTTCACTGCATTTTCATGCTATGCTTTGCAGCTTTTTCTAGGGAATTGTAGGTGTGGTAGCTTCCCGTTGCTTTCCACACCGGTGAAGGATCATGATGACTATTTAACTGATGCCACAAATGCTAGTCAATGACCAATCACGTTTCAATTAATGTTGTTTTACAACCAATGACAGTCGTGTTTCACCTCGCTCTTTGTCGATTTCTCTTTATCAGCTCCTGCTTTTGTGATAAAGAAAGCTCCTCCTTTATAATGTTCTGAACAGGTCAAAGCATTATTTTTCTCCAACAAATACATCGAATATAGCAAATAATGAAAAGATTCCTTGATTTTACTGAGTTGTTTACTAAAAAAATAAATGAATAACCCGTAATGTTGATTATGATATATAGTTTGATGTGTTTCATTATTTCTCCACTTGGGTGCACTCTTACAATATTGCGATCTTATTTGGCAATAAATAATATGATCAAGCAGCAGTGAATGAACATAACCTCACATTTCTGATTTGTTTTCAAACATCGCCGTTTACATTAAATACATAAATATTTTAAAATAACTATAGTTAAACAATGATTTGTGAGTAAACAGTTTAATTTTATTCGTTAAATAGTCCTAACAAATGCCACTCTTGATTTCCAAATTCTCATATGGAAATCACTGGTGGCATTACTTATGATAATGATAAGGATGATGATGATGATGATGATGATGATGGCCGGGTGATTTTCGGGGACCGTTGGGCACTAAGCTTCCTGACATTTGTCTTACAGGTGAGGAAAAACCCCGAAAAAAACCTCACCCAGAAACATGTCCCGACCGGGAATCGAACCCGGGCCCGCTGCGTGACAAGGCAGCACGCTACCTCGAGACCACAGCTATGGAGCTAGTCCATATAATGTACTGTAAAAATATTTTTTTAGTTTCAACATTTTTTTGAGAGAAGTTGGGTGATGTGATATATTAAATGAATGCTGCATAGTTGAATCTATTAGTTCTGTGTTAAAGATGGAACGAAGCACATAATTGAAACAAAAACTAAAAGCGTTAAGCCGATGAAATGAATACAGTTGTTAACCTTACGCTTTGAGTTTCTGTTCTCTGTGGTTTTTCAAGTAATAAACCATCTTGATGTGCGGTTTCTCAATTAACTCTAAGAGCATGAATCATTTACTTGTTCCTTTCTTGCTTCACAATTGCTCACAGACCTTTTTACCGAATTCCAAAGGAATTAGTCTATTGAAATTCTTCTCATAAAAATATTTTAAAAAATACAGATCTACATCCATCGAATCTATCCAATAGACACCCTAAATACCATGGCCAATACATTATATTTTATTCACAAGGGAACTGTCGACCATTACATGCCGAAACTAATTCTTCTTCTTCTACTTCACTTCACAGGCTAGGCAAATTGCCCGTTCCGCCTCACAGTTGTTCTGTCCATCTTTTCACTGGCCTTCCTACATTCCTTAAATCTCTTGGCTTGTAGTTGAATGCGGCTCTTGGTAATCTTGATACATTCATTCTTTCCACATGTGTAAACCATTTCTCTCTATATTCTCTGATTTTCTCATCCAATGGATATACATTTAACTCTGTTCTTATATCTTCATTCCTTATCCGATCCAATCTTGTGCAGCCTTTTGTTCTTCTAAGGAAGTTCATTTCTGCGGTTTGTATTCTACTTTGCAATGTTTTGGTCATTACCCAAGTTTCGCTCCCATAAAGTAATGCAGGAACTGCCAATGTTTTATAAAACTTCAATCTAGTATCTCTTCTTGTTATATTCTTTAATGTTTTATGTATAGTTCCGCATATCATTTGAAATTTCGGCAGTTTCATATGTATGTCTCTTTCAGTTTTTGTGTTTATAGTAAAATTACAAGCCAAATAATTAAAATTTGTTACTTGTTCCAGTTGTTTGTTGTCTATTACGATATTTTGATCTGATATGATAGTTTCCCCAAAATTCCATTATTTTTGTTTTTTCTTTTGATATTTTAAAATTATATTCTTGGCATAACTGATTTAATTGAGATTTCAAGGCCGTGTTAAAGATATCTGGCGTTTTTAACTGCAAGGTACAGAAATCGAAGTCAGAATACAGGAATGTCATCCCACTCTCCGGAACCAGATAGTCTCCCTGCATGAGTAAGAGCGGAGTGGGTTGAGGTGGGGCTTGACGTTAACCGCAAGTAGTGAGGGTTATCCAATCTACCAATTCAGGTGTTGTATTTGTTCCCTATTGTTTAAATGAGATATTTAATCTCCGGAGTTTAGTGCCTTACAGTTAAATCGGCAAATATTTTGGTTTTTGTACACGCCCTTGGTACATCACAATGTTTCTGACGAAGAGATTTCAAGGTAGGTTGTCTTGTCAGTTCAGTTGCATTGTGGCTTTATTCCTTTTTTGCAGAATTCAGTCCAAATAACATAAAAAATAATAATGCTAGTTAATTACAATCAGAAATGAAAATTTAATACAACATTGACAGTTCCTGCATTACTTTATTGGAACGAAACTTGGGTAATGATTCTTCTTCTTCTTCCTTCCAAGTATTAGGCCAAGGCCTGTTTACGATCCTATAGAAATTTTTCCCTCCAGCGTTTCATAGGACAGCCCAGTGATCTTCGTCCTCTTGGTATATAATTATAAACAGCTTTGGGGATCCGATTTGAACTCTTTCTTTCAAGATGGTGTTTCCAATTTAGTTGGTACTGTTTAATATATTCCAAAATTGGCGTAGTCTTCAAATCTTTTAAGATATCGGTGTTCCTTTTCCGATCCCCATCTGGTGTAATCCACTGTTCTGCGCATGAATCTCATTTCACAAGCCGTTATTCTGCTTTCGTGTTGTCTTTTTAGTGTCCATGCTTCACTACCATAGGTCAACACTGGTCTAGCCAAAGTGTTATAAAAACGTAATGATCCAAAAATTACAAAGTGTAGAAATGAACATCCTTAGAAGAACAAAAGGTGCACAAGATTGGATCGGATAAAGAATGAAGATATAAGAATAGAGTTAAATATATATCCACTGAATGATAAAATCAAATAAATGGCTTAGACATGTAGAAAGAATGAATGTAACAAGATTATCAAAAGCATCATTTAAATAAAAGCCAAGAGGTTCAAGGAATATGGGAAGGTCAGTGGAAAGTTGGACAGAACAACTGTGAGGCGGAACAGGCAATTTGCCTAGCCCGTGAAGTTGAAAAGAATGAAATGTTTTTACACGCTTTATATTAGCTTGACCTATATCTATCTATGTAACTGAATCTTTTAACGCGATTTTCACCCACTTAAAATCATTGGATCGACTTGAAACTTTGTATACTTGTAAAGGACCCGTGACAATATAATAATTTCATATTTGTTTTCTAAAATCCTGGCCAGAATCATCAGAAAATAAAAAAAAAGTGTCTTTGTATCTATGTAATGGGATTTTTGAACACGATTTTCACCCACTTAGAAACATTGGATCGACTTGAAACTTTGTGTACTTGTAAAGGACCCGTGACAATACAATAATTTCATATTTTGTTTCTAGAATCCTGGCCAGAATCACCAGAAAAATAAAACAAATGAAAACTGGTATAATAGGTTGCGGACTTGTCGACCTTTTAGTCAATCATTGTAAGAGCTCAGTTGGTAGAGCGGTACACTCTAGTGGTATATAATTTCAGTAATCCATAGGTCGCTGGTTAAAATCCGGCTGGGTGATATTTTTTAGAAGATTATTACTTCCAGCTCATACTACAATAGAATCGAATTTAAAGATATTTACATTTTTATCTTATTCTGTAAAATATTAAAACTAAAAAATAACTAATAGTTTTAAAAAACTAAAACAACACGCTTTATTAGAAAACCGAACTAAAAAAATGAAAAATAATTCTAATTTCCAACATGCTTGGGATAAATAATTTTACCATCAAAAGCGTGGGGTGCTTTTTATGATTTTTACATTTTTTTCTTAGAGACTTTACTTACTTACTTACTCACTGGCACTATCGAACCCGTAGGTTCATGGCCGCACGGACATAAGCTCTCCATACATCCCTATCCTGAGCTAATGCTTTCCAATCATTCCCTGTATAATCTACTTCCCTCAAATCATAGTTAATGTTGTTCTCCCACCTCATTTTTGGTCTACCAACTTAGAGACTTTACTTTTACCAATATCTGTTTATTATCAAATATATTAATTGATAAAGAGCACCCCACGCTTTTGATGGTAAAATTATTTATCCCAGGCGTGTTGGAATTTAAAATTATTTTTCATTTTTTTAGTTCGGTTTTCTAATAAAGCGTGTTGTTTTAGTTTTTTTTAAAACTATTATTTATTTTTATAACAGTTTCCCCTTAACCCAAGTTCGCTATAGTAGTTTTACTCATGGAATGTTTTAAAATGTATCAGGTTTTGTGATCACAGGGTATCTCCATGAAGACACCAGATCAGTCCTAGAGACAATATTAGTGAAATCCACCCCAAAGAACATCCTGGTTAAATTTAGCACCAATGAATATAGTGTTCAGTTTTCAAAGAACAGAGTTGTTGTGTAGTATGTAAATAAGGGGATCACTACAGTTATGTTGGAACGAGTTCAAAATACGCGGCTTCGGATCCTAATCTTGGCGGCGTCTAATAGTCTGGGCGGATCTGGCCACACCCCCTTTTTCAAAACTAATACATGGCTTTCTCTGGATAAACGTAACCAATTTACAAAACAGACGACAAAATTAATAAAGAACCATTACTTTTCCACTCCCATCTCATAACAAAAATATCATCAAGAGCTTCAATGATTGGATCACTTGATCCGTTCCGTTTCCAGGATTTATAGCTCCTTGGTCTTCCAATTCTTCGTTTACCCTGTGGTCTGTATCTATATGATTGTAATGGAATTCAAGATGGTTACATTCATTCTTTTAAATTTATATTTGCTCTAAACTCGACTTCATTATTACCCAGTGTAAGGTACATATATTAATTGGTGTTTCTCGTATAATTTATCATGTTTATATTATTATTATTATTATTATTATTATTATTATTGTAAATGGGAATGCCAGTTTGACCGGTATTTGTCAATATTATCTAATATATTACCGAGATTTAGTTCTTGACGATTAGATTAATAATTTATTTATGCGTAGCAGCGCACATCGGATATTCTATTCTATAGTGTTCTGCTCTAGGGCAGCCCTTCACTGCAATTATAGCATTTTTCATGCTATGCTTTACAGGGAATTATAGGTTGCCTATAAAGATCAACACCTAAAAACCACATGGAAAAATATCTTTGGGACGGCCAAAGAAACGATGGACTTGAGACGGGAACAGGTCGCATTGACCTAATCCTGAAAAGGATGAAAAAGAAGAAGAATTATAGGTGTGGTAGCTTCCCGTTGCTTTCCACACCATCGGGTGTCAGCTAGTAGAATTATAAAAAATTGTATTACAGTAACTTTTTTTTATGTCTGCTGTTTATAGATCATGTGAATTGATAAAGATTGTAATAAAATCCAGGATGGAGATAATGATATACGTGTTTGATTATTTTCGGCACCTTAAAGGAATATCAAAGAACATTAAAATTCAACAATTATTGTTGTTATGGAGATGTCTATCACTTCTCCATAAAACCCCGTCGTTAAGTATTTGATGCGCCTGCATTATGGCTAGCTTATTGTATTAATTTATGAATAATGCATTATAAATTTTACAACTTCAGTTCTATAATAGAAATTCCAAACCCAATAATAATGAAAAGTCACACATCCTTCAAATTAATTTTACTTTTTAATTACATTGCACTTCCCTATTCTGATGAAAACCTTCCTTTGCCTAAATTTAGGTTCACCCTTTGTACATAACACGTCTTGTTGAAAGAGGATTATCCTACACAACGGACGGCAACACAGATAGAAACTCAAACAGCTAATGACAAATGAGGGAAATTTTGAGGAACTGGCTGAATTCAAATACCTAGGAACAATAATCACAAATAGGAATGAGATGCACAAAGAAATTAAACATAGGCTCAATTCTGGAAATGCGTGCTATTATGCATTTCAGAGACTTTTGATGTCCCAACTCCTTTCAAAAAACGTTAAACTGAAAATATATAAAACTATTATTCTACCAGTTATATTATATGGATGCGAAACATGGACTCTTACTTTAAGGGAGGAAAGAAGATCACGAGTATTTGAGAATAAAGTTCTTAGGAAAATTTTTGGACCAAAGAGAGATGAACAGACAGGTGAATGGAGAAGACTACATAACAATGAACTACATGGTTTTTATAGGAAGCCAGAGATAATATGAACAGTTAAGTCTACTAGACTGCGATGGGCAGGACATGTTGCGCGTATGGGGAATGAAAGACGTGCATGGTAACTTCTTATAGGAAAGCTAGAAGGAAAACGCCCAATTGGTAGACCAAGAATGAAGTGGGAGAACAACATTAACTATGATTTGAGGGAAGTAGATTATACAGGGAATGATTGGAAAGCATTAGCTCAGGATAGGGATATATGGAGAGCATATGTCTGCGCGGACATGAACCTACGGGTTCGATAGTGCCAGTGAGTAAGTAAGTAAGTAAGTTTACCTCCTATAGTTTCTGAGAAAACGGGTTTTTTATAGGAAAATTTTAGTTTGTCGAAAAAATCAGTTTGAGCAAACATTCGTTTGTGTCAAATTAGTGATGCAGCCTTACTTTTAAAAATTTATCAAAAATACTTAAAATGAGCATATATTAATAATATTTATATCAATTTGTACAGAATATTTAAAACTATTTAAAACTACAAAAAAACAAATTTAAGAATTTTTTACAAAAATGGCCTCTAATCTCCCCTTAAGGATTACAATCAGCTTTTTCTAATTTGGATTATTTCTATGATTCTTTGTGACAGGTAATACTGGCGACAAAATTCCAACACGGAAAACAATTTAGCGGAGGGAACTAATTTATTTGCTGTTTCTAGCTTTAATTTGCATGGCTCCTGTCGAATTCGAATGCACAGCCATTAATCTCCAGAAAGAGAGAGAAGTTGCTATCGGAACAGGCAGACATATTGCTACTGTTCGCACAGACTTTTTCACAGACATAATGAAAGAGAACAACATAATAGTAACTCAAAAGAAAGTAATTTGTCTGTTCACAAAATGCTTGTAATTCATTGCCTCTAGAAATCGCAATCCAACGTTTGTAGGAATTTATGTTATCTGCATTAGTTACGCTGTGCCAACATATATTTCCGTAAATTTACGATTCCCTACCCAGAATTCTCATTAACTCAAATTAGAATAATGATAATAATAATAACAATAATAGTTAATATATAACTTCTTAGGAAAAATTTTTGGACCAAAGAAAGTTGAGGTCAACATGCACACACTTTTGAGTAACACTAAGAAATTATAACTGGAAGTAAATATCAATAAAACTAAATATATGGTCACACATAGAAATACATTATATAATAGACATGGGCAGCTAATGACAAATGAGGGAAATTTTGAGGAAGTGGCTGAATTCAAATACCTAGGAACAATAATCACAAATAGGAATGAGATGCACAAAGAAATTAAACATAGGCTCAATTCCGGAAATGCGTGCTATTATGCATTGCAGAGACTCTTGATGTTCCAACTCCTTTCAAAAAATAGTAAAAATGAATAAAATATAAAACTGGTATTCTACCAGTTACATTATATGGGTGCGAAACATGGACTCTTACTTTAAGGGAGGAAAGGAGATTATAAGTATTTGAGAATAAAGTACTTAGAAATTTTTTGGACCAAAAAGAGATGTACAGACGGGTGAACGGAGAAGACTGCTTAACAATGAATTACATGGTCTTTATAGGAAGCCAGATATAATGAACAGTTAAGTCTCGTAGACTGCGATGGGCAGGACATGTGGCACGAATGGGGAATGGAAGACATGCATGGAAGCTTCTTGTAGGAAAACCAGAGGGAAATGGCCCAGTTGGTAGACCAAGAATGAGGTGGGAGAATAATAACTAATGATTTGAGAGAAGTAGATTATACAGGGAATGATTGGAAAAACATTGGCTCAGGATAGGGATGTATGGAGAGATTATGTCCGCGCGACAATGAACCTACGGATTCGATAGTTCCAGTGAGTTAGTTAGTTAGTTTATAATTATATATTTATTTATAAGCAGGTTTACAATGTAATAAAACATCTTCCTGTACCCAAAGCTTTTTAAATTTGTATCTTCTTTCTCCATTCTTCTCTATCTTCCCATTCCAATTCTTCCAGACCTATCTCTCTCATACCTCTTCTTACATCATCCATCCATTTAAATCTAGGTCGACCTCTCTTTCCTCTCCCAGGTGGAATCCATTCCAAAGCTTGTCAAATCTTTTCTCTGGCATCCTACGTATATGACCATACCATTCTAGTTGTCTGTATCTCACAAAATCTAATATTGAATTTTGGACTTTAATTTGTTGTCTGACTATTGTATTAAGTTTTTAACTGCAATGCACTAAAATCAAACGCCATCTATCTCATTTAAGTTATAGAGAAGTAATACAACTCCTGAATTGGTAGATTGGATAACTCTCACTACCTGCTATCCGCACCCGTCCCGCCTCACTTCACTCGTAATCATGCAGGGAGTCCATCTGTTCCATACAGTGGCTTGCCATTGGTGGATCCTGGCTTAGGTTTCTTTGTCTTGCAGTTAAAAGAGACAGATACATTTTTGAACACGGCCTTGGAACATCACAACGCTCTTCTAGGAGAAATTTCAATGTAGGTTTCAGCATGTAATAGTTGACAGTTCTCTTGGTAGATGTGGTCTGCCGAAGTGGTCGTAAAATAAAAATAGACCACATTCCGCCCATCACGGAACCCGAAGCATGTAAATAGCAGTGGGTGGCTTTAGAACATAAATATATGCATTTTGAACAAAGCAATGTAGGAACGCTACGCTACGCTAACAAATCAGTGACGTAGGCACAGTGCTTATTAAATTAATTGTCAGACGTAAAGTGAAGCGTATCCCTGTTATCAGGTTTGATTTGTGCGTTGGTGCATTATGAAGGCATTTTCCAGGACATCCAGTGCTGTATGGATAATTCATTAAGGTTAGGGGAAGGGCGCGCTGAGTTATTGCCCGTCAGGGATGAAATTATTCATGAATCGAGTCGAGGGGAGCACCTTACCTGCAGATAAGTGCAGCTCCCTTGCATTTATCAACGTTACATTACAATTTAACTTTTCAATATTTAAATTCCAACATATGGATTTTCCTATTCTAATTTCCATATTTATATATTTTGAAGAAGTGGCTGAATTCAAATACCTAGGAAAAATAATTACAAACAGGAATGAGATATATAAAGAAATTAAACATAGGCTCAATTCTGGAAATGCATGTAATTTTGCATTACAGGGATTCTTGTCAAACTATTATTCTCCCAGATACATTATATTGATGTGAAACATGGACTCTTACTTTAGGGAGAAGAAAAAATTACGAGGATTTCAGAATATATTTGTTAGGATTTTTTTTTTTTTGGATCAAAGAGAGATGAACGGGTTGGCGAGTGGAGAAAACTGCATAACAATGAATTACATGATCTTTATAGGAAACCAGATATTATCATAAGAGCATTTAAGTCTCGGAGACTGTGATAGGCAGGACATGTGGCATGAATTGGAGAATATAAGACGTGCATGGAAGTTTATTATAGGAGAACCAGAGGGAAAATGCCCAGTTGGTAGACCAAGAATGAGGTGTGAAAATGATATTACGCTAGATTTGAGGTAACTATATTATGCAGGGAATAATTGGTAAACATTAGTTTGAAGCTTATGTTCGCGCGCGCATGAACCTATGGGTTCAGCTGTGCCAGTGATTTAGTTATAGGCTCTCGAACCAGCACAACCCCTCTAGAACTGCACTATGGAATCACGCCGTAAACTGCTCTCCTATGGAGCCTATATATATCCATCCATTCATAGTACGCCTAATTCTGCCCGAAGGCAGGTCCTTCACTGCAATCATAGCATTTTCATTCTATGCTTGCAACTTTACTAGGAAATTGTAGGTGTGGTAGCTTCCCGTTGCTTTCCACACCGGTGAAGGATGATGATGATGGCCATATGATTTCGGGAACCGTTTGTGCCTTAAAGTTTTCCTGACATTTATCTTACAGATGACGAAAAACCCCGCTAAAAACCTCACCCAGAAAAACTGCCCCGACCGGGGATGGAATCGGGCCCGCTGCGTGACAATGTAGCACGCTACCTCGAGACCACAGTGGTGGACTATATATATATATATAAAAGAATTATTTTTTGTCTGTTTGTCCTTTATGCATTACTACACCATTCATCCTGTTGTGACGGTGCTTTTTACAAAATGTTCAGAGGTTTTCCGGGAAACGTTTAAGCTATAATAGAGTTGTATTGCTCAATCCCTTCACCCTTAAAAATCACCCTTTGTAGTGAAAAACGTGTTTTCCGAACTTTTTCTACGCTCAAATGACTTACGCTTCCTAAACCATAACATATTATACACCAAATTAAATTACACAAAATTGAATATCTAAAAAAATCTACAAAAAACGCCACGGCAGCATATGTCTATCATTTACTTATTCTTCTTCTTCCTTCCTTCCAAGTATTAGGCCAAGGCCTGTTACGATCCTATAGAAAATTTTCCCTCCAGTGTTTCATAGGACGGCCCAGTGTTCTTCGTCCTCTTGGTATATAATTATAAACAGCTGTGGGGATCCGATTTGAACTCATTCTTTCAAGATGGTGTTTCCAATTTAATTGGTACTGTTTAATATATTCCAAAATTGGAGTAGTCTTCAATTCTGATCCCATCTGGTGTAACCCACTGTTCTGTCTATCATTTACGGATAACTCATAATAACCATTTTTATTTTTTAGCTCGCTGATGCAAATAAGATCGGGATGACTAGGTTCCCGGGGAAGAGTAGCAGCGCACGGCGCGCTTGTAGTCTTTAACGGACTATTTAACTCATGCCCCAAATGGGAGTCAATGACCAATCACATTTCAACGATTTTTTATTTACAACCAATCACAGTCGTGTTTCGCCTAAAATGTACCAACTAAAGTTTCATAATAAAGAAAGCAACTCCTTTTTAACATTCTGAATAGGCCATAACATTATTTTGCAGTGACTGACCCTCGAAGAAATACGGCTACCAGATTGTATATATAGTGCATGGATGTCAACAGAAAGCGCATGTGATAGATAATACAAAAACATTTGTAACAATTTATTGATTATACCATAAAAAAAAAGAAACCACTGTTTGCATTTTCTTAAACGAATTCTTTTCCAGGGAATGACGTTGCAAAAAAATATATAATTCACATATTTACATCATAGGACATCAAATTAATTAATACCTATAAAGTTGGTTATAAATTTCTACATTATGGTGCATTCTTACAATATTGTGTTCCTTTGGCAATAAATAATATTATGATCTGGTTGCAGTGTTAAACAAAAGAAGCAAATGAAGCGCACCAATTGTTTCTCATTTGTTTTCAAACATCGCCGTTTACATTAAATATATAAATATTTTAAAATAACTATAGTTAAATAATGATTTGTGATTAAACAGCTTAATTTTATTCGTTAAATAGTCCTAACAAATGCCACTCTTGATTTCCAAATTCTCTAGATAAATTCACTCCTCACTTCGTGAGTCGTGAATTTATCGATAATTTGGAAATCACTCGTGGCATTACTTATGATAACTCTCAATAAGCATTTTTGCCTTTCATCTCATTTATGCAAAGAAGATCGGGTTAAGTAGACTCTCCGACAATACCGGGTAATCAGCACGGGATATCTAAAAATAATTACGATATAAATTTATAATAATTTTTTTACATATTCAAACTAAACATAAAAACAGATTTAATGTATATACGAGAAGAATTGAAAGTACAGCCTTTATTGGATAAGGTCACGAATTAAGACAGAAATGGATTGATCATATGGATGGAATGAGTAAGGAGAGATATCCATTGTTAGCAAGAAATTATCAAGCAAGAGGAAGGCGTGATGTTGGAAGACCTAGAATACGTTGGGCTGATGCATTATGAAGTCGGAACGGGCAATTGCCTAATCCTTGGAGTGATGATGATAATAATGTATTTAGGCGTAGCAACGCACGCAGAGTATTACAAAACTTTGGTGAAGAGTTGGAGGGGAATGGAGAATTGATGTATTAGACGACAAGGCTCATTTCTTAAGAAAGTTGAGTTGGTGATGACATTGAAAAGTAGATATTCATAACAAGCCAAAAAAATTGAATCGACATAATAAATAGAACTGCTATCGTATCACTTAATATGCTCTATTTGTCCAGTCATTCATCTCTGTAACACGCCAGCCAACTCTTGAAAATATCTGCACCTCAACACATACAAATGTCTCTTTCTCTTTTTAAACATGTGTTTTCTTAAGAAATATGACGACTTCTAACCATCAACAACACAGACTCGTCTCTTTATATACATCTACGTGTGTGACGTCATTTCAACTGTTGAGTTTTATCACAACTTTGAATATTTTAGTGAAGGAATGAAGCTATTGACATTTTTCTGATAAAATATTTTTTTGCACCATAGTTCGTTTTGTCGTAAAAGTAAAGTAAAGTGATCCCACAACAGGCCCGGTATAGTAGTAGTAGGTTAGGGCTCCCACTTTTTCTAGACAATCGGCACTTTATGTCAGCCGTGTTGTCAGCCCTGCGTGACGGCCGCATTTACCCCCAGAACAAGCGTCTGGTACTCATTTCCGTTAGAGGCTGAGTCGACCCCAGGGCCATAGTGCCGCCAGAGGGTTTGGGTCAGTTTAAAAATCCTGACCCCAACGGGACTTGAACCCTCGACCCTCCGGCTTGTAGCTCAGTGCCTTAACCACTACGCTACGGCGTGAGTTTTGGCGTACTATCAGCAATGGCGACCATGATTGAAAGGTCAATTTCCTAACTTTCGAGCTTGCCAATCTAAATAACTATATTGTCCATCCATCCATCCATCCATAGTAATTCTGCCCGAGGGCAGGCCTTTAACTACAATCATAGCACTTTCAAGCTGTGCTTGTATCTTTACTGGTGAATTGTAGGTGTGGTAGCTTCCCGTTGCTTTCCACACCGGTGAAGGATGATGATGATAAGGATGATAATGATGACCGGATGATTTTCGGGGACCGTTGGGCCCTAAGCTTCCTGATATTTGTCTTACAGGTGAGGAAAAACCTCGAAAAAAACCTCACCCAGGAGTTTGTCCCTTATCATTATCATCATCATCCTTCACCTGTGTGGAAAGCAACAGGAAATTACCACATCTACAATTACCTAGTAAAGCTGCAAAGCATGAAAATGCTATGATTGTAGTGAAAGACCTGCCCTCGGGCAGAAATACTATTACAGGGACTCTTGTCCCAAGTTCTCTAAAAAAACACATTAAACTCAAAGTATATAAAACTGTTATTCTTGAAATAGTTCTTAGGAAAAATTTTGGACCAAAGAGAGATGAAAAGACAGGAAAATGGAGAAGACTACATAACAGTGAGCTACATGATATTTATAGGAAAGCAGATATAGTAAGAATAGTTAAGTAAGTCTCTTACACTGCGATGGACAGGACATGAATGGTGAATGAAAAAAGGGCTTGCCTTATTTTATTGTCTAATTCATTTCAGCATCATGCTTCCATGTGCACTAATCTTTGTCACCAAATATACAGATTCGTCACATGCTTTTTTTAATCCTTCTTCTTCTTCTTCTTCTTCTTCGGCTTTCCCCCACTTATAAGTTAGCCGTCTTTAGTTACCATTTAACTCTTATCATTCCAATCTCCCTCTTCCAAATTCCTATCATGCATTATAGTTCTGACGCAGGTTTTCCATTTCCATCTTGGTCTGCCACGTTTATTTCTTCCAGGGGGTGACGATTGGTATATATTTTTTGGCCATCTTTCATGTTCCATTCTTTGTACATGGCCATACCAGTTCAATCCTCTTTAACAACCGATGTGGTGAAATTCATTTCTCTCCAAAGGAATTCATTTCTTATTTTATCCTGTCTTGTTTTTTGGAGGCTTCTTCTAAAATAATCAAATTCAACTGTTCTAATTATATTTTTTCTAAAATCAGTAAAATGAACAAAGATGTTTTAAGGGTGTCGAGAGTTGGAGAGAGAGATGGGTGGAAGGGTTTACTTTCAGAATTAAAATTCTGACAACGTCGCAGTCGGTCTCAACATTAACGTAAATTACTTTGAACAAGGGACGCGAGGTGGATCTGATGCTAAAGCGAAGCTGTCCATCAAGACCTCTAGTTTTTTTTTTCTTTTTTCAAGAATCTCGACTTAGATTACAGAACTAGTTGTTAAATCCTGATCCCAGTTTAACTAATTGTAACTGAGGCTTTTGTAACGAGCGCTGTGCCTCATTAACGAAACGGCGAAGCCCGCAAATTATAGTTTCAATTTTGTTCAAGCTTAAATCTGTTTTGCTTTGTCAACTCCCATTTCCCAAGAGATTTATCAGAATTATCTTTACTTTGCGGTGGTGCTTCTCCGGAAGCTTCCTCTTCTTCTTCTCCTATCCCTACTTCCCCTCCTTCTTCTGCTTCTCCTACTTCAGCCTCTTAGATTGTAAGACATACTATGTAATATTTATTTATATTGTAATTATTTGTAAGAATAATTTTTTTAACCTGTTTGAGTGGTAGACAAGGCCTTAAGGAGGGTGATGGGTGAAATTTCTATTGTCTACATTTTTTGAGCTAGAGACTTGATTTTTTGTACAAACATTCACTGCATGATACATAATGATGTGTTTGTTTCATTCTTGTGAGACATTTATTTTATGAGTTATTAAATATTACATTTTTAAAATATTGCATATATTATAATTAAATGGGTTCCACAATTTTTTAGTAAAATGTCTGATTTTTTACAAGACCCCTAAAATTTTAGAAACAAATTATGCATTAGAATTCTTATAATGTGAATACAAAGGGAGAAAAAAATGTTGTTTACAAAAAAACATTAATAATTGCATACATTTTATTTTTTATTTCTTAAAATACTACTTCAATCATGAAATCCATGCACTACATTGTTACCCATTGTTTTTAGGTCATGCAGGAAAAATTTAAACATTCTAGGACAAAATTTCTGAATTCTATTCAATTTTGAATGTACAAAAATGCAGTGAAAATAAAAGTGTGCAAAAACAAGTTTAAAAATTTGCATGCAGGTAGTATATAACTGGTGCAGCCTTTTATCTCTGACGTATTTTAGGGCACTTAGAAGCGCCATAGGCCTCTGAAATTTTGCCAACATATACATTAGAGTACAGGCTATTTTTAGTACAAAAAATGCCAATTTTGATCTCAAATGGTAAATTTTTCACCCATCACCACCATTAAGGGCTTAACTCTGACAGGTAAAATATTATTATTATTATTATTATTATTATTATTATTCTTATTATTCTTGCTACTTTTTCTCTGTTCTTTTAATTATCTTCCTGCTACTTCTCATTGCCCTACTTATTTTTCTATCTATCTATCTTCGGATTTTTACATCTGCTGCCGTCTTCCCGTGCCAAATCTCCAAAGCCTACGATCTTGGGCATCTTCAATGCTTAGACCTCTTGCTTGCATTACTATCTTCATTTTTTCCTTCCATGTTAACTTTGTTCTCCCTCTTTTCTTCATTCTGGTCGGTTGCCATTGATATAGTTCTTTCGGCCATCGCTCATCTTCCATTCTTAAAATATGTCCTAACCATTTTAATTCCTTCTCCTCAATTCTTTCAATTGTGCTTTCTTTGGCTTGCATTATGTTTATAATTTCTTTATTTATATTTTCTGATTTTCACTTTTTGACACTTCTGCGTAAATAATCTATTTCTAGAGTTATTAGTCTATTCTTATAGTACTTATTGATTGTCCAAACCTCACTTCCATATATTGCAACAGATTCCACCAATTATTTCCTAATGTATTTAATTTCCTTGATCAGCCTGGTATTAATCTATTCTATATTGTTTTGTTATGTTGTTTTCCCCTAAATAACTAACTAACTCACTCGCTCACTGGCACTATCGAACCCGTAGGTTCATGGCCGCGCGGATATAAGCTCTGCATAGAACCCTATCCTGAACTGGTTTTCAAATTATTCCCTGTATAATCTACTTACCTCAAATCATAGTTAATGTTATTCTCCCACCTCATTCTGTAATGTATATATGCTATTTAAAACATAAAGTAATTAAATATTTACCTAAAAGGTCCGTGTCCACAATTTTATTACAACTAATAAAGTTGAGGAGACGGACCTTTTAGGTAAATGTTTCATTGCTATATGATTTAAATTAGACTATTTAACTCATGCCCCAAATGGGAGTCAATGACCAATCACGTTTCAATGATTTCTGTTTTACAACCAATCAGAGTCGTGTTTCACGAAATATTTATCAGTGTTATAATTACCATCTTAAAGAAGGCTCCTCCTTTTTAATATTCTGAACATGTCTGACCATTATTTTGCAGTGACTGAGCCAGTGAGAAATACGGCTACCAGATTGTATATATAGTGCATGAATGTCAACACATGCCGCATGCGGGAGTTAATATAAAAACATTTGTAGCAATTTATTATACCACCAAAAAAGGAAACCACTGTTTGCACTTTCTTAAATGTATTTTTCCCAGGTAACAATCCAGAAAAATATAATTGTCATATTTACATCATACGACATCAGAAATGAATTAATGTACAGTTTGATGTGTTTCATTTTTTCTCCACTAGAGAGCATTCTTACAATATTGCGTTCCTTTGGCAATAAATAGCAGTGATAAACAAAAGAAGCAGATGAAGCGTACCTATCGTTTCTCATTTTCAAACATCGCCATTTACATTAAATATATAAATATTTTGAAATAACTATAGTTAAATAATGATTTGTGAGTAAACAGCTTAATTTTATTCGTTAAATAGTCCTAACAAATGCCACTCTTGATTTCCAAATTCTCTAGATAAATTCACTCCTCACTTCGTGAGTCGTGAATTTTGGAAATCACTCGTGGCATTACTTATGAATAATACCTGAACGGAACTTCATGAATCTTATAAATGTTAAATATATGCTATATGTAATTTTTCTGTAACTGAACGGCACCCGAGCACGAGCTCTTGTACATTTAAAAAATGCAGGAGAATCTCAGAGTTTTTAGAGAATTTTACGTAAGAATATTTGTTCGGAAGTCGAACCCTTGACACACCTGTCCCCGTCTCTCCTTGAAATTTTCTCAGTGACAAATGACTAACAACTGTTGCTGTGACGTCTCTCCCTCGCCTTTATTTTAAAAGCAAATCAGTTTTGTTGGGAAGGGTTCTGGAATCTCACATTTGTTAGCCGCCTTTTGTTTCTAGTCTGAGGTTTCCAGACACTGGCACCAGCTCACCGATATCTTGTATTGATGTCCTTCAATCATATTAACCCCTAAATAAATTGTCAAGCAGTAACTTCTCGTATTAGTTATTTAAATGTGGCGGACCGTACTGGAAACAAAACTATTATATTGTGTAATTCCAGACACATTTCAGTAATTTCTTATCGTTAGCTTTCTTCTGTTTTGTTAAAGCCATTAAAAAAACAAACTCACTATCACTCTCGACCCCGTAAGCTTATGGCCACTCGGACATAAGCTCTCCATACACCCCTATCCTGAGTTAATAGTTTCCAATCATTCCCTGTATAATCTACGTCCCTCAAATCATAGTTAATGTTATTTTCCGATCTCATTATTGGTCTACCAACTGAGCGTTTTTATTCTGGTTTTCCTACAAGAAGCTTCCATGCAAGTCTTTCATTCCCCCATTTGTGCCACAAGTACTGCCCATCGCAGTCTATGAGACTTAGCTGTTCTTATTATATCTAGCTTTAATTTTTTTAAATTTCGGTTTCAGTTAAGCCCCCACTTCTAATGATGGGATTTCGGTCATTTTTATCCAATATCTATGTCTGTTTATTTTAATAGCATATACTGAGTTTCGTTGTGAAACATCAAAAATTGCAATCGGTAGAGAGATTTTTAAATTTTTGTTTCAGGTGAACTACACTTAGTGGTTTTAGAGAATAATAGATAGCGTGTCAACACTCTCCGTACCTGAAAACCTGTGTGTTTACACGCCCAACTTAGATCTGCCCGCGGAAAGTATGCTAGGAATGTGTTGTCGATTTTCTTCCTTCTCTTACTATGTTACTTCCTGCCTCCTGGGAAGGGAGCGGAAACAAATAATGTGCTTTTTAAATAATCCATCACCTACAGTAGTCGTTGACCAAATGAATAATCCGGCAACCATGTTACTACTGAGGAATGAGGTGTCCCTCATTTGCCTTCCTCACTACATATTGACAATTCCCGTTATCTGTGTTGTGTTGTGAGGCTGGTAATAGAGAAATGACAAACACTGTGATTTTAAATGATCCGAAATCATCAAATGGCTAATTTGGCAAACATGTATTGATATCTCACACGTGTTTAGGGGTTTTCCCTTCCATAGAGAAATAGTTTGGCGACACTAGCGCTAATACACTTCCCCTCTAGCCGTGCAGACTTAACTAGGGCGAGTTATACACATTTTAATTACAATTGACAACTACTTTTCGAGTTTTACGAGCTCAGACATACGCAAGCTGCATTTTTATTTACACCGTGTTCCAAAATTATGGACGGGGTTTCAGAGTTGTTTAATATCCCTTACATGATATATGTAGGCTTATATAAGAATAAAACCTACATGGGATTAAAGAGAAACTCTTCCAGTTCTCATAACATAATTTATAAGTGTTCGATGTGAGCACCTTTCGTTACACCGCACACATCTAGCCGATGCTCGAATTCTTCCCAAACCTTGGGCAGCATATTTGGAGTAATGGATTCAACAGCGGCAACAATCCTTCTTCTCAAGTTTGGAAGGTCGACGAGAAGTGGTGATATGTACGTATGGTCCTTCACATACCCCTACAGGAAAAAATGACAAGGTGTGAGATCGGGAGACCATGGAGGGTATGGGATTAAACCACGTCATCCGGATCGACGAGTCCTATCCATTGTCGTTCAACCACTGTCGCACATGATTTCCGTTTACAGATACATCCAGTTGTTTCTAACTGCCTATACCATCGACGGATACTCTTATCTGTCGGAAGATCAATTCCAAATTGTCGTCAGAAAGCTCGCTGCACTGTAACAATGGTACCAGTCCTCGCAAATTGCAACACACAGAATGACTTCTGTACAGGAGCCGCCATTTTCACAAATTTAACGCTGTGACGTAATAATGACGTGAAACAAATTACTGCAGACAGGATAAGAAACTGTCATAGTTTTTCTTTCATTATGTAATATATACAATGAATATTTTTTTGTTTGTTTGTTCGCACTTTATGCGCGGCCATACCGTTGATCCGATTGTGATTGGGGCTTTTTGCAAAATGTTCAGGAGATTCCCGGGATGAACATAGGCTGTAAGAGAGTTGTGATACTCAACTCCTACACCCTTAAAAATCGCCCGTTGTAGTGAAAAGCGTGGGAAAAAAGTAGCTCTTTGGACGCTTAAATGGCTTACGCTGCCTAAACCATAATAAATACACAAAATGAATGTACACAGAATTGAATATCTCAAAAAGCTCTACAAAAAAGTCCGCGGCAGCAAATGTTTATCTCTTACGGATAACTCACAATAACCATTTTTGTCGTTTTTGATGCCAAGAAATTCGAGACTAGTAACTCCTGTGCAACCATAGCACCACATGGCGGGTATTCTTTTACGAATAACTCACAATAACGAATTTATGCCAAGAAGATCGGCAATACCGGGTAATCAGCACGGGGAATATTAAAATAATTACGATTACATTTATAATTATTTTTCATTTTACTTATTCAACTAATCATAAAAAGTACACTAATGTTTGTCTTTCAGCTCATTTATGCCAAGAAGATCGGGATGAGTAGATTCCCGGACAACGCCGGGTAAACAGCACGGGGTATCTAAAAATAATTACGATATAAATGTTTCCTCTCACTTATTTAACCAAAGATAAAACACATTATTTTCGTATTTCAGTACCTTTATTTGGGATAATTAGATTCCCGCGTTGCTATGGCTAACGAATACGTTAAAAATTTAAATTCAGTTGCTGTCTTTCAGCCAGATTACTTAAAACTAATAATTACACACGAAATTAATAATATTGAAAATAAAATAAACACTGATCACACTTAAATTATGAAATAATCAATATTTGTAATTCAATTGAAATTCGCGGTTGCAACAAAAAGCACAGCGATCTGGATCTTTCTTTGTTAAATAATAAACCAATTACCTTACACCGCCACCTGTTTGAATCATATGTTACTCACAGATAATTATATCTCTTTGTTAAATAACAAACAAATATTGATTAAGGTTTTCGGGCTGTAGGCCGTGGTCGTGAGGCTTGTATTTCCCCGACGTTTCGCCAAAGACTGCGTCTGGCATCCTCAAGGCTTATCTTGAGACCCTTGAGGATGCCAGACGCAGTCTTTGGCAAAACGTCGGGGAACTACAAGCCTCACGACCACGGCCTACAGCCCGAAAACCTTCATCAAGATCATCATAGCAACTCCGGCCGTGAAAGTCTACGTGAATACAAAATAAAGAAATAATTTGCAATAAAAAACTAATGCGACTATAAATTTAGTTATAAACTACCCTAAGTCTCAAGTTGGATCAAACTGCACAGAGTGTGCAAAATTTTATTAAGATCGGTTCAGTAGTTTAGGATTCCATCGCGGACAAACAACGTGACACGAAATCTTTATATATTAATATAATTATTTTTCTTTACTTATTCAACTAAACTAAAAGCACATTAATTTTCATTTACTTAGGCGTATCACCGCATGATGGGCATTAGCTAGTCGCAAATAATTACGCATCCAATTTTGTTTGTAAAGCTCTATGCTACCAACTACTAAAACCCCCGTCCATCATTTTGAAACATGGTGTATAAAGATATTGGTTTCATTATTGATTTTCTTTTGTTTGCAGGGCAGTACCGATCTCCGCGCATCACAGAGCACCCGTCCGACATGATCGTCGCAAAAAACGAACCAGTGACTTTAAATTGTAAGGCTGAGGGTAAGCCAGATCCGACCATCGAATGGTTCAAGGATGGTGAACCCGTGCGCACGTCTCCTTCAGACTCCAAGTCGCACCGAGTGCTGCTACCTGCAGGATCTCTCTTCTTCCTGAGGGTGATGCATGGGAAGAAGGAGCAAGATGGCGGAGTTTATTGGTGCGTGGCCAGGAACCAAGCTGGATCTGCAACCAGTCGCAACGCCACCCTCCAAGTTGCTGGTAAGTACTCTTTTAAAATATTTACCTTCTAGGACGACTAATGCCTGTCTTCCATAAAAGTTCATTGTATCAGTATCGAATATTAAGATGCGCCGTCTTGACATGAGAACAGTTTAATACGGCTCTTGATTGGGCGGCCATGACATCCCTTTTAGGTGATTAATAAATAACACTGGTCTACAGTGATTTTGCTACTGAACAAAATTAAGTGTATCTAACCTAATTCTGGTGTGTTGATTACAGATCTGGCAATTCCATTTTTCTCTAGCACGTCACAATTGTATTATAATTTTATTTTTAATTTTTACATTTTTTTATTTAGCTCGTTGCCATTTTCGTATTTTGCCAAGACTTTCATTAGCTGCTTGTTTTAAAATTGTTTTTATGTGTTTCCATTCTTCTTCTACATCAGTGCCTAAAGGTGTTGTTTCTATCAGATTGTCTAATCTTCTTTGATAAAGCAAGTTTATGCTAGTATCTTGAAGTAAATTAACTTTAAATGAGAATTCTTCCTTCCGGTTTATTTCTGGCTTTTCCTTTTATCAGGCTTGAAAGCAATAAAATGTCCTACCAACTAGTTGCTAGCAAGGAGGTGGTAAGTCCAACGATGGGGTTGCCATCTTTAAGCATCTGGACCTGCTTCAATACTGCATTTACTCAGTATTAGTTGGAATGGTTATACCGCCATGACTCGGTCCCCAGGGCTTGGTCGACCTGTGAAAAGATGGCACGAAAACAGGCCGTAACAATTCTTCTAGGATTAATACCTAGCAGGATGATGATGATGATGACATTTTTTTATTTAGATACGATTCCTTGATTTTATCATATAATCGATCAAATTAGAGATATATCCAGAAATGATGCTGCAGATGGAGTGTACCATCTTCCAAGGATTTGGCAACGTATAGTTGGCAGAAAATTGTAAATGTACTACCCTTAATGTCAAACGTAAACCTATTTTTTTTATTGAGATATCAATCGCATCGTGTTGCCCATTATTTGATGGATGCCCTTATACAATACAACAATCGGCGTCAAATTTAACTTACTTGTCGTTTTTTTAGAAAACAGAATAATCAAAATCATTTCACAAATATAGGTAGAGGGTCCAAATTCCGCCCGATTGGTTTAATACACACAAAGGTGAACACAAACATTTTATTCTATGCATATTAATCTCTTAAAACTGTCTCAATATGGAACCGCACAAACACAAACGACGATAAACTGTAAACGCGCCGTGTTTACAAACAATCGCATTTCAAATGAGAACGTCATGCAAAAATTTCGTAACAATCGAACTGTGACATCCCTTTCGATTTTTGCAAGAACACAAAAACATACCAAGCGCGTATGGTATAAACAGCTTTGAATGTAAAAATCTTAAAAACCAACCAATTCTGTTGCACCGTGCATGAAACCAATAACCCTCATTTAAGTAGTTCTGAGATAATGAAGATTCATGCATGGAGATTTCCTATCTGAAGTGAACCTCCAATGTGTTGCCATCTCTGGATCTTCTGTTTAACTAATTGTACAGCAATCAAAATTTGAGGGATGATAAATGACAGCTCCAATATTACATTCTTCTTCTTCTTCCTTCCAAGTATTAGGCCAAGGCCTGTTACGATCCTATAGAAAATTTTCCCTCCAGCGTTTTGATCCTTTCGGGAAATTCTCGTATAAGACTTGAAAGCATAATAATAGCCCGTTCGATTGGTTGCTGGCCAAAGGAAGGCAAGACCTGTGATGGGGCCGCCATCTTATAGCATCTGGTCAGGCTTTTCTAGAGAAGAAAAGAAAATAAAGGAAAGAAGAAATGGAAGAAAGGAAAGACTCCCTAGCCCTCGGATGCCCTAATAGCGTCGGAGTCGAAAAAAACAAGAGTTAACCAAGAGAGGTTAGATTGTAAAGTTAAAAGAGTGCAAAACACAAGTAAGTGGAAGAAATGTTTTGCTCAGCTTGGGCACCTTGTGGTCGCCATCCACATATCCCCTAGATGAGGACCCCTGAGGGACCAATATTACATTAATAGTATTAACTCATTTTTTTTTTAAATTTGAGGGTTATGGGTTTTATGCATGGTGCCACAGAATTATAAAGTCACTTCTTTCTTCTATTTTTTTTAAATTATGGAGTTACGAGGTTTTGATTGCCGGCCTATGATGTGTATCCTGAAACAGGAACTAATTACTAAAAATATGATTGCCAACATGCCTAATTAATATGTTTCTACTACAGCAAAATGTTTGCTCAACTTTCGCTAAAGGCAATGTAGCGTGCTTGTTTATCGGGCATTTAAACTCGATAATGGAGAAAACTGATTTAAAAAAGTGGGTTAAAGCTAAAAATATAAAATTGATACCTGAGATCTTATCCGTCCTCTACTACAAAATTCTGTCGATATTCTGGAGGCGTTTCTAAGCATGTGTTTCATCTTCAGCTTATGGAATGGTACTAACTGTTGCTGGCCAGGATTTTGTATAGAGGGTTCAGATCACTAGTTGTCTTCTTATTTAGTAATTGTACATTCTTGGCTTCTTTTATTATCTCGATTTCTACCAGGATATTGATTTTCGAGTTGTTTTCTTTGTGGATAACCGCTAACACCTTGTCCACTGTGTTAATTTGGTGACCTGATTCTATTACATGTTTGCAAAACACGATTTACCCCCATTATATTTAAAATCCTTAAAATGTTAATTACATATACTAAAATTTCGTATTGTTCTGCCAATATACAAATTTTCACAGTTATTATATTTCACAGTTATGATATAAAGATTATAAGCACCTTTTTTTTTATAGAAGTATGTTTCTCCTTTTTTTTTGAGATTATGTTAACATAAAATAACTATTGTTTTTTATGGTTTATTCTCTAAGCAGTTCTTATGTTTAGCTCGTGTTTTCAGCACCTGTATATGTTAATATTGTTTGTTTGTTTGTTTGTTTGTTTGTTTTGTTCCCACTACAGGCCTCGGGAAGCCCTTGGGGTACTAGGAGGTTAAGGCTCCCACTTTTTTCTAGACAATCGGCACTTTATGTCAGCCGTGTTGTCAGCCCTGCGCGACGGTCGTGTTTGCCCCCAGAACAAACATCTGGTACTCATTTCAGTTAGAGGATGAGTCGACCCCAGGGCCATGTTGCCACCAGAAGGTTTGGGTCAGTTTAAAAATCCTGACCCCACCAGGACTTTCGTAATTTCCCTTTTTAATTTAATTGTGTCTTTATTTGTTCTTTCGTTTTCTGCTTTTACTATTAGTTTTCGATAATTTTTTCGTTGTATCCGTTTTTGGAAGCTAAAAGTTTTATATATTTTAGTTTGGTGTTATAATTTTCTGGATTTAGAGGTAATGCATTTTAATAGAATTAAAAATATGGGTTAAGACGTTTTTCGCACGCACTCCTCGTATATGCTACAGTAAATTGTAGGTTTGTTAGTGTTTTCTTTGGAATTATTCTAGACTGTCATTGTAAGTAAATTCCCCTACTCTGTACAAAGGATATAAAGCAGGTTGCAGGCGCATTTATCTTGCGTAGACACGAGCTGTCTGACACTCACAAGAACTTGGAAAAGCGAAATGTTGTTCCTAACAAAAACATTAATGTTACAGTTGAATGTAATAAATTGGAGTTGATTTGGGACCCTCACCGGTGTTATGGTTAGAGAATGCAATCATTTAGAAACTCATGAAAAACGCAACAAGAGAAAACTGGGATCAGTGAGGAGACAACATTATGGGTACTTGAAAATAAAGTTCTTAGTAAAATGTTTGGATCAAAGGGAGATAAACAGATAGGTGAATGGAGAAGACTACATAACAGTGAGCTACTTAATCCTTATAGGAAACCAGATATAATAAGAACAGACAAGTCTCGTAGACTTCGAAGGGCAGGGCATGTGGCACGAATGGCAAATGAAAGAAGGTAATGGAAACAATATATACCAAAAATAGAATGCAATCATTTAGAAACTCGTGAAAAACGCAACAAGAGAAATCTGTGGGATCAGTCAGGAGAAAACATTATGGGTATTTGAAAACGAAGTTCTTAGGAAAATGTTTGGATCAAAGGGAGATAAATAGACAGGTGAATGGAGAAGACTTACATAACAGTGAGCTACTTAATCCTTATAGGAAACCAGATATAATAAGAACAGACAAGTCTCGTAGACTTCGAAGGCCAGGACATGTGGTACGAAAGGTAAATGAAAGAAGGTAATGGAAACAGGATATACCAAAACCAGAGGGAAAGCGCCCAGAAGATAGACAAGAATAAGCTGGGAGAATAACATTAAATCATGATTTGAAGGAAGTAGATTATACAGGGAATTATTAGAAAACATTAGCTCAGGATAGAGTTGTGTGTAGAGCTTAGGGCCTCGCGAACCTACGGTATCGATAGTGCCAGTAAGTTTGTTAGTTAATGTGACCTTATATTTAGTTTTAATATCATAAAGATTCCAAATTAGATATAGTATGTGATTAATACTTTATTATTTGTATAATAAATTATTAATAATAATTATTAACTGTCGGCAACTGGCGGACCGCGGTCCAGCAACGGTCCAGACCGCGGAAGCCATTACTCCAAATAAAGATAATGGAGTTGCACGAAAAAAAATCCTTGCAAACGTATAAAACTGTATCCGCCAAAGAATTTTGGAGTAAATATGTCGCAGAAGAATATGGAAATTGCGAAAAAAAAAATAGTCGTGTATTGTGTTTGACTCCACATAATGATGTTTGTGCAACTTTATTTTCAAAAATGATTAAAAAAAAACAAATATCACCCAAGATAAACGGCCGTCCACCTTGAAGACTCTCCTCTCATAAGCTGCTTCCCGCGTGAAGCAAACTTAAAAAAAAACAGCTCTTAAAACCGCAGATGTAATTTATCCATTGATTTTTTAAGTACAAATGTGCCTATCTATTATATTTCATATAATTTTGTGAGTGAAAATGAAAATTTTGGGACAAAGATAACATTAGAAAATAAACCAATAGGCCCTAGAATAAGTGGCAAAATATAACTTCCTAGTCAACTCTTGAAATTCATATTGAAGCACTGATGACGTTATGTAATAACATCTTATTACATAACATCCCAGGTTGTGAAATATCACACACAGCGGAAACAGATATAAATAACAAACTAAATAAATCATCATCATGAACAAATTCGTTTTAGGCCATGTGGCCTGTACGGTAAACCTAGCGAAGATGGTCTTGATCTTTCCACCGATGTTTTGGTCTTCCTTGGTCCCTATGTCCAGTTGGGGTATATTGGAATGCCAATTTTGGAAGTCTATTTCTTGCCATTCTTCTCAGATGATTTTTCCATTCTTGTTGGTATCTTTGGATATCTTCATTTAAACTTGCTACTCCAAGTTTTCCTCTGATAGTAGTGTTCCTTTGGGGATCCAGTCTATTAACTCCTAACAATGATCGTAAGAAGCGCATTTGGCTTACTTGAAGTTTATGAGAGTTTATTTTATTTAAAATCCAAATTTCACTTCCGTATTTTAGAGCAGCTTTTGATGTGACGTTATGTAATCTTAGTTTTGTCTCTGTCCTCATCTGTTTACCAAAATGTCTTCGTATTACCCCATTCATTTTATTATATTTTTGTAATTTTGAATCAATGTCACTCTTATACTCTGCAAATACACTTCCTAAGTAAGAGAAATCTGACACTTGTTCTATAATTTTTCCATCAATCTCAATTTTCACTAAATAAATTTAATTATATAACAGGAACACTAAAAACAACTTTCAAAAATAAAGCCAGAAAGACTCTGAAATGAAATTATAGAAGGCAATGGCAGTTCCTCTTATTACTTATGGATCCGAAACATGGACAGTGACAACACAACAATCTGCCAGAATCCAAGCTGCTGAAATGAAATTCCTCAGACCAATAGCAGAATATCAAGAACAGACAAAAAACACAACACAGAAATAAGACAGCAACTAAATATAGAAGAATTAAACACAACAATAGTGAAATACAGAACAAACTGGAAAGAACACTTGGCAAGGATGACTGAGAACAGAATACCAAAAGCAGCATACAGCTATTCACCAAGAAGAAGAAGTTTGGGAAGACCAAAGAAAAGTGGAAAGAGCAACAATTTGGAGACGGAACAGGCTAGCAAAAAGCCTAAACCGCGACAAAGAAGAAGAAGAAGAAACAAATTAAAGTAAAAAAATAGGACCTCGATAATTTTTTTCAAAACTCTCCGGACTCCATCTAAAATCACTTGCCGCACCCTGATTATTATTTTTCATGTCTATCCTGTGCTGGTGGTATAAATCTATCTTGCGGGCGCATTTATCTTGGTCGGACGTGCGCTGTTCGTCACTCAAAAGAACATAAGATTTGTGAGAAGGAAATGTTGCTACTAACAAAAACGTTAATGTTACAGTTAAATGTAATAAATTGGAGTTGATTTGGGTCCCTCGCCGGTGTTGTGGTTAGACAATGCAATCAATTAGAAGCTTCTGAAAAACGCAACAAGAGAAAGCTCTGGGATCAATAGCGGCGGTGCCACGAGGATAATCGCCATCATCTTTCCTTCCCATCCATCATGTCAACCACTTCACACACACTAAAACTTTTCTTCCTTTTTATTATTTTCTAAGGAGCTTGAAAAGAGAATTCCTCAATTTTTTGGCAACCTTCTTTTATGCTTGTTCATCAATCTCTCTCCAGGATGTTCTTGGAGTAATTTCTTTCCCCATTCAGGCTTTCCTCGCTCTATTTTCTTCTTTGTCTCTTAATTGCAGTTCTCTAATCCTTGTTACAATTTATAAGAATTTAACTCCTGGAAAACATCAGGTAAATTAAATTCTCACGTCTATATCGGACATTCTCATTTTTCTTCTTCTTAATAGCATTTGCTAATCGCTGTTTAAATTTATTCGAATTTAACTTCTGTAATCTTGGGAAATACATTTATAATAGAATATATTTATTTAGCCTGGTGGAGTTAAGGCCATGTGGCCTTCTCTTCCATTCACCAGGACAAACATATGTTACATATAAATACAAAAAATACTACAATAATAGTACATACTAAACAATTATCTGTCATTGAATAATAATGAAAATAATGTCTAACAATACAATGAAATTAAATACAATTAAAATTAAATTAATGATAGAATGAATAAAGAAAGGAATGACAGCTCGAATCTACTTACTATACTTAAAAAGAGAAGAATAAAAAAATACAAAGAAAATAATAAACTATAATGCATTAATCTATCGCTTATTATACAAAGCATTAAGTAAATATATTAACAGAGCTTAAAACTATTTTTATTAAATAATGAAAAAACAAATTATTAATTTTTAAAAAGTAATATTAGTGAGTTGTTTCTGTTAATAATCTTATTTTCAATTTGTTTCTGAAAGATGGTAAAGTTTGGCTGTCTATGACATATGGTGGAAGGGAATTCCATGTTCTAGCAAGAGAAACTGTAAAATATTTGATTCATTTGAGAATTTTCCTCATCATTGAAGGTTTTCTCCAACCAACCTTAATAATTAACATGAGTTTAAAAAATCTATAAATGACTACGGACTTATAGACTATCAGTTTGCAACAAACATTCACAAATTTCCCTTAATTAAAGTTCTCCATCGTTCTGTCATCTGTGTCTTCATCCAGTACACCAAATTTCCTCATTGAATTCTGAATGTTATTCTTCCAAGTTCTTGGTCTTCCTTTTCTGCTCCTTCTTTCAATTCCCCATGCATAGACAGCCTTTGGCAGTCTTCCATCCTCCATTCTTCTTACGTTTCCATACCATTTTAGCCTTACTTACTTACACTGTCACTATCGAACCCATAGGTTCATGGCTTCGCGGACATAAGCTCTCCAAAGTACCTATCATGAGCAAATGTTTTCCAATTATTCCCTGTATAACCTACTTCCTTCAAATCGTTGTTAGTTATTCTCCCACCTCATTCTTGGTCTACCAACTGGTCGTTTTCCCTCTGGCTTTCCTACAAGAAGCTTCCATGCACGTATTTCATTCCCTATTAGTGCCACATGTCCTGTCTATCGCAGTGTACGAGACTTAGCTAACTGTTCTTATTATATCTGCATTCCTGTAAAGACCATGTGGTTCACTGTTATGTAGTCTTCTCCATTCACTTGTCTGTTCATCTCTCTATGGTTCAAAAATTTTCCTAAGAACTTAATTTTCAAATACTCGTAATCTCCTTTCCTCCCTTAAAGTAAGAGTCCATGTTTCGCATCCATATAATATAACTAGTTGAATAACAGTTATACAGATTTTCAATTTAACGTTTTTTGAAAGGAGTTGGGACGACAAGACGCCCTATAACACATAATAGCACGCATTTCCAGAATTGAGCCTATGTTAATTTCTTTGTGCATCTCATTCCTATTTGTGATGATTGTTACTAGGTATTTGAATTCAGCCACTTCTTCAAATTTTCCCTCGTTTGTCATTAGCTGTCCTTTGTATAATGAATTTCTATGTGTGACCATATATTTAGTTTTGTTGATATTTATTTCCAGCCCCAATTTCTTAGTGCTACTCAATATAGTGTGGTATGTGTTGGCCGAACACACTGTACTAACTTATTATTGGAGATGGAAGCTATATTTTCAGAACACCCTATACACATAGTAAAATATTTCTAAAGCTAATTCATGCAATAAATTTAGTTTCTCTATGCATGATGACTCGCAATTTTCACTTATACCCTTTCATTATAACCCACCTGGAGAGCGTAGAATGTTCTCATGCGATCAAGTTGCGGTGTTCCATAACTTTAGTATCCCATAAATTCGCCACTGGATACAGCTTATAGATGTATACAGCCCAGAAATAATTAGACAACCATTCAAATAATCGATTTATTGCATTTCAAGAAACCTTACAACCAAGCCCAAGTAGTCAATTATTTTTTAAGTAACTTAATTGCGTATCATGCATTTGGCTTGGCTGAAAATTTAATAGTATTAAGAGGTTTCTACTGTGAGGAGTCGTAAAAAGTACCTCCTAATTATAAAATTATATCTCTTAATTCTCAATACCTCACATATTTTAATTTATTGTGTTTTTATCTGCACTTTTGCAATTAAGAATATAGGCTATATATATATATATATATATATATATTATAAATATATTTTTGACATTTGGCAATGAAGGCAAATATGATATGAAAAGAAAAAAGAATGCTCGAGTCGGGATTTGAACTCGAGTCTCTAAAGTCTGTACCTTTAGCGCTCTAACCAACTGAGCTACCCAAGAATTCCAAGACAAACATACAATTGAGAATACTACATGTATAAGAAAATTGTATGTTTGTCTTGGAATTCTTGGGTAGCTCAGTTGGTTAGAGCGCTAAAGGTACAGACTTTAGAGACTCGAGTTCAAATCCCGACTCAAGCAATCTTTTTTCTTTTCATATATATATATATATATATATATATATATATATATAAATATATATAGGAATTAAAATAAATAAAAATGGGAGTTATTAAGAAGAAATAAGAAATAGAAATAATAAAGGAAAATTTGTAATTGCTTGCCTCAATGGAATATTGTGAGATAAAAATATAAGTAATAAAAATAAAATGAATATATATCATACAATTGTTAAAAGCATCATTACTTATGGAGCAGAACTTTGGCGATTAACAACAAAAACAAATAAGTATCTTTTGGCAACGGAAATGGATTTTATACGAAGGACAGCAAGAATTTCAAGAAGAGAAAAAATTAGGAACTCAGTTATAAGGGAGAAAATGAAGATTGAAGACACTATTTTAGATTATATTAAAACGCAATTAAGATGGTACGGACATGTCCAGCGAATGGTAGAGGATCGACTACCAAAATTTGTTTTGGAATGGAAACTTGAGGGAAGACGAGGCAGAGGAAGACCTAAAATCTCCTGGAGTCAGGGAATATGTTTATACATGAAGGAGAAACATCTACAACTAGGAGATTGGATGGAACGACAAAATTGGCTATTAGGAATCGGACGATGTCAAAGACATTAATCAACCGATGATCTATATATATATATATGATATGAAAAGAAAAAAGAATGCTTGAGTCGGGATTTGAACTCGAGTCTCTAAAGTCTGTACCTTTAGCGCTCTAACCAACTGAGCTACCCAAGAATTCCAAGACAAACATACAATTTTCTTATACATGTAGTATTCTCAATTGACACAAGAGGTAGCGGAAATATCATTCAACTACCATCTAGCGGCTAACCTAACAGTTAAGCAAATTATTAAAGAGAATATTTACTTTATAGCAGTAACGCTTGTATATATAGATATTATAAATATATTTTTGACGTTTGGCAATGAAGGCAAATATGATATGAAAAGAAAAAAGAATGTTTGAGTCGGGATTTGAACTCGAGTCTCTAAAGTCTGTACCTTTAGCGCTCTAACCAACTGAGCTATCCAAGAATTCCAAGACAAACATACAATTTTCTTATACGTGTAGTATTCTCAATTCACACAAGAGGTAGCGGAAATATCATTGAACTACCATCTAGCGGCTAACCTAACAGTTAAACAAATTATATTTATAATATATATATATATATATATATATAATATAATAATGAGAATGTTCACACATTGTGTATTGTTTTGTATTTTTATTTGTCCCGTGCATATTCACTTATGGTTTTCTTTCTGTTTTTACACACTGTGATGTGGTATCGGTCACATCTTTATATATATATATATATATATATATATATATATATATCAGAAGAAGGTATCTGCATTCAGCCGTCTGTTCATCTCTCTTTAGTCCAGAAATTTTCGTAAGAACTTTATTCTCAAATACTAGTAATATTTTCTCCCCCTTAAAGAGTCCATGTTTCACATCCATATAATATAACTGGGAGAATAACAGTTTTATATATTTTCAGTTTAACGTTTCTTGAGAGAAGTTGGGACGACGATAGTCTCTGTTATGCGTAATACCATGCGTTTCCAGAACTGAGTTTTTGTTTAATTACTTTCTTTATGCACCCTCTTTCCTGTTTGTAATAATTGTTCCTAGGTATTTGAGTTCAGCCACTTCTTCAAAATGTCTCTAATTTTTTATGAAGTGTCCATTTCCACTATATAATGTACTTCTCATATATTTAGTTTTGTTGATGTTTATTTCCAGCAACAATTTCTTAGTGTTACTCAATAGAGTGTGCATGTTTGCACTTAAGTGTCTCCTCGCGATCACCAGATAATACTACATCATCTGCATAAACTGATTTTAAGTTATAAGCATTCTTAATCCTCTAAATATTTGATGGCATGCTCTAGTACAAAATTAAATAGTAGAGGAGATAGTGCGTCCTCTTGCTTCAACCCATTGTGAATTTAAAAAAAAAGTATTCGAAAATTGTTGTCTTACACGCATTCTACACTTTATTTCATATATTCACATTCGTATAAGCCCAACTAAGTTTTTAGGAATTCCGAACTCCAGCAGGATACTATATGGGCTGAAGCAAGGAGATGCACTATCTCCTCTACTATTTAATTTTGTACTAGAGCATGCCATTAAATCTTTAGAGAATGAGGAAGGCTTACAACCGAATGGTATTAATAAGCTGTTAGTTTATGCTGATGATGTAGTACTACTGGCCGATAGCGAGGAGATACTAAAGACCAACACGCACACACTATTGAGTAACACTAAGAAATTAGGACTGGAAGTAAATATCAGTAAAACTAAATATATGGTCACACGTAGAAATACATTATATAATGGAAATGGACAGCTAATGACAAATGAGGGAAATTTTGAGGAATTGGCTGAATTCAAATACCTAGGAACAATAATCACAAATAGGAATGAGATGCACAAAGAAATTAAACATAGGCTCAATGCTGGAAATGCGTGCTATTATGCATTGCAGAGACTTTTGATGTCCCAACTCCTTTCAAAAAACGTTAAGCTGAAATTATATAAAACTATTATTCTACCAGTTATATTATATGGGTGCGAAACATGGACTCTTACTTTAAGGGAGGAAATGAGATTACGAGTATTTGAGAATAAAGTTCTTAGGAAAATTTTTGGACCAAAGAGAGATGAACAGACAGGTGAATGGAGAAGACTACATAGCAATGAACTACATGGTCTTTATAGGAAGCCAGATATAATAAGAACAGTTAAGTCCCGTAGACTGCGATGGGCAAGACATGTTGCACGTATGGGGAATGAAAGACGTGCATGGAAACTTCTTGTAGGAAAGCCAGAAGGAAAACGCCCAGTTGGTAGACCAAGAATGAGGTGGGAAAACTATGATTTGAGGGAAGTAGATTATACAGGGAATGATTGGAAAGCATTAGCTCAGGATAGGGATGTATGGAGAGCTTATGTCCGTGCGGCCATGAACCTACGGGTTCGGTAGTGCCAGTGAGTAAGTAAGTAAGTAAGCAGGATACTATATAACTTTTCTCCCTTAATTGAATCGCATGCCTTTTTTTTTAAGTCTAGGCCTACATACATTTGATGCACAGTGCCACTATATTCCCACTTCTTTCGAAAACTTGTCTAATACTAAAAATATGATCTGTTATAGACCTATTTCTTCTAAATCCACATTGATATTGTCCTATGTGGGACCATATTTTTGGTTTATTGATATTTGCTACCAGCCCCAATCTTGTATTGGTACTCACTAGTGTGTGTTGGGCGTTATTATTTCCCTTGAGCCTATGTTTAATTTCTTTATGCACTCATTCCTATTTGTAATTATTGTTCCTAGATATTTTAATTCATCCACTTCTTAAAAATTTCTCTCACTTGTCATTAGCTGTCCATTTCTATTATATAATGTATTTCTACGAGTGACCATATATTTAGTTTTATTGATATTTACTTCCAGTCCCAATTTCTTAGTCTTTCTCTTGTCATTAACTGTCCATTTCTATATGTCACCATATTTTATTTTTTATGATGTTTACTTCCAGCCAAAAATTCTTATTACATAAACAAAAAATCCTCATCAAGATATGTTGTTAGTTTTCATTGCAATCAAACTGTAATAATTGTTACGCAACAGTATGGGCGTATTGGCTAGGGTAATAAGTTTTTGGACTTTTGTGAAATAAAATATTTCCTGTGCAATGAATAGGTGAAATTTTACTCAAAACCATTGAAAAAGGCCTTCATTTCACTGAGCTTCAAGAAAAGGTCACCCCCAAATATATTTATATATCAATATTTAATATTGATTTAGGGGTGACCTTTTCTTGAAGCTCAGTGAAATGAAGGCCTTTTTCAATGGTTTTAATCAAAAGTTCACGCATTCATTGCACAGGAAATATTTTATTTCAACAAAGTCCAAAAAGTTATAACCCTAGTTTTGTCCTTTAGTATCTCCTCGCTATCACCTAATAATTCTACATCATCAGCATAAACTAACAGCTTATTTATGATATGAAAAGAAAAAAGAATGCTTGAGTCGGGATTTGAACTCGAGTCTCTAAAATCTGTACCTTTAGCGCTCTAACCAACTGAGCTACCCAAGAAAGGTACAGACTTTAGAGAATCGAGTTCAAATCCCGACTCAAGCATTCTTTTTTCTTTTCATATCATATTTGCCTTCATTGCCAAATGTCAAAAATATATTTATAATAACAGCTTATTAATACCATTGAATTGTAGGCCTTCACCCTCTAAAGATATGTTGGCATGTCCTCAATACCTTCGGAATTCTTTAAAATGTAAATTCTGGTAATTTTACTTGGTATAAGAGACTCTAAATGAATTTCACGGTTAGGACATGGGACCAGAGAAAAAAATGCGGTCACATGTGTGTGTCCTTGACGCTGAGAAATGGCAGTAATAATTGTTAACTAAGAAACGTCATCATGATCATATGTGATTAACCTCTGTCTGTAACCAGTAACGGTTTATTTCTGTAATTGGAATTAATTTTATTGGCAGTTATAAAACCTCATACACCAGCCCTCTGCTAATAAACAACATACAAAAAAGTCATCATCATGATATGTTGTTAGTTTTCGTTGCAATCAAACTGTAATTAAATTATTGTTAATACGTAAATATAGACACTTGTCATCCCAATTCCCCTCTCAGAAAACGTTAAATTTAATTAATGTATTGAAATACTTAGGAAAAACAATTACAAACAGGAATAAGACTCAGTAAGATATAAAACAAAGCCATAATTTTGGAACGCATGTTATTATGTATTACAGGGACTCTTGTCGTCCAAACTTCTCTAAAAAAACATTAAACTGACTATTTAACTCATGTCCCAAATGGGAGTCAATGACCAATCACGTTTCAATGATTTCTGTTTTACAACCAATCAGAGTCGTGTTTCACCAAATATTTATCAGTGTTTTAATTACCATATTAAAGAAAGCTTCTCCTTACAATATTGCGTTCCTTTGGCAATAAATAGTATGATCTAGTTGCAGTGATAAACAAAAGAAGCAGTAGAAGCGTACCTATCGTTTCTCATTGTTTTGAAACATCGCCGTTTACATTAAATATATAAATATTTTAAAATAAGTATAGTTAAATAATGATTTGTGAGTAAACAGCTTAATTTTATTCGTTAAATAGTCCTAACAAATGCCACTCTTGATTTCCAAATTCTCTAGATAAATTCACTCCTCACTTCGTGAGTCGTGAATTTATCGATAATTTGGAAATCGCTCGTGGCATTACTTATGAAAATGTATCTTCTTCTTATTCACTTCACGGGCTAGGCAAATTACCTGTTCCCCCTCACAGTTGTTCTGTCCATCTTTTCAATGGCCTTCCTGCATACCTTGAACCTCTTAATAATAATAATAATAATAATAATAATAATAATAATAATAATGATAATAGCTTTATTTTCCCTGGCAGAGTTAAGGCCTTAAGGCCTTGTCTACCACTCAACCAGCTTTTAAAAAATACAAAAAAATAGTTTTACATCTAAATTACAATATACATAAACGATTACATGTTATAAATACAATACAATTATTATTTATAATGTATTTTAGTTTTATGGGAAAAAAATTCAATTTAAAACTTTTCTTTAATTTTTTAATTATTAATTATTTTTTTAGTTTAGTTTAAAATAGATGGGGCTAAGCTTGTTATATTTTATAAATAGGAATTGTTTATTTACTCTAGATTTAACGAATTAAACATATAATATGTAGAAGATAAAAGAACGAGAAAAAAAGTAATAATGACGGGGGCACGCCGTAGCGTAGTGGTTAAGGTACCGCGCTACAAGCCGGAAGGTCGAGGGTTCAAGTCCCGGTGGGGTCAGGATTTTTAAACTGACCCAAACCTTCCGGCGGCAATATGGCCCTTGGGTCGACTCAGCCTCTAACGGAAATGAGTACCAGACGCTTGTTCTGGGGGTAAAGGCGGCCGTCACGCAGGGCTGACAACCCGGCTGACATCTAGTGCCGATTGTCTAGAAAAAGTGGGAGCCTTAACCTCCTACTACCCCAAGGGCCTCCTGAGGCCTGTAGCGGGACTACTTTACTTTATAAATTTAAATAAATAGAAAAAAAAATTATTAGACAACAGGTAACTGTATAAGCGTGACTTAAAAGTGTCAAGTGTGCGGCAACCCCTGATATCTTGAGGAAGGAAATTCCAGGAGCGGGCAGAGGCTACTGTGAAGGAAGTAGAATAAGAGGAAGTCCTATGAAGAGGAATTGTTAGCAGACTGTTATCTTGTGAACAAGTGTCTTGGCTTGTAGTTGAATGCGGCTCTTGGTAATCTTGTTACATTCATTCTTTCCACATGTGTAAACCATTTCTCTCTATATTCTCTGATTTTCTCATCCAATGGATATATATTTAACTCTGTTCTTATATCTTCATTCCTTATCCGATCCAATCTTGTGCAGCCTTTTGTTCTAAGGAAGTTCATTTCTGCGCTTTGTATTCTACTTTGCAATTTTTTTATCATTACCCAAGTTTCGCTCCCATAAAGTAATGCAGGAACTGCCAATGTTTTATAAAACTTCAATCTAGCATCTCTTCTTGTTTTATTCTTTAATGTTTTATGTATAGTTCCGCATATCATTTGAAATTTCGACAGTTTCATATGTATGTCTCTTTCAGTTTTTGTGTTTACAGTAAAATTACAACCCAAATAATTAAAATGTGTTACTTGTTCCAGAGGTTTGTTGTCTATTACGATTTTTGATCTTTATGTTCGTTTCCACAAAATGCCATTATTTTTGTTTTTTCTTTTGATATTTTGAAATTATATTCTTGGCATAACTGATTTAATAAAAATTTTCCTCATTTAATAATTAAAATTTTGAACTCCGCGGGGTATAAAATGCCATTATTTTTGTTTTTTTTTCTTTTGATATTTTGAAATTATATTCTTGGCATAACTGATTTAATAAAAATTTTCCTCATTTAATAATTAAAATTTTTTAACTTCGCGGGGTATCGAATACAGGCCCGCAAGCCAGGAAGCCATCTGAGCCACCACGGCATACGTTTCTTGATATTAAAACTGTATGAAAAAGTTGTTTTTCATTTTAATGTGGAATATGAGAAATAGAATGCAATTTTTTAAGAATTCCTTTATAGTTGCCACATTTTCCAATCACCTAGTATTGGACGTGTTTGAATTTATTCCTCTCTTGACGTGACGAGTCTTGCGCCCTTCTTAAGTTTAATGTAATTATAGGATTTCTATTTATAAGCTTAATTGCGTATTTATCCATTTCCTGCTGCTGCCGCCTCTTTCTTACTTTTTCTTTCATTTTATTTTCCTGACGTGTTCCCTAGTCGTATTTCTTTCTGTCTCATCAGACGGTGCGATAAGACAAGCCGTGAACTCATTTCATTAAAGAGCGATTTCTAGACGTGTGGCGGCCATTTTGAAGGCGATAATTGCCGACCTGCGCTTCCCTCGAACTATATCCTATTATAAAAGCTACTAATGGGGGATGCTATTAGGGGCTATTTTACTTTACAAAGGAAATAGAAGACTCGCCCTTCCTGGACTGTTTGTCTTGCGACTTATAAAATGATTGATCACTCGTCGCACACTTTTCAAAGTCTTCAGCTTTTAATGGAACTGTTAATGTTAATGGAGGCTGGCGACTGGACCCTCCAGCGGGGAGGAGCGACCCCAACAACTTTCAATAATAAGGAACTCTCCGGCACTATTGCATCCAGAAGTTCATATAAGCCATCCTGAGCTAATGTTTTCTAAACATCCCCTGTATAATTCATCTCATTATACTCATGGCTGTTATGGGGAATGAAAGACTTGCATGGAAGCTTCTTGTAGGGAAGCCAGAGGGAAAACGCCCAGTTGGTAGACCAAGAATGAGATGGGAGAATAACATAAACTATGATTTGAGGGAAGTAGATTATACAGGGAATGATTGGAAACCATTAGCTCAAGATAGGGATGTATGCAGAGCCTATGTCCGCGCGGCCATGAACCTACGGGTTCGATAGTGCCAGTGAGTTAGTAAGTAAGTAAGTAAGTAAGACTCATGGCTGTTATTCTCCCACCTGATTCTTGGACTACTTATCTAGAGCTTTCCATCTGGTTTTCACATGTCATGCCAAGCGTTATCTATGAGATTTAACTGTTATATCTAGAAAGCAACGGGAAGCTACCACACCTATAATTCCCTAGTAAAGCTGCAAATCATAGCATTAAAATGCTATGATTGCAGTGAAAGACCTGCCCTCGGGCATAATTGCTATCGACCAAGAAAGAGGTGGGAGAATAGCATTAAATATGATTTGAGAGTCGACCGCTGTGGTCTCGAGGTAGCGTGCTGCCTTGTCACGCAGCGGGCCTGGGTTCGATCCCCGGTCGGGGCAGTTTTTCTGGGCGAGGTTTTTATCGGAGTTTTTCCTCATCTGTAAGACAAATGTCAGGAAAACTTTAAGGCCCAAACGGTCCCCGAAATCATATGACCATCATCATCATCATCATCTTTATCATTATCATAAGTAATGCCACGAGTGATTTCCAAATTATCGATAAATTCACGACTCACGAAGTGAGGAGTGAATTTATCTAGAGAATTTGGAAATCAAGAGTGGCATTTGTTAGGACTATTTAACGAATAAAATTAAGATGTTTAGTCACAAATCATTATTTAACTATAGTTATTTTAAAATATTTATATATTTAATGTAAACGGCGATGTTTGATAACAAATGAGAAACGATAGGTACGCTTCTACTGCTTCTTTTGTTTATCACTGCAACGAGATCATACTATTTATTGCCAAAGGAACGCAATATTGTAAGGAGGAGCTTTCTTTAATATGGTAATTATAACACTGATAAATATTTAGTGAAACACGCCTCTGATTGGTTGTAAAACAGAAATAATTGAAACGTGATTGGTTATTGACTCCCATTTGGGGCATGAGTTAAATAGTCATCATCATCCTACACCGGTGTGGAAAGCAACTGGAAGCTACCATACCTACAATTCCCTAGTAAAGCTGCAAGCATAGCATTGAAATGCTATAATTGCAGTGAAGGGCCTGCCTTCGGACAGAATTACTATGGATGGATGGATGATTTGAGGGAAGTAGATTATACAGGGAATGATTGGAAAGCATTAGCTCTGGATAGGGATGCATGGAGAGCTTATGTCCGTGCGGCCATGAACCTACTGGTTCGATAGTGCCAGTGAGTAAGTAAGTCTGTCCCCTTAAGAAAATATTGTGGTTCTAAAAGTCATCTGGTAGACTTTTGAGTGAAAGAAGACAATAAGAGCCTTATGATTGGTGGGCGGGACTCTTTGATGCGTTTACAGAATGACAATCACCTACAATAAGCCCATTATGACGTATACTGTATAACTATCTTAGAATTATAATAAAACAGCATCACCAAGTACTGACATTGTAATATCTGTTATCTCAAGGAGTTAATTCCATACTTTCAATATTAGCCTCGGGTCGGTCCTACACATGTCGATATCTCGACAGTGATGGATATGTGCGGCGATATATCGATTATCGAGAAAGCTTGCTCAGCTCAGAGTAATGTCGTCATCAATCAATCATAAATGGGGGAGTCCCCACCGGCGTATGAATGTGTTCAAACCGACAGTCTGTGAAAACATGCGTTTTGTGTTGTCTGGCTTCTTAACAGCCATGTCGCAGGGAAATAGCTTTTCTCCAGACATTAATAAACCATTACGTATTCTAAGGTCCTTAATAGTAGAATACACACAATTTCACTTGTAAATAAATATATTGTATTGTATTGTAAGCCTATGTTTTCCCTTTACAGAGATTTAGGCGCTCTCCCCCTACAGGGAAGAATTTGTACCATACTAATTTAGTTACACTTGTTTTCGTATAGATGCCATTTTGAGTGGTACGTGGTCAGCGTTCCGCCTCTTACTGACATCTAGGAAACCAAGGTAGTAAAAAAAAAGTAAAGTGATCCCACAACAGGCCCGGAGGCCCTTGGGGTAGTAGGAGGTTAATGCTCGCACTTTTACTAGACAATCGGCACTTTTTGTCAGCCCTGCGTGACGGCCGCCTTTACCCCCAGAACAAGCGTCTGGTACTCATTTCCGTTAGAGGCTGAGTCGACCCCAGGGCCATAGTGCCGCCAGGGGGTTTGGGTCAGTTTAAAAATCCTGACCCCAACGGGACTTGAACCCTCGACCCTCCGGCTTGTAGCTCAGTGCCTTAACCACTACGCTACGGCGTGCCCCCAAGGCAGTACTAGGACGGGAAAATTTGGTAAATTTTGCTTAGAGGCCTTTCCATTCAGGCTTAAGGATCTTTTACGAGCCTGAAAATCTTCAGATTCGGGACCTACGGCTTAAAGTCCCTCCCGGATGACTTGCTCCTTGGATTTTTCCATCCTAAAAAAAATACATCGACCGCGGCCGGGTTTGAACCCGCGACCCTCGGGACCAGAGGCAAGGAGCATAACCACTAGTCCACCGCGGCCGATTTTTGTTAAATAAGGTTCCAAAATCTTGGAGATTTAATAAATAAGTTATATGTTGTTGTTTGGAAATGGTCAGTTAATGACAAATTTTGAAGAAGTGGCTGAATTCACATACTTAGGAACAATGATTACAAACAGGAATGAGGTGCACAAAGAAATTAAAGATTGCTTGAATTCTGGTTAAGCGTGTTATTAGGCTATGTATTATAGGGAGTCTCATCGTCCCAACTTCTCTAAAAAACATTAAAGTGAAAATTTATATAACTATTATTCTTCCAGTTATATTACATGGACGTGAAACATGGACTCTTGGTTTAAGGGAGGAGAAAATAGTATATGTATTTGAGGATAAAGTTCTTTATATATATATATATATATATATATATATATATATATATATATATCGACCGCTGTGGTCTCGAGGTAGCGTGCTGCCTTGTCACGCAGTGGGCCCGGGTTCGATCCCCAGTCGGGGCAGTTTTTCTGGGTGAGGTATTTATCGGGGTTTTTTTCAACCTGTAAGACAAATGTCAGCAAAACTTTAAGGCCCAAACGGTCCCCGAAATCATATGGCAATCATCATCATCCTTATCATTATCATCGTCATCACCACCATCATCGTTCACCGGTGTGGAAAGCAACGGGAAGGTACCCAATTCCCTAGTAAAGGTGCAATCATAGCATGAAAATGCTATGATTGCAGTGAAGGACCTGCCTTCGGGCAGAATTACAATGGATGGATATATATATATATATATATATATATATATATATATATATATATATATATATATATATACAAATCATTATCATCATCCGGTATCATGACAGCTACCGCCGTCTTCCGGAAACCAAACGCCATTCCTCTCTGCCCATCCATTGATCTTCCTCCAATCTCTCCCATCCCCTGACACTTCATAGCTGCTTGTAAACAAAAACCCTTCTAGCCAGTTTTTTCTCTCCGGTCCTTTTCTCTCTTCCTCCTTTCCATTCGGAAAATCCATTTCCATAAACATTTTAGGCAATCTTTTGCTCTTCGCATTCTTTTTGCATGGTTCCCAATACCACATAACAAATTATAGATATTTTTTGACTAAAGAGAGGACCGAAATCAAACAGAAGACTGCTTATCTGTGAGCTACATAATCTTAATAGGAAATCATATAATATAAGAATGGTTAAACATTATATACCGCAGGGCATGTGGTACGAATGGGGAAAGAAACAAGAGTATGGAAATCTTGTAGGAAAAACAGAGGCAAAGCGTCCAGTAGGTGGGTCAAGAGTGCAGTGGGATAATAACGTTAACCATGATTTGAGGGAAGTATATTATACAGGGGATGATTGGAATACATTAGCTCAGGATAGGGATGTATAGAAAATTACGTTTATCCGCTCTTGAACCTACAGGTTCATTGGTGCCACTTAGTTAGTTAGTACTCCGATCTCTTTGTAGATTCTTCCATTTAACCTGTGACTCAAAAACATGTTATAGCCAAAAGGAAAAATAAGAAAGACTTTTTTATTTTTGAACATTTGACATATTTTTGCTTTCTCTTTTCTTTGCAATGGGTCACATTATGTCTCTATGTAAATAGCAATGTACGTATGACGTCAGGAAGTATCAAAGAAGTTATTTCACGAGAGAAACAGTGTACTATTTACTCACCTCTTAACATCGATGTGTTTTTATAGTCTTGAGACAAGAGGCCTCTCATAATGATGAAAGCTGTATTCCATAGAGGTGAACAAACTCTAAGCTTCATTCCAAAATGTACACACACACACGCATATATATATATATATATATATATATATCTGGTCCACCGCTGTGGTCTCAAGGTAGCGCGCTGCCTTGTCACGCAACGGGCCCGGGTTCGATTCCCGGTCGGGGCAGTTTTTCTGGATGAAGTTTTTATCGGGATTTTTCCTCACCTGTAAGACAAATGTCACTAAAACTTTAAGGCCCAAACGGTCCCTGAAAATCATCCAGCCATCATCATCATCATTATCATCATCCTTCACCGATGTGGAAAGCGGGAAGCTACCACACCTACAATTCCCTAGTAAAGCTGCAAGCATAGCATGAAAATGCTATGATTGCAGTGAAGGACCTGCCTTCGGGCAGAATTACTATGGATGGATGTATATATGAACACCAGGGCTCTGAAGCAAGGAAATGATTAAAAACCGAGCTATGTATCGGTTTTTAATCATTTTCTCGCTTCTGTAAAACACTTCACAAACGTGCGGTGTATATTATTTTTTCATGATGGTGTTTTCAAAATAATAAATGATACTAAAATAGTATCTTTGTTGGAAATATTTGCGTTTAATCCAAACAACTGACTAACGTTATCAGTCTGGCCAACGTGTATACGGTAAATGCCGTAGTTGAGCCTACAGCAGGCCGTGACACCAAACAAATATAAAATGGCGGCAAGTACGAATTTATTGTTTTATATTGTTTCAAATAAAGTTCAGTTCATTTAAAATGCAGTGATTTGTTTCGTATAATGTATATTAACACTACCTTTTGGATATATTTTTGTATATACATTGTACGTAGTGTACATAAAGGGCAGTGTTTTACTTCCCGCACTAGGTAGATAATTTGTAATATTACAGTATAGTTATTTAGTTATTTATAGGTTGGCAACTCCGAAATTTTGGAAATTAAACTTTCAATCACGGTCGCCATTGCTATAAGTTCGACGGAACGCACTGTTTTCCACGATAGTGAGTTTTGTCGTACTTACAGCAATGGCGACCCTGATTGAAAGTTCTACTTCCTATATTTCGGGGTTGCCAACCTAAATAACTATACTATAATAGAAAAAGCTATACTGTAATGTTACATATTACAAACAGCGTGTGGGAAATAAAACCATTGCCCTCTATGTATACTAGGTACAATGTACTGCTCGGGACCCAGCTCCGTGTGTCTGAAAGGAATTTGTTGATTCAACTGTTGGCTTTCTAGAATTGCCATCGCTGCCATTAGAGGATCAATTTCAATTTTATTTACAAAATTACTTTATAGTATGTATACTTCAATTAGGCCTACAAGTTGAATTTTTTTAAATATATTTACCAAAGTATTTAATCAATTACAAAAATTAATTGTCTGTATCACTTTGTCCTTGAGGCAATCCTCTAATGAGGAAAGTTTTATATAATAATATGAGAAGCATAGAATTGTACCTCCTCCCACTCCCCACACTTCTCCCCGCAAACACACAGCTTGGTCTCGAGCTATATATACAAAACTATCCTAAAGGTAGTGTTAATATACATTACATGAAACAAATCACTGCATTTTTAATGAATTGAACATTTGAAACAATATAAAACAATAAATACGTACTTGGCGCAATTTTATCACTAATTAGTCTCATGGCCTCCTGTAGTTTCAACTAATAAGCATTGCCCACACTGTTAAAGTTAGTCAATTGTTTATAATGAACGCACATACTTCCAACAAAGATTCTATTATTTTACTATTATTTATTATTTTGAAAACACCATCGCTCAAAAAATAATACACTACACGCGTTTGTGAAGTGTTTTACACAATCTCGGAAATTAAATACTCGCTTCTGTAAAAAAACCACTTCCCAGCCTCGCATGGTTATATACTTTTTCTATTTTATGCCTGAAGATGGGACCCAACGTAATATATACACATTTTAGGTTATTGCAGGCCAGAAAATGGTGGGTTTTATTTGTCCTGTTTGTCCTTCTTGGATCGACCGCGGTGGACTAGTGGTTATGCTCCTTGCCTCTGGTCCCGAGGGTTGCGGGTTGGATTTTTTAGGACGGAAAAATCCAAGGAGCAAATCCTCCGGGAGGGACTTTAAGCCGTGGGTCCCGAGTCTGAATATTTTCAGGCTCATACAAGATCCTTAAGCCTGAATGAAAAGGCCTCAAAGCAAAAGTTACCGTATTTTCCCGTCCTATTACTTCCTTGGTTTCCTAGATGCCAGTACGAGGCGGAACGCTGACCACGGACCACTCAAATGACATCTACACGAAAAGAAGTGTAACTAAATTAGTATCATGATCTTGTGGAAGATTTCCGGGCTGTTGGCCGTGGTCTTGAGGCTTGTAGTTCCCCGACGTTTCGCCAGAGACTGCGTCCGGCATCCTCAAGGGTTGTCTTGAGCCCGACGTTTTGCCAGAGACTGCGTCCGGCATCCTCAAGGATTGTCTTGAAACACCCGACGACTGCGTCCGGCATCCTCAAGGATTGTCTTGAAACACCCGACGTTTCGCCAGTCTCAAGACAACCCTTGAGGATGCCGGACGCAGTCTCTGGCGAAACGTCGGGGAACTACAAGCCTAAAGACCACGGCCAACAGCCCGGAAATCTTCTACAAGATCATCATAGTAACTCCGGCCGTGAAAGCCTAAGTCAATATAAATTTAGTATGGTTGAAATTCTTCCCTGTAGGGGAAGAGTGCCTAAATCTCTGTTAAGGGAAACATGGGCTTACAAGAAGAAGATTGTCCTTCTTGGTGTACTTCCATATCTCCTCAAGCTGGCTTCTCCATCCTTATCTCAAATTCTTCAGTGGAGCCTTCCCAATGCCTTGTTTTATTTCTGCACGATCTTACAGAGCCACCCTGTATAGCTAAAAATAGAATGTTAATAATAAAACATTGAATGAGATGGGACTGTTTTAACAGAATGTCATGACTATATGTGGGTGCAATGTGATTTTGATTATCTTGGTTGTTTTCCTTCAAACAAAGGCAGCTTTTACACAGTTTATATCATTTGGAAGAAGAGTTTTGGACAGTCCTGGTGTCTCATTAGAGAGTCTGCATCTCATTTAGCGCCCCTCTGTGCGGTGTTCCAGCTGAACAGAACCCTTCGTGTCGAGTGGTCATCTGTTTCAAGAACCCATCCGTACTCTCCTCCCCTCCATATCGAATATATATTACGTAAGAAATGCAATTTCTTTCTTCTTGCAACTCTTAAAAAATCTGGAAACATCAGTAGCTTTACTTTCAATTTAAATAACAAAATAACTCGCGGACTGAAACTACCGAACCCATAGGTTCATGGCCACGCGAACATAAGCTCTCCATACACCCTCTCCTGAGCTAATGTTTTCCAATCATCCTCTGTATAATAGCCTCGTTATGATGGTTGTCCAGCGGCTGGCTTTGTTTCCCTGCAGCTGTTATAGGGCTTCCAATATAAAACCGGACCGGCCTCGCGGAGTTTCACCCGCAATTCACCCTGCCTGCCACCCGTCCTTGAACTGTTTCTTACCTTATAGAAAATGCTGGAAATGTTGTCCTCCCGCAGTTAAACAGGCATTATACCGAGTAAACACATTTAGATTGACACGCTGTAGAGTGCACACTGTCAAGTTTCTGATTTCATTTCTTATGTTGTTCTTCAGTTCTTCCAATGTGTGCGGATTTGTTTTGTACACTTTGTCCTTGTCTTTCGCCAATTTCGTCTAATTATTCTTCGGTGAGAACCGTACGCCTTCGCGTGTGTTTCTTATTTTGTACTGAACCAGTGGTCTCAAATTTAGTCACAAGATCGTGGATTGTCGATCTGGAAGGAGGTAATTGTCCAGGGAAATTCCGAATAAATTCCTCGCGAACGCGACGAGCTGATTCGTATTTATAATAACATTTACACACATAAATGCGCTGCCCAAATGTCAGCTGACGTCTCATCTTGTCGAACGATAGCAAACTGACTAGTTCAAGGACGAGCGGGTGGCAGAGTGAAATGAAGACGAGGAGAGAACGCTGCCTGACTGGTGAAACCCCGTGAGGCCGGTCCGGGTTTATATTGGAAGACCGTTATAATTAAATACAAAGATGCAACCATCATAGTGAGGCGATAATACAGTGTACTTCTCTCAAATCATGGTTAATGTTATTCTCCCACCTGATTCTTGGCCTGCATCCTGGGCATAGGTTCATGGCCGTGTGGACATAACCTCAAGATGGTTGCAACATGTTCATCGAATGGAGGATCACAAAATACTCAAACAGACGTTAAGCTATCAATCTACAGGAAGAAGAAGGCCAGTGCGTGTTGGCCTTTAGTATCTCCTCTCTATTGGCCAATAGTACTACATCATCAGCATAAACTAACAGCTTATTAACACCGTTGAGTTCTAGGCCTTCTTCATCCTCTAAAGATTTGATGGCATGCTCTAGTACAAAATTAAATAGTAGAGGAGATCGTGCATCTCCTTGCTTCAACCCATTCTGGATTTCAAAAGTATCCGAAAACTGTTTGCCTACACGCACCCTGCTCTTTGTGCCATTTAGACACATTCGTATAAGTCTAACTAACTTTTTAGGAATTCCGAACTCTAGCAGGATACTAAAATAGGACCTACTTTTGGATGGTGTTTTTATTCAGACCGAAACAGGTCAACAAATTACCTAAATTCGTGAATGGACTATGAATTCGATGATGATGATGATTGGAAAATGTTAGGTGAGATCGGGGTGTATGGAAAGATTGTATCCACGCAGCCGTAGCTCCAGTGAGATAGTTTTGCTTAGATGGTTCCAGTGTACTTTTATTTCCGCAAGAAGTCAGCAGTGAATGTAGAATGTCTCAATGCGTGCACGTGGTATTCATTTAGCACATATTAGATGCGTGTAGAAGATTTAATTAATGGGAAGACTGTATCTACTGTACTCTACTTCATCAAGCGTAAGTAAGAAGCTTATGGGAGGGCGGAGGTTGCCGAACTTATCGGATATCAAACGTGGCCGACCCTGGAATTCCTTCCTATTAATTGAACGAATTTGAAAAGAGCTGGTCTAATGAGTCATCTCAGGCATTTTGCCAGAAACATCTTTTTGAACGAATACTATAATTGTCTCCCTCAAACACTTTACACGGGAGTTTATTTCTTAATCAGCATCAAGGATTATCATAAGTAATGCCACGAGTGATTTCCAAATTATCGATGAATTCACGACTCACGAAGTGAGGAGTGAATTTATCTAGAGAATTTGGAAATCAAGAGTGTCATTTGTTAGGACTATTTAACGAATAAAATTAAGCTGTTTACTCACAAATCACTATTTAACTATAGTTATTTTAAAATATTTATATATTTAATGTAAACGGCGATGTATGAAAACAAATGAGAAATGATAGGTTCGCTTCATCTGCTTCTTTTGTTTATCACTTCAACCAGATCATACTATTTATTGCCAAAGGAACGCAATATTGTAAGAATGCTCTCTAGTGGAGAAAAAATGAAACACATCAAACTGTATATTAATTCATTTCTGATGTCGTATGATGTAAATATGACAATTATATTTTTCTGGATTGTTACCTGGGAAAAAATACATTTAAGAAAGTGCAAATTGTGGTTTATTTTTTTTTGTGGTATAATCAATTGCTACTAATGTTTTTATATTAACTCCCGCATGCGGCATGTGTTGACATTCATGCACTATATATACAATCTGGTAGCCGCATTTCTCACAGGCTCAGTCACTGCAAAATAATGGTCAGACCTGTTCAGAATATTAAAAAGGAGGAGCTTTCTTTAATATAGTAATTATAACACTGATAAATATTTCGTGAAACACGACTCTGATTGGTTGTAAAACAGAAATCATTGAAACGTGATTGGTCATTGACTCCCATTTAGGGCATGAGTTAAATAGTCCTTAAGGTCTGTTCCGATCTAATGCTAGAATTAGTATGTCCATCGTTTACTGGGTCTTCCTACATTTCTTCATCCTAGTGGTTTGTAATGAATAATCTGTTTCGGAATGCTATTGTTATCCATTCTATTGATGTTGTACATTCATTCATCTCTGTATTGTGCAATTCTATCTAATAGATTGAATATATAGAGTTATCTTCATATATTTTCATTTCGTTTTCGATCTGTTATTGTACAGTCAGTCACACTCCTCAGGAACCCCTTTTCTGATGTTTCAATTCTTGTTCCTGGTTTCTTTTGTCAAGACCCAGTGTTTAAATCCATATAACAGTGTTGGAACCGCCATTGTTTTATAATATTTTAAGAGTGTCTCCTTTCTAGTTTCGAGTTTATTTCTTACTACACTAATTCCGAGCTAAGTTCCATTTGTGCTGTAAACAATCTATTACTACTTCTTGTCATTTTTCACTAGGCAAACTGTTTGTTCTGCCTCACAGTTGTTCTGCCCATCTTTCCACTGGCTTTCCTACATTCCTTGAACCTCTTGGCTTATAGTTAAATGCTGCTTTTGTTAATATTGTTACACTCATTCGTTCTACATGTCTGAACCATTTTTCACAAGTAACGTCACGAGTGATTTCCAAATCATCGATAAATTCACGAGTCACGAAGGATTTGGAAATCAAGAGTGGCATTTGTTAGGACTATTTAAGGAATAAAATTAAACTGTTTACTCAAAAATCATTATTTAAATATAGTTATTTTAAAATGTTTATATATTTAATGTAAACGACGATGTTTAAAAACAAATCAGAAATGTGTGGTTATGTTTAATTTCTTCATCAACTCCAACGTGATCATATTAATTATTGCCAAATAGGATCGCAATGTTAAAACAATGTACCATAAAGGATAAAAAATGAAACACATCAAACTGTATCACTGAGAAACATTCGGCACCACACTATTCGAAACATGATGGCAGAAGCCTTGCGAGATTATGGATACACAGTTTATGAGGAAGTTCATGGTGTGGCCACTAATGGGAGTAATAGACGAATAGATATTATTGCATTTAGACCATCTTCTAAAATTGATATGATATTAGATCCCACTATCCGTTTTGAGACTCATAGTGGCCAACCTGAGGAAGTTGGCTGTCAAAAGAAAGGCATGTAATAATAATAATAATAATAATAATAATAATAATAATAGCTTTATTTTACCTGGCAGAGTTAAGGCCTTAAGACCTTGTATACCACTCAACCGCATGTATGCGCCAACAATTGACTATTACAAAGATAAATACCAACTAGATAGTATAACTGTCACAGGATTGATGATCGGGGCAAGAGGTACTATATCAGGATTCTTAGCTAAATTTTGGAATTTCTTAGATTTGGACAGGGTGTATCTTTCTAAAATTGCCATCGCTGCCATTAGAGGATCAATTTCAATTTTAGGAAACCATCTTTACAAAATTTCTACTTTCTAGTATGTATACTTCAATTAAAATTTGAAAATTTTGTAATGTATTTAAAAATGTATTTTTAATGTGTATTTACAAAATGTATTTCATTAATTTCGAAAATTAATTGTCTATATCACTTCGTTCTTGAGACAATCCTCTAATGAGGAAAGTTGTGTATAATAAAAAATAACCAACATTATGGGTTATTAATTAATTTTTTTAGTAAACAACTTAGTAAAATATTTATTCATCATCATCAACAACAACAAGGATTAAGCCCAATGTTCTGTTCCGATCTCATTATAGGTCGAATTGGCCCTTCCATCTCTTCAATGGTCTTCCCAACAATCTTCTCCCTTTTGGTTTATAATTATACATTCTTCTTGGTATGGGCTGTTCATTCATTCGTAATACGTGCTGAAGACAAGCATTTTGATAATATTTATTTAAAACACAATTATTGAACATCAGGAGATTCTGTGTACTCTCTGTGAATTCCTGAACTGTTGATTTGGTAATTATATCAAGATAGGATTGTGTGAATCTTTGAGGTCAGTAGTGCCAATTGTCTGTGAATATTACAGTAAATGGCAGTGCAAAGTTCCATTTTCCGTCCCTTGTGTTATATCTGAAATGAGGCACGGTGTCAAATGAACGAATTTTTAATGTGGGAAGTATTTGGATCGGTTCCACGGTTATGATACTTGATTACTATCACAAACATGAAAGTGATGGGCGGAACCACTGTTTGCTATGAATAATTTGGTCACAAAGGAACGTTGGGTGGCATCCACCTGCAGTGTAAGAAATGTCCACACTTTATCCTCGGTCTCTCAGTTTCCTTGTAATCCTCAGTTATCCGTGTCTAATGAACGTTCTGTCATCGAGATGCTTTATGAAGCCTCCGCGAACATCCTGTGAGGCCCACATTAACAAATGCTACTTGTGTGGTTTTTTTACACAGCTTATAAGCTATGAACTATTTATTTTGGTCATTTTGGCGAATTCCGAAGGAATGAAACTATTGAGGTTGTTCTCTTGAAAAAAAATTGAAAAAAAAAATGTTTACTACATCTACACACATTTTGTCTAGTAGACACCGACAATAACAATGGTTAATATATATATATATATATATATATATATATATATATATATATATATATGATTAACAAAGTTTTCTTGGGTTTTCCGCTTCATGGATTCAGGGTTGGCCTCTGGCCACTGATTCTTACGTTTCGACATGATCCCACGTGTCATTATCAAGGAATCGTGGAATCCAGCCGAAACGTCGGAATCAGTGGCCAGAGGCCAATCTTCAATCCATGACGCGGAAAACCCAAGAAAACTTTCTTCATCATGGTTATATCTGCGAAAATCTACAATATATATATATATATATATATATATGATATGATATGAAAAGAAAAATGAATGCTTGAGTCGGGATTTGAACCCGAGTCTCTAAACTCTGTACCTCTTGTGTGAATTGAGAATACTACATATATAAGAAAAATGTATGTTTGTGTTGGAATTCTTGATTAGCTCAGTTGGTTAGAGCGCTAAAGGTACAGAGTTTAGAGACTCGGGTTCAAATTCCGACTCAAGCATTCATTTTTCTTTTCATATCATATTTGCCTTCATTGCCAAATGTCAAAAATATAGTTATAACATCTAAATATATATATATATATATATATATATGAACACTGCCAGCAATTGTGCCATGAATAGGGAATGAGAGAGGGACATTGAAGCTTCTTACAGGAAAACCAGAGGGATAAGACCAAGTTGGTAGACCAATTATGAGGTGGGAGATTAAAATTAATAATGATTTGAGAGAAGTAGATTATGCAGGAGATAATTTGAAAACATTAGGTCAGGATAGCCGTGTGTGTGTGTGTGTGTGTGTGCGTGCGTGTGTGTGTGTGTGTGCGTGTGTGCGCGCGCGCGTCCCCAATCAGACACACACAAAAATCAAAATCGGTCCAGTCGTTTAGGATGAGTTCAGTAACAAACGCACGTACAGAAGAATTCTATATAGGCTACAGTAAAAACTCGTCATTCGCGGTTTCATTATTCGCAGCTTAAAAAATGGCGAATCAGTTCCTGTATTCGCGGCTAAAAATGTCATTATTCGCGGATCCAGTCGGTATATTAAAGGGATTACTATGCTTTATCAACGCATCGGCAACTTTTTTTTACTGCAGGCACGTGCCAAGGCGACTTTTACAAAGAGCGATTCAAACCAAATGGACAAATAATTATCAAAGTAAAACAAACCTTATTGTCACTAAGCCTAAAGTTCGTTGTTAAAAGCCGCCGCCGTCGTATTTCACGTGCGGCTATGTCCGTTATAAATGCCCCCCGTCAGGATCAATGTTTTATTGTTTCAACGTGTCATTCGTTGCAATAATTTTGATTGAATAACACGTGTCTCTTCTGCTTTGTTGCCAATTTGTTATGTCGAGTAAAAGGAAAGAAAATTAGTTCCGAAGCGGAAAAAAGTAGCGTACCCGTTTAAAGTAAAAACAGAAATACTTGACAGTTTACACGTTGGCGAGTCGTTTGCTTCTATATCACGCTGTTTCAATGTTATTGAATCGATTGTTCAAGTTGTCAAGAAATCCGAAGACAAAATAAGGAATTCTATCGCTGAATTCACAGCTGAATATCAATCTGAATTGAAAGGCCTTTTAAAAGCAGCAAAACAGAAAAACAAATTGTAACTTCTTTAAGTCCTTGCCTAAGCCTGACAGCAATAATTAATGGAAATTGTTCAAAATCTCTCATTAATTGATATCCATCCATAGTAATTCTGCCCGAGAGCAGGTCCTTCACTGCAATCATAGCATTTTCATTCTATGCTTGCAGCTTTATTAGGGAATTGTAGGTGTGGTAGCTTCCCGCTTTCTACACCGGTGAAGGATGATGATGAAGGTAATGATAAGGATGATGTTGGTGCTGATGGCAATATGATTTCGGGGACTGATATTTGTCGTACAGGTGAGGAAATATCTCCTGGCGCGACAGGCCTACAAGGCCCTTAGCCTACCAGCCAGCTGCTGGCCTCACATGTGTCAATCACAGAGGTAGATGATAATCAGCCAGTGTAGGGGTGACATGTGGTCAGCATGTCGAGTCCCCCAGCCGTTATAGCTGGTTTTCTCAACCTGGAGCCGCTACTTATTGTAGCTACCCAAATGCATCACGATGCTGGGTGGGCACCGGTCCCATACCGGCCGAAATACCATGAGAAAATTTCTTCCCCCATGGAGACTCGAACCAGCGCAAGTCCCGTAGCTCTGCGCCAAGGCTTCCTACCTTAACCACTCAGCTACGGCGCGGGACTAAAGGTAAAGTGATCCCACAACAGGCCTCAGGAGGCCCTTGGGGTAGTAGGAGGTTAAGGTTCCCACTTTTTCTAGACAATCGGCACTTTATGTCAGCCGGGTTGTCAGCCCTGCGTGACGGCCGTCTTTACCCCAGAACAAGCGTCTGGTACTCATTTCAGTTAGAGGCAGAGTCGACCCCAGGGCCATAGTGCCGCCAGAGGGTTTGGGTCAGTTTAAAAATCCTGACCCCAACGGGACTTGAACCCTCGACCCTCCGGCTTGTAGCTCAGTGCCTTAACCACTACGCTACGGCGTGCCCCACAGGTGAGGAAAAACCCCGATAAAAACCTCACCCAGAAAAACTGCCCCGACCGGGCCTGGTGCATGACATCGCAGCACGCTACCTCGAGACCACAGCGGTGGACTTCATTGATATTATTTTGAAAATGTTATTTTATTTTGTAACCTTGGAACGTAACCCCTATATGACCATAGAAATTACTGTTCCATATTCGCGGCATATTTACGGAGCATATCCCCCGCGAATAAGGACTTTTTGCTGTATATAAAGATATGGGAGGGGAGAGAGAGAGGGAGAGATATTATTTATACTTAATTATTTATAAGAAATCAGGTAATTCTTCTTCTACTACAAGGTTTAGGCTATGCAGCCTGTTCCGGCGAAGTTAAAAGTGGAGTCCATCTTCTGCGTGGTCGGCCAACATCTCTTGTTCCTCTGGGATTATACAGGAAGATTCTTTTTGCTATTCTTTCGTTGTTCATTCTCATTAAGTGTTCTGTCCATTTCTTATTATTTTCGCTGATTTTATCTTCAATTTTATATATATTTAATTCTTCTCGTATAGTTTCATTCCTTATTCTATCCGCTCTTGTGCATCCTTTCACATTACGTAAAAACAGCATTTCCGCAGTTTGTATCCTGCTTTTATCCCTTGATTTCATTATCCAATTTTCACTTCCATACAACAACAAAAGAACAGCCATTGTTTTATATAATTTAAGTTTCGTATCTTTCCTTGTTTTCCGACCTAAGGTTCTTTTTATGGTTCCACAAATAGCCTGAAATTTATTTACTTTATTTTCTATATCTTTATTTTCTCTATAAGTTATATCACATCCTAAATATTGGAAATGTGATACTTGTTCTATTATTTTGTTATCCAGTACAATTTTTGATCAGGTAATTATAATAGGGAATACCTTTTTGTTCATATGTCAGTTTTTATCTCTCTGCACAAGAGATTCCCCTTAAAATTTGTACAAATAGGAATGTGATGTAGCTTGTAAGTATTAACATGATATCGACATAAACATGGTTGCGTGTCACTACGCAAGCTTCTTCCAAAGCCACCTGACAGAGTTATGAAGCATTCATAAATACATCATTCTTTAAGTAAATTGTATAAGCATATAATATGTTTCTTGAACGCCACCCATACTGTGCTCTCTGTTTCATTTCACTTTCACCACTTATTCCCATATACAGCGTGTTCAAGAGATACATTTGAAGAATACAGTAAAAATTCCTTATTTATGGTTCCGATATTCATGTTTTCATTATTCGCGGGTTAAAAATTGCGACACAGTTCCTGTATTCGCGGCCAAAAATGTCTTTTTCCCGGATCCAGTCCGTTTATTACAAGGAATAGTATATTTTATTAACATAGGCATGTGCCAATGCGGCTTTTACAAAGAACGATTCAAACTAAATGAACACATAAATATGTTCTCCTTCTTCTTCTTGTCCTTGTTCTACTTCGTGAAATTAGGCATTTGGGCCTGTTTTTCACATCAAGTGGGATTTAATGAATCTTGCGAAATAATTAGACTGGTCAACATGATTTTTGTCTCATGAGTACCAATAGTTGTATTAATGAGGTTTTTTTATCGTGTTTTCAAATAGGATGTATTCGGAATTTCTCCATCACCCACAGTTTTTTTATTTCAATTTCAATTAATGGATTTAAATAAATTTTTTTTAATGAACGTTCTTTCGTCCATTTGTCCATTGTAAAATAAAACCAAATGAGCTAACTCAGGAGATTTCAGCTATGGAAAAGAGGTATCAAGGCAAATGGAATCCTAATATGCTGGCCGATTATTGTTGGACCATCAAGAGGAATGCTCCATAGGCGAAATATAGCATAAAATCGTCATTTCTTACTTTCTAGGTGAGTCCGAGTGTTCGAATATTGTGTAGTTACGAATGTAGAAAATATTAAAGTGTTTGAAATTATAAATTCCTGTCTCTCGGAAACCTTGCGTGATGGAGAAAAACCGATAATCATATACCATCAGAATCACATATTTTTCTTTCTGATACAAAAAAAAAATTTCTTTTTTGTTGCTCAGTGTTATTTAATGAAATAAATATCAATGTAAAACAGACCTAAGTCTAAAAGCATGTAATGCTTAATATGAAACACAAGACGCACGATATCACGCCATTGTCTTTCGATCTTCAAACTTATATTACATCAAAACGATACGTTTCTGGACATGGGTTCGTTATCAAAATTTTATCTACTAAGTCCTCTATACAACCCCTATATGTATGCAATAGATATTCTGAATCGCCCTGTAACTAACTAACTAATTCACTGGCACTATCGTAGGTTCATGGACGCGCGGACATAAGTTCTCCATACATCCCTATCCTGAGCTAATGTTTTCCAATCATTCCCTGTATAATCTACTTCCCTCAAATCGTAATTAATGTTATTGTCCCACCTCATTCTTGGTCTACCAACTGGGCATTTTCCCTCTGGTTTTCTACAAGAAGCTTCCATGCATGTTTTTCATTCCCCATTCGTGCCACATGTCCTGCCCATCGCAGTCTACGATACTTAACTGTTCTTATTATATCTGCCTTCTTATAAAGACCGTGTAGTCACTGATTTGTAGTCTTTGCATTCACCTGTTCATCTCTTTTCGGTCCAAAACTTTTCCTAAGAACTTAAATACTCGTAATCTCCTTTCCTCCCTTAAGGGGGGGTGATGGGTGAAATTTTTATTTTCTACATTTTTTGAGCTAGAGACTTGTTTTTTTGTACAAACATTCACTGCATGATACATAATGATGTGTTTAAGTTTCATTCTTGTGAGACATTTATTTTATGAGTAATTAAATATTATATTTAAAAAAATTGAATATATTATAATTAAATGGGTTCCACAATTTTTTAGTAAAATGTCTGATCTTTACAAGACGCCTCTACTATTTAGGAAAACATCATGCATTAGAATTCTTATAATGTGAATAAAAAGGGAGAAAAAAATGTACCTCATATGTGGAATTACAAAAAAAAATAATAATTGCATAAATTTTATTTTTTATTTCTTAAAATACTATTTCAATCATGAAACCCATGCACTACTTTTTTACCTATTGTTTTTAGGACATGCAGTAAAAATTTGAACCTTCTAGGACAAAATTTCTGAATTCCATTCAATTTTGAATGTACAAAAATTCAGTGAAATAAAAGTGTGAAAAAACAAGTTTAAAGATTCGCATGCAGGTGGTATTTAACTAGCGCAGCCTTTTAATTCTGACGTAATTTATGACACTTAGAAGCGCCATAGGCCTCTGAAACTTTGTCATCATATACATTAGAGTACAGGCTATTTTTAGTACAAAAAAATGACAATCTCGATCTAAAATGGGAATTACATGGTCTTTATAGGAAGCTAGATATAATGAGAAAAATTAAGTCTCGTAGATTGGGATGGGCAGGACATGTTGCACGAATGGGGAATGAAAGACGTGCATGGAAGCATCTTGTAGGAAAACCAGAGGGAAAAGGCCCAGTTGGTAGACCAAGGATGAGGTGGGGAATAACATTAACTATGATTTGAGCGAATTAGATTATACAGGGGATGATTGGAAAACATTGGCTCAGGATAGGGATATATGGAGAGCTTATATCCGCGCGGCCATGAACCTGCGGGTTCAATAGTGCCAGTGAGTTAGTTAGTTTGATCTCAAATTGTCAATTTTCCACCCATCACCCCCCTTAAAGTAAGAGTCCATGTTTTGAATCATCCTGTATGTCTTATTAATTTTTATTCAGGATGCAGGAAGTTAAAACCTAGCCAGTTACATTGCGCCTGCTGTCCACCGCTGTGATCTCGGGGTAGCGTGCTGCCTTGTCACGCAGCGTGCCCGGGTTCGATCCCCGGTCGGGACAGTTTTTCTGGGTGAGGTTTTTATCGGGGTTTTTCCTCACCTGTAAGACAAATGTCAGCAAAACTTTAAGGTCCAAACGGTCCCTGAAATCGTATGGCCATCGCAATCATGATCATTCATATCCATCTTAGGTTAAGCTTAGGATTAGGGACTCTCCTGGCGCACCATTATCATAATCATCACCCATAATATCATCGGGGCAACGTAACTCCGCCTTTCAGGCGCCCCAACCTCAGAAGTGGGTTACAAGTACGCCATGCCAGGAGAGAAACCAGGAATGTCGAAAGACAAGCCTGGGGCATTTGAAGAAAAAAAAAACATTACGGCTGCTTGCAGCCTGTATTGCACGTAGTTGTGAGCCCAGGACTCTGGTTCCCTCCGGTTTATATCGAGTTGGATGATCAGAAGGAGGGTTTGAATAAAGGGAGCCTGCAGCGTCGCCCACAAGTATCGATACCGGTAAGATAAGCCGTCTCTTCATTACTCTCGGCATTTGTATTGGTCATATTGGTGATTTAATGCTTGGGTCGTGTCGCAAATTGTCAGCAGGGGACATCGTGGCTTCCCGAGCCCCCATGAGACAACGGTCCTTTGTTAGATATGCAGAACAGCGCTCATTTTCTAGACCTTATCTGACTTCCATGTCATGTAATGGTCGTTAGAAAAGCATTCTCTGAATTTGTACAGCATCAAATTGATAGCTGAGCTGTACTTCAGCTAGATTGTGATTTAACATCATCTCCTGGTAACAACAATAATAATAATAATAATAATAATAATAATAATAATAATAATAATAATAATAATAATAATAATTTGAGATTTCTGAGAAGTGTAGCTGGCTGCAATAGATGTAAGGATTGAAGATACCGTAAAACGGGGTTACTTTGACTCGAGGGGCAACTTTGACATTTTTTAATTTATTGCGTGTTTTGGGCTATTTTGTCAACAATTCAAAGGTGTAGACATTTCTTTGAAGGCGCACGAATAATTAAGTTGTTTTAAAAGAGGATGTTAATTGTTGGAGACACATCTGTGACACTTTCAACAACTCCTCACTTCGTGAGTCGTGAATTTATCGATAATTTGGAAATCACTCGTGGCATTACTTATGATAAACTTTAGTTGGTAAATTCTAGGCGAAACACGACTGTGATTGGTTGTAAATAAAAAATCATTGAAATTTGATTGGTCATTGACTCCCATTTGGGGCATGAGTTATATAGTCTATTGAACAACATGTTCATTGCTCTTATGAATTGCCTGTTATTAATAAAACCGTCACAAATGAACAATTGAGTAGAGTATTAAACAATAAGAGGGGCACATGGACCCCTCCTCCTCCTAGTAAAGTCTCCTCCCAAAATACTTTTATGGAAGTGAAGTATAAAGTGACACGTTGATAATTTAAAGCAGAAAGAGTTTGTTTGGTGAACTATTTCCTTCTAAAAAAATAAATGGATATCGGTGGAATGCTATGGTGTCACACCCTGCAGAGGCGTTTAAGACGGAGACGCCCTGTATCGGGATAATTGAGGTGTCTTCATATTTCTGCAGGTAGAGCACACTCCTGCCATCTATCATACACAAATCCTGCGCAATTAAAACAACACTCCAGTAACCTGTTTTTTTTTTGTTTTTTACATTCAAAACTTGCCATAAACAAATTAACTTCAGACAGCGGTAGATCATATTCCTCATTCGGAACAAATATAAGAGAAATGTCTTTCGAGAAACTGAGAAAGTGGAGATGAGTTCAACTTACTAATAGGCGCTTTTTCTATGGTTTTCCTACAGGGAGTTTCCATGCCCACTTTCATTCTACGATACTTAACTGTTTTTATTATATGTGATTTCCTATAAAGATTATGTAGCTCATTGTTATGTAGTCTTCTCCATTCTTACAGGTTACTATTATTGTTTTATAGGTTACAATTATAATTTTTTTCTTTCTTCCCCTTGTCAACTTTATATTGGGTACCCTATACATATCATGTATCACTATCAGGTTGTAGATAATTCATAATCATCATCAAAATCGTCCTTTCAAGTATTAGGCCCAGTGGCCCGTTACGGTCGCCCGCCATCTCCGAAAAGGTCGACCCACAGATCTTCTGCCTCGAAGAATGTAGTGAAGAATTTGTTTTGGTATTCTGTGACGATCCATGCGCTGAATATGGGCTAGCCAATTGTTTCTATATTCTTGGAGGTATTCAGATATAGGTACGATGTTTAACTCTCTGGCTATTGTTGAATTTCTTTGGTGGTCTAGAAGGCTATAACCTGCAGTTCGTCGCAGAAATTTCATCTCCATGGCTGTAATATGACGATCATCCTGAGTTCTGATGGTCCAAGCTTCACTGCCATAAGAGATTATGGGTCTAGCGAGAACTTTATAGATTTTCTTGTGTGTCTCTGCACTTTTGATGGTTTAAAAACTTGGTTGATAATTCTTAAAGCTTTATTATAGTTTTGTATTTTAAAGGATATATCACATTCCTCATTATAAGTTAGATTATATCCTAAGTATTTAAATGAATTAACTTGCTCTAATATTGAATTCTGAATACAAATTTTACTTCTTACTGGGAATTTCCCTTCAAAGGCCATAACTTTATATTTTGTTGTTGATATTTCCATGTTAAATCGTTGGACTATTATATTAAGATGATGAGTGGAATAATTCATAATTGTTATTATATATATAATTTAATCCTGGTGAAGTGAAAGAGAAGACCTTATGGCCTTGACTCTTAACAGGAAAAATAAATAAATAAATAATCACCTATCTGTTCACCTATCTTTGGTACAAGAATTTGCCTGAGAACTTAATTATCAATACTTGTAAATTGTTGTCCTCCCTTAAAAAGAATCCATGTTTCACATCCATATAATATAGCTAATTGGGAGAATAACAGTTTTATTTATTTTCAGTTTAACGTTTTTTGAGAGAAGTTGGGACGACAAGCATAATAGCACGCATTTGGAGAAATTTGCCTATATTTAATTTCTTTGTGCATCTCATTTATTTGAATTTGGCCACTTCAAAATTTCCCTCTTTTGTCATTACCTGTACATTTCCATTAGCCTATATATTGTATTTCTATGCGTGAACATGTATTTAGTTTCATTGGGTTATTATACTTCCAGCCCCAATTTCTTAGTGTTAATAGAGTGTGTACCTAATAATACTACATCAACAGCATAAACTAACAGCTTTATTAATACTATTGAGTTGTATGCTTTTACCATGCTCTAAAAGATGTGATGGCATGATCTAGTACAAAATTAAATAATATACATCTCCTTGCTTTAACCCTTAAATTAGTAAAACACAAATTTCTTCTGTTAGTTATTTGAATGTGGCGGACCGCAGTGAAAACGGAATCTTGTATAACTGTTATTATTAGGTATATTGTATAATAAGACACACATGTAAGTGGTTTCTTTTTGTTCGTTTTGTCCTAATTTATTTAAAATGTTAAATTAATTAAACGAACTGATGTATCCAAAAGGATACATTACGAATTTAAGGGTTAACCCATTCTAATTTCAGAAGTAAATGAAATCGGTTTGCCTACACACACCCTACTCTTTGTGCCATTTAGACACATTCGTATAAGTCTATCTTTTTAGGAATTCCGAACTCCAGCAGGATAAGTTACTACATGTATAGGCTATAACTTCTCCCTCTTAACTAAATCGTATGCCTTTTTGAAGTCTACGTATAGTTGATGTACAGTGCCATTATATATTGCCATTTATTTTCTAAAATATGTCTTATACTAAAAATCTGATCTATTATAGACGGCCGCGGTGAACTAGATTGCGGGTTCAAACCTGGCCGGAATCGATGGGTTTTTAGGACGGAAAAGTGCAAGGAGCAAGCTGTCCGGGAGGGACTTCAAGCCATGGGTCCCAAGTCTCAAGATTTTCAGGCTCGTAAAAGTTCTGTAAGCCTGAATAAAGAGGCCTCTAAGCAAAATATACCGACCTCAACGTCTTAGTAATGCCTCAGTTGCCTGTTAGATGTCTCATTGTGTCGGTGTGTTGACCGCATGCCATCCATGACATCTGTGAGCAAATAAATTAACTAAAAATTAACTTGGTCTAGTAACTCCTTACAAAGGAGAAGATATGGCTCAACAATGGGCTACGCCATTATAGATAGGTAGAAAGATAGCTGGATGATCTATTGTAGACATGTTTCTTCTAAATCCAAATTTTATTGTTATATTAGGTCGACAATATAGGGAGTAAGTCTGGATACTAATATATTTTTTGGGAAGTTGAAAGTAATGAGGTGCTCCTGTAGTTGTTGCAATACAGAAAAACAAAATTTGTTTCACAGGTCAACTGCTGTAGCCTCGAGGTAGCGTACTGCCTTGTCACTCACGGACCCGGGTTCGATCCCCGGTCGATACAAGTTTCCTGGGCGAGGTTTTCCCGGGGTTTTTCCTCACCTTTAAGATAAATGTCAGGAATCTTTAAGGCCAAAGCTCCATCTGGTCATCATCGTTATCAGTATCATATTCGCCTAATTAGCTTAAGTTTAGTTTAAGGCCTCTCCAGGTGCATCATTGCTAGGGCAAGGCATTTAATGATCTATAAATTGGTAATAAAAGATTCCGGGCTATGTGGCCGTGGTCTATAACTGGCGTTTCTTCCAGACGTTTTTCCCTCAACTGCGGAGGGCTTCTTCAGTGGCGAGCGCTTCCAGCTGTATCGCAGTCGAGTCTACGACAGGGAAACAACAGCTGCAAGCGCTCGCCACTGAAGAAGCCCTCCGCAGTTGAGGGAGAAACGTCTGGAAGAAACGCCAGTTATAGACCACGCCCACATAGCCCGGAATCTTTTATTACCATGATTACCGGCCGTGAAAGCCTGCTTTCCATGATCTATAAATTGGTAAAAAGTGAATTTATGAGCTAAAAAATACCAAAAATGACAAAATAAAAAATGGCGAATAAGAAGTTAAGAATTACCAATAAAAATACTATTTATTAGATTAAGTGGGGCACGCCGTAGCGTAGTGGTTAAGGCACTGAGCTACAAGCCGGAGGGTCGAGGGTTCAAGTCCCGTTGGGGTCAGGATTTTTAAACTGACCCAAACCCTCTGGCGGCACTATGGCCCTGGGGTCGACTCAGCCTCTAACTGAAGTGAGTAACAGACGCTTGTTCTGGGGGTAAAGGCGGCTGTCACGCAGGGCTGACAACCCGGCTGACATAAAGTGCCGATTGTCTAGAAAAAAAGTGGGAGCCTTAACCTCCCACTACCCCAAGGGCCTCCGGGTCTGTAGTGGGATCACTTCACTTTTATTTATTAGATTAAGTACTCACTTGATTACTGAATTACATAAAATTTAACTTAACCTCAAAATATTAAAAGAAAACTATTAAAAATACATATTTGAGTTCATTTTATTGCAGAAAATCCATCTCAATTACACAATACACTTTTACAACAATTTTGAATTACAGTTAACAATCAAAATAGAGGTAGAAGCTAGCATAAGCTCTAAGAAATTGAATAACATTCCTAGAAGTGGGCAAGTTCATTAAGCACATACCTTGAAAAATAGGGGTAGTAGTTAGCAAAACATCTACTTAATTCCAATACTTACTTACTCACTGGCACTATCGAACCCGTAGGTTCATGGCCGCGCGGACATAAGCTCTCCATATATCCCTATCCTGAGCCAATGCTTTCCAATCATTCCCTGTATAATCTACTTCCCTCAAATCATAGTTAATGTTATTCTCCCACCTCATTCTTGGTCTACCAACTGGGCGTTTTCCCTTAGGCTTCCATGCGAGTCTTTCATTCCCCATACGTGCAACATGTCCTGCCCATCGCAGTCTACGAGACTTAATTGTTCTTATTATATCTGGCTTCCTATAAAGACCATGTAGTTCGTTGTTATGAAGTCTTCTCCATTCACCTGTCTGTTCATCTCTCTTTGGTCCAAAAATTTTCCTAAGAACTTTATTCTCAAATACTTGTAATCTCCTTTCCTCCCTTAAAGTAAGAGTCCATGTTTCGCACCCATATAATATAACTTGTAGAATAATAGTTTTATATATTTTCAGTTTAACGTTTTTTGAAAGGGGTTGGGACATCAAGAGTGTCTGCAATGCAAAGCACGCATTTCCACAATTGAGCCTATGTTTAATTTCTTTGTGCATCTCATTCCTATTTGTGATTATTGTTCCTAGGTACTTGACTACTTAATTCCAATTATAATAAAAATCTCAAATCAAATACCGGTACAAATGTCACAGCCTTCCGGAAAAGTGTGGAAATAAAATGCTCAAAATGACCTAAAAATTGCCAAAAAATGACCTCTCCCTAGAAAAAAAAATGCCGTAACGAATTGCTTTTATTTAATCCGTTTTTTAATATCATACATTTTGATATATGCAAGCAATGTTTCAACCTTCATAAGAAAAAGATACAAAATCATTAAATGCCTTGCCCTAATCATTACCACCATCATCAACTCTGATATAATTGGGCACCTCAAACTCAGAAGTGGCTTACAAGTACATCATGCTAGGAGAGAAAACCAGAAATGTCGAAATGAAAACCTGTGGCATTTGGGGGAGGGGGAAGAAAAGAAAAAGTTGTTTAACAGTGAGAAAGCAACAATATTCTCTTTGTGCTGTGTCAGCCAATATGTTGCATAAAACTATATCATCAAAACAATCGAATGATCGATTTTTAAGAACGTGCGTGTATTTATCAAGTTATGATTCATGAGGGAGCGGACAAGATGCGCCATTCATCCAGCGAGCCACAAGAAATTACAACTGAAAGCTCTGTTTTCCTTCCAACACTAATGTATATGTATGATTTATTGCGTCATTTATTTATTGCTCGTCTGTTTTAACATGCACCCTGATTTATTGTTCAGACAGTCCAGTTTTTTGTTCAGACTTCCACTGAACTGGCGAACAGCAATAACCAGTTTCAATGAAAACTTCGCACGAATACAAAATACAAAAATTGAGGTAGAAATTTCGAATGGTTTTCAGTACAACTGTCAATTTTGAGGAAGTGGCTGAATTCAAATACCTAGGAACAATAATTACAAATAGGAATGAGTTGCACAAAGAAATTAAACTTAGGCCCAATTCTGGAAATGCGTGCTATTATGCGTTCCTAGGTATTTGAAGTGGCTGAATTCAAATACCTAGGAACAATAATCACAAATAGGAATGAGATGCACAAAGAAATTAAACATAGGCTCAATTCTGGAAATGCATGCTATTATGCATTGCAGAGACTTTTGATGTCCCAACTCCTTTCAAAAAAACGTTAAGCTGAAAATATATAAAACTATTATTCTACCAGTTAGGCCTATATTATATGGATGCGAAACATGGACTCTTACTTTAAGGGAGGAAAGGAGATTACAAGTATTTGAGAATAAAGTACTTAGGAAAATTTTTGGACCAAAGAGAGATGAACAGACAGGTGAATAGATAAGACTACATAACTATGAACTACATGGTCTTTATAGGAAGCCAGATATAATAAGAACAGTGAAGTCTCGTAGACTGCGATGGGCAGGACATGTTGCACGTATGGGGAATGAAAGACGTGCATGGAAACTTCTTGTAGGAAAGCCAGAAGGAAAACGCCCAGTTGGTAGACCAAGAATGAGGTGGGAGAACAACATTAACTATGATTTGAGGGAAGTAGATTGTACAGGGAATGATTGGAAAGCATTGGATCAGGATAGGGATGTATGGAGAGCTTATGTCCGCGCGGCCATGAACCTACGGGTTCGATAGTGCCAGTGAGTAAGTAAGAGATAGAAATTTCGAATGGTTTTCACTACAACTGTCAATTTTGAGGAAGTGGCTGAATTCAAATACCTACGAACAATAATCACAAATAGGAATGAGCTGCACAAAGAAATTAAACTTAGGCTCAATTCTGAAAATGCGTGCTATTATGCATTGCAGAGACTCTTGTTGTCCCAACTTTTCTCAAAAAACGTTAAACCGAAAATATATAAAACTATTATTCTACCAGTTATATTATATGGATGCGAAACATGGATTCTTACTTTAAGGAAGGAGATAAGATTACGAGTATTTGAGAACTAAGTTCTTAGGAAAATAATTTAAGTGTCAGTGAGTTAGTTAGTTATCCTATACCTTATCCGCTCTTAGAATGATCATAAAATAAACAAATGCCAATTGTATCCTTCCGTCATTCGTGCCACAATTACTGTCACATTGACAGGGAGCACGTGTGATGTACATAAGACATGTGAACGTTGAATGAGAAATTACAAGAAAGGTGGGAAGATTTTCACTGAACTTGTGAAATACATTTAAAATAACTTTTTTTTACCACTAGTCAAATGTTTTCAAGACTTGTGTTTTAAGAATTTAAATGGCGACACAACAGAAGACTCTACACCTTCAGCCATTTTGTTGCATCAGAATCGACTGAAGCATGACTCAAATGCATTATGCATATGTAATATATGTTTTAAGTTGTAATTATTGATTAGGTATATTTTACAGTATTTTTCTATGTTTTGAAAATTATTATTTTCATTTAAGAAGAATATTCAGAGGACGTATTTTTAGTTATATGAAGGGAACTCCTTTTTCGCGCACTTATTGCTTCTACATCGTACATCGGTGTCATAACCAATGAAAAGTTAGCAGGTCACATGGTTTTGTTTTGATGAGGATCGCTTTAAGAGAGGATAGTCTTTAGGATATTGACGGTCATTTCTTAAAGTTCTTCTACGAGGATTTTTCCATCAACACCGGCCAATTTTGAATCAGTGACTCTAGGGACCAGAGGCAAGGAACTTCATTACTAGTCCACTGCGGCCGAGTTTACATTAGCATAGAAAAGTAATTAATTGAACTACTTTCTAGGCGTAGGCATTCCTTTCTAGGAGGTTTTAAGAAATGTGCAGATGCCACAATAAAATGCAGTGCAGCAGCTACCGAGCTGTCCTATTAGGAAACACTTTGCATATGCTAATTAAGCAATGACAGCGACACGGTGTGTAACGCCTCAATTAAATGCCGCGGGCCCATTGTGGGCGGAGATCCAGATCACGCCCTCATTAATCTCCGCTCTATTTCGGCATTGAATAAAACTTAAAAAGAATTAATTTAATTGGCTGAAAAAGGGATAGCAAGAACAAAAACACACACTCTATTCAGTAACACTAAGAAATTAGGGCTGGAAGTAAACATTAGTAAAACTAAATATATGCTCACACGTAAAACCTCTCTTGGTTAACTCTTGTTTTTTCAACCCCGACGCTATTAGGGCATCCGAGGGCTAGGGAGTCTTTCCTTTCTTCCATTTCTTCTTTCCTTTATTTTCTTTTCTTCTCCACAAAAGCCTGACCAGAGGCTATAAGATGGCAGCCCCATCACTGGTCTTGCCTTCCTTTGGCCAGCAACCAATCGAAGGGACTATTATTATGCTTTCAAGTCTTATACGATATAGAAAATAAAGTAAATAAATTTCAGGCTATTTGTGGAACCATAAAAAGAACCTTAGGTCGGAAAACAAGGAAAGATACGAAACTTAAATTATATAAAACAATGGCTGTTCCTTTGTTGTTGTATGGAAGTGAAAAATTGGATAATGAAATCAAGGGATAAAAGCAGTATACAGACTGCGGAAATGCTGTTTTTACATAATGTGAAAGGATGCACAAGAGCGGATAGAATAAGGAATGAAACTATACGAGAAGAATTAAATATATATAAAATTGAAGATAAAATCAGCGAAAATAATAAGAAATGGACAGAACACTTAATGAGAATGAACAACGAAAGAATAGCAAAAAGAACCTTCCTGTATAATCCCAGAGGAACAAGAGATGTTGGCCTACCACGCGAAGATGGACTCCACTTTTAACTTCGCCGGAACAGGCTGCATAGCCTAAACCTTGTAGTAGAAGAAGAAGGAGTCTTATACGAGAATTTCCTGGAAGGATCACGCTGGAGGGAAAATTTTCTATAGGATCGTAACAGGCCTTGGCCTAATACATGGAAGGAAGAAGAAGAAGAAATACATTATATGGAAATGAATAGAGGGGATTCTTTACAACATGTGACGCGAAAAATGTTGCAATCATACACCATGCGCATGCGCCAACAAAAGCGATGCGGTTAACACTATGGAATCACGGGATTCTGCTAACATTTACACAATATTTAACGAACCTAAAGACTAACCTAAAGCAATTTAAGTACTCTAACCTGTGAAGAATGCAACGCCCAAAAATAGATAGTAATTTCTGAAATTCTAAAGTATATGTGTACACTTAGTGCTTACTCTATGTTGGCTGCACTGGAACATGACTTTGTTTTTGCTTAGAATATTCGTTAAAATTGATATCGCTGCCACGTCTTTATGCTACTAACTAACTAACTCACTGGCATTATCGAACCCATAGGTTCATGACCGCACGAACATAAGCTCTTCATACATCCCTATCCTGAGCCAGTGTTTTCCAATCATCCCCTGTATAATCTACTTCCCTCAAATCATAGTTAATGTCATTCTCCCACCTCATTCTAGGTCTACCAACTGGGCGTTTTCCCTCTGGTTTTCTTACAAGAAGCTTCCATGCACGTATTTTATTCCCCATACGTGTCACGTGTCCTGCCCACAGCAGTCTACGAGACTTAACTGTTCTCATTATATGTGGCTTCCTATAAAGACCATGTAATTCAGTGTTATGAAGTCTTATCCATTCACCTGTCTGTTCATCTCTCTTTGGTCCAAAAATTTTCCTAAGTACTTTATTCTCAAATACTCGTAATCTCCTTTCCTCCCTTAAAGTAAGAGTCCATGTTTCGCATCCATATAATATAACTGGTAGAATAATAGTTTTTATATTTTCAGCTTAACGTTTTTTGAAAGGAGTTGGGACATCAAAAGTCTCTACAATGCATAATAGCATGCATTTCCAGAATTGAGCCTATGTTTAATTTCTTTGTGCATCTCATTCCTATTTGTGATTATTGTTCCTAGGTATTTGAATTCAGCCAATTCCTCAAAATTTCCCTCATTTGTCATTAGCTGTCCATTTCCATTATATAATGTATTTCTACGTGTGACCATATATTTAGTTTTACTGATATTTACTTCCAGTCCTAATTTCTTAGTGTTACTCAATAGTGTGTGCGTGTTGGCCTTTAGTATCTCCTCGCTATCGGCCAGTAGTACCACATCATCAGCATAAACTAACAGCTTATTAATACCATTCAGTTGTAAGCCTTCCTCATTCTCTAAAGATTTAATGGCATGCTCTAGTACAAAATTAAATAGTAGAGGAGATAGTGCATCTCCTTGCTTCAACCCATTCTGGATTTCAAAAGTTTCTGAAAACTGTTTGCCTACACGCACTCTACTCTTTGAGCCATTTAGACACATTCGTATAATGTATTAAAATTGTAATTATGTATTTTAAGATTCTCCCACATAACTTATATAGACATGTGATAGATAATATATTATTTTTATTATTTCTTTTATTTCGAGTGTTAGATAGCGAACCACACCTCTGGCTAAGCTAATGCTTTGCAATCATTCCCTGTATAATCTACTTCCCTCAAATCATAGTTAATGTTATTCTCCCACCTCATTCTTGGTCTACCAACTGGGCGTTTTCCCTCTGGTTTTCTTACAAGAAGCTTCCATGCACGTATTTTATTCCCCATACGTGTCACGTGTCCTGCCCACAGCAGTCTACGAGACTTAACTGTTCTCATTATATGTGGCTTCCTATAAAGACCATGTAATTCAGTGTTATGAAGTCTTATCCATTCACCTGTCTGTTCATCTCTCTTTGGTCCAAAAATTTTCCTAAGTACTTTATTCTCAAATACTCGTAATCTCCTTTCCTCCCTTAAAGTAAGAGTCCATGTTTCGCATCCATATAATATAACTGGTAGAATAATAGTTTTATATATTTTCAGCTTAACGTTTTTTGAAAGGAGTTGGGACATCAAAAGTCTCTACAATGCATAATAGCATGCATTTCCAGAATTGAGCCTATGTTTAATTTCTTTGTGCATCTCATTCCTATTTGTGATTATTGTTCCTAGGTATTTGAATTCAGCCAATTCCTCAAAATTTCCCTCATTTGTCATTAGCTGTCCATTTCCATTATATAATGTATTTCTACGTGTGACCATATATTTAGTTTTACTGATATTTACTTCCAGTCCTAATTTCTTAGTGTTACTCAATAGTGTGTGCGTGTTGGCCTTTAGTATCTCCTCGCTATCGGCCAGTAGTACCACATCATCAGCATAAACTAACAGCTTATTAATACCATTCAGTTGTAAGCCTTCCTCATTCTCTAAAGATTTAATGGCATGCTCTAGTACAAAATTAAATAGTAGAGGAGATAGTGCATCTCCTTGCTTCAACCCATTCTGGATTTCAAAAGTTTCTGAAAACTGTTTGCCTACACGCACTCTACTCTTTGAGCCATTTAGACACATTCGTATAATGTATTAAAATTGTAATTATGTATTTTAAGATTCTCCCACATAACTTATATAGACATGTGATAGATAATATATTATTTTTATTATTTCTTTTATTTCGAGTGTTAGATAGCGAACCACACCTCTGGCTAAGCTAATGCTTTGCAATCATTCCCTGTACAATCTACTTCCCTCAAATCATAGTTAATGTTATTCTCCCACCTCATTCTTTTACTCACTGGCACTATCGAACCCGTAGGTTCATGGCCGCGCGGACATAAGCTCTCCATACATCCCTATCCTGAGCTAATGCTTTCCAATCATTCCCTGTATAATCTACTTCCCTCAAATCATAGTTAATGTTATTCTCCCACCTCATTCTTTTACTCACTGGCACTATCGAACCCGTAGGTTCATGGCCGCGCGGACATAAGCTCTCCATACATCCCTATCCTGAGCTAATGCTTTCCAATCATTCCCTGTATAATCTACTTCCCTCAAATCATAGTTAATGTTATTCTCCCACCTCATTCTTTTACTCACTGGCACTATCGAACCCGTAGGTTCATGGCCGCGCGGACATAAGCTCTCCATACATCCCTATCCTGAGCTAATGCTTTCCAATCATTCCCTGTATAATCTACTTCCCTCAAATCATAGTTAATGTTGTTCTCCCACCTCATTCTTGGTCTACCAACTGGGCATTTTCCTTCTGGTTTTCCGACAAGAAGTTTCCATGCACGTATTTCATTCCCCATACGTGTCACGTGTCCTGCCCACAGCAGTCTACGAGACTTAACTGTTCTCATTATATGTGGCTTCCTATAAAGACCATGTAATTCAGTGTTATGTAGTCTTCTCCATTCACCTGTCTGTTCATCTCTCTTTGGTCCAAAAATTTTCCTAAGAACTTTATTCTCAAATACTTGTTGGTCTTCATGCTACTAATGTAATTAAATGTGATAGAAAAATATATTGAAATAATCTTTAGAAAAAAATGTAAAAATCATTGTAAATGGTGGGAAATAATGTAAAAAAAAATGGATCCCTAAGAATAAAATTTGACGGGAGTTTATGAAGGAAATAAAAAGAAAACACGTCACAGGTTGTAAAGAATAGTTAGACCAGTTTAATGACAAATGAGGGAAATTTTGAGGAAGTGGCTGAATTCAAATATCTAGGAACAATAATCACAAATAGGAATGAGATGCACAAAGCCATTAAACATAGGCTCAATTCTGGAAATGCGAACTATTATACTCTTGACGTGCCATATTAAAAAAAAACTGTGAATAATGTATAAAACTGTTATTCTCCCAGTTAGGCTATATTACATGGGTTCTTTAAGAGAGGAGAAAATATCAAGAGTATTAGAAAATAAAGTTCTTATGAAAATTATTGGACCAAAGAGAGATGAATCCATTCATAGTAATTCTGCCCGAGGGCAGGTCTTTCACTGCAATCATAGCATTTTCATGCTATGTTTGCAGCTTTAGTAGGGAATTATAAATGTGGTAGCTTCCCGTTGCTTTCCACACCGATGAAGGATGATAATGATGGCCGGATGATTTTCGGGGACCGATGGGCCCTAAGCTTCCTGACATTTGTCTTAGAGGTGACGAAAAACCCCGAAAGAAAACCTCACTCAGGAGCCTGTTCCGTCTTTGAATCGAACCCGGGCCCGCTGCGTGACAAGGCAGCACGTTACCTCGAGACCACAGCGGTGAACGAGAGATGAATAGACAGGAGAATAGAGAAGACTACATATTACTCGTCTAAGTTAAATCTGCACGTAGAAAATATGTTTGGAATGTGTGCTGTTGACTCTCTTTCTTTTCTTACTATGTTGCCACTTCCTGCCCCCTGTTTTGGTTAGGAGGAGGGAGCTGGTAAACACTGTGCTTTTTTAATATATCGCCTACATCAGTCGATGATGAAATGAATAATCCTGCAGTCATGTTTCTACTGGGGAATGAGCTGTCCCTCCTTTGCCTTCCGCGTTACATGTTGCCAATTCCCGTCCCCTATGTTGTGAGGCTGGTAATAGACGAACAACACTGTGATTCGAAAACTTCAGCAATAGTCGAATAATTTACTAATTTCACAACCATATAATGATATAATACGAAATTTAATTCTCGTAGACTGCGATGGGCAGGACATTTGGCACGAATGGAGATTGAGAGAAATTCATGAAAGTTTTTGTAGGAATACCAGCGGAAAGACTCCCAGTAGGTGGGCCAAGAATAGGATTGGTGAATAATATTGACCATTATTTGATGGAACTCTATCATACAAGGTCGATCGGAAAATATTAGCTCAGGATAAGGGTGTAAGGGGAGCATAATTCTTTGCGGGCTTGAACCTACGTAATCAATTATGCCAAAGAGTTAGTTAGGCTAAAAAATGAGATCTACAATTTTCAATAATAAGAGAATACAATGTCTAGAATCTTCCTTAGAGGATTGATTTCAAACCCGCAATGGGGAAAGCCGCAGAACTTGAAATATAGATGTTGCTATCCTGAGTGACTAATGCAGATGTGGTCAGCTGAAGCCTTGAGAGATGATATCGTTTTTCGATAGTGAAAACAACTTTACAATTGTGCTATTAAATTTGCAGCCGCAGACTGTTTCACGTCTCCCGCGAACTATTCATTTAAAGAATTTAGTTCAATCTTCTCAACCCTTTCACACTAATTTGTAATTTTTTTTACAAAATCTTCACTTTTCACTCAATCAGAACACATTTTTGGAAAATTTCTAAATAGTCCGTAATTTGGGAATAGCGTGAACTAAGAGTATTTATCAGCAAGTGGACGTTATGGCCGCATTTTGCCACTTCACGGAATACTACCTTTCATTTATTATCCCTCAAATTGGTCAAATTCTTATGCCAAATTGTTCAAAAGTGTCGGACTGCAGTAAAAACAAACCATGCATAAATTTAAGTTAATAAATATTGATTACCGTTGTATAATTTGACAAATTTAAATAATTTATACTGATTAATTTTTCCATTAATTTCTAAAAATATTTAATAAGTTGTACCATTGTATCTTATAGGATCATTGTTAATTTAACGGTTAATTAATTTGTGTGGTAAACAGATACAGTCAGACAAAGCAAACATGGCGCCCGCTATAAGGCTTATTTAATTTCTGGTTTCAGGTAAACACTCACTTGTAATGGTCAATTTTTTATTAGAATACTTTCCTCGTTTTCTTCAATTGCTTAGACCGATACTGAGTTTCGTTGATAAAATCGAAAATTGGAACATCAGGAGAGATTAAAATTTAATTCCAAGCGGACTCCTATTTTGATCTTCAGATTGTGCAGAACAAAATGTCAAGAATGGATATGAAATAGTGGGATGGAAACTTTAGGGAAAACCAAAGGAAAAGCGCTCAGTATGTAGGCTTGTTGTGCAATGGCGCTTGAGCTCACTGAATAGGACTAGTTCATTGAATTTAACTAGTTTATTGAATTGAACTAGTTCATTGTATTTAACTAGTTCTCTGAAAACATAATTCACTGAATTGACCTAGTTCACTGAATTGAAGGAGTTCACTGAATTGTACAGATCGCTGAATTGAAGTAGTTCATATAATTGAACAAGTTCACAAAATTGAAGAAGTTCACTAAACTAAACTAGTTCATAAATTTGAACTAATTCATTAAATTGAACTAGTTCACTGAATTAAACCTGTTCACTAAATTAAACTTGTTCGCTAAATTTAACTCTTTCATTGAATTCAACTAGTTCTTGGATTGTACTGGTCCACTGGATAGTACCAATTTTCTGAATTATACTATTTTACTGAATTGAACTAATTCATTAGAAGGGAACTAAATATTTTCAAACTTACAGACCGAATAATCAAATATAGGAACGAATGGAAAGAACATATTGATAGAATGCCAGAAGGAAGATTTCCAAAATTATTGCTAAAATATAAACCGTGCGGAAGGAAAAATGTTGGTCGCCCACACTGAAGATGGCCTGAACAATTTTAACAATTCTAGCTTTCATGAAACCGGAACGAGCCAACAGGCTTAATCCCTGGATGATGATGAACTAATTCATAGAAAATATTTAGTTCACTGGATTGTACTAGCACAACAGTTTTCTTAAATGCACTACTTGAGAATTGAACTAGTTTTCGAAAGAAGTATATTTTTATACACTTACCATATATTGCATTATTCAATAAAGGACTTGATTAGTTTTACAAAAATAGGCCTATACATTAGCCCAATATACTGTAAAATGCACGAAATGTGAAATGTTTGTGAATTCGGGTCGTGAGGCATTCTGTATAGAGTTTACATTGTTGGGGCGTCTGAAGATTTTCTTTCCACTGGAATCAAATGACCTGTTTTTCTTCTATACAGACGTTGATGGTGTTATATTTGTGCGAAGGTTGGCAGGGCTGAAGTGTTGCTGGAGATAAAACAGATGTAGCTGGAGGCACTCGGACATCAGCTGGAGATAGATTACAAGTCTCTGTGATGCTATCTCACGATGTCCCTCTTCAAGGGCATCCATTCAACCCGCATTTACAATTATTGTGTACAGATTTATCATCTTACGTGTTTTTCATATCCGATATGAGACAAGAAATACGGAAATCGTGTCTCTTATACTCAAACATATTTTCTCACAGTGATTGGTGGGATTTTACTAGCTGTGTTGAAATATGGATTTATGACAGTTCTTACTGTCTCGGCCTTACTGTCTGGGCATTTACTTGAAAACATTTCTATAATTTCTAATTTTTACAATAACTAATATGTCTGGCATAGCCCCAATTCTGGAAACGCTTGCTTTTATGCATTACAAGGTTTCTTGTCGTCCCAACTTCTCTCAAAAAAGTTAAACTGAAAATACAGGGTGCCCCATTCAAACCTCCCATATTTTAATTAATCATAACTAACAAAGTATGCAGAATTATGAAATGAGGTTGGTATTAAACGAAACAGAAACTCAAATAATTTTCATTGCCACACACTAAAACACCTCTATATGTGCACCATTAGTAGCACTAACAATATAATGTCTGTATTCGATTTCGTGCCACGTTCTGTCCAACATGTCCATTGGTACTGTTGCAATTGTGTCAAGGTTATGGGTTCTTAAATCATGAAGATCTTGTACTGGAGTCGCAAACGCACGGTCTTTTACACACCTCCAGAGGAAGAAGTCCAGTGGATTAAAAATAGAATCGCACAAACAAAACAAGCAATAAATGCTTTAAACTCTGTTTGGTGAAGCAAAACTATTACAAAAAATAGAACAGTACAAATATATCAAACCATAGTTCAGAGCATTTTAACATATGGTGCTGAAGTCTGGCAAATTCCTACCAGGGAAATGAAAATAATTTTAAGTACAGAAATGGATGTTTTAAGAAGATCAGCTGGAAAATCTAGAATGGGTAGAATACGAAATAAAGAAATAAGAGAAATTATGGGTGTGCAAGGGAGCCGAATATCATAGACATTATAGAAAAGAAAAGATTACAGTGGTATGGTCATGTCGAATTCCAGAGCAAAGATTGCCTAAAATTGTTATGGAATGGGTCCCAATAGAAAGGAGAAAGAGAGGAAGACCGAAGAGAACTTGGATAGAAGGGCTACAAGCAGCTATGAATATCAGAAGATTGGAGGAAGATCAATGGATGGACAGAGAGGAATGGCGTTTGGTTTCCGCAAGACTGCGGCAACTGCCATGATACCGGATGATGATGATGATGATTATGGCGGTCAGATGATGCTTGGGAATCGTTTGGGTCTTCAAGTTTCCTGACATTTGTCTTACAAGTGCGGGAAAAACTCCCTCCAAAAAAAAAACATTCGTACAGGAAACTTTACACGACCACGGATCGAATCTTGGCCCGCTGCGTTACGAGACAACGACGCTACCCCGAAACCACAGCGGTGGATCTTCTCTTCTTTTTAGTTCCATGACCTGTTCCATCCAGAATTTAGAGTCCCTCCATCTCTTTTTTTTTTTTTTTTTTTTGTCTTCCAACGGCTACAGGATGCGTCCCTGGAGGTAGAACAGGGAAATGGGCGATGGATCTGCGACAGCAGTCCTCCCGGCTAGGCTCAAGGAGCCTGTGGACCAACTCTGGGGTCGTCAGGAATGAGCGACCTGACGTACTAGGTAGCTCAGCAATTTCCCCAGAAGTTGCGACTCCAACACCTTCTCCTTGAGGTGTTGGTTTTAGCCCGTGAACCTGAACGTGACCGCGATGTAGATAAGGAAGGACAAGAAGCTGGGACTTGGAGAGTTTGGCCTTCTGGCCGAGGTATCCCAAGGGGTGGTGGATGGGTCCAGCTGTCCTTCTCCCATCCTCTGGTAACTTATCTCTTGCTATGCGTACGATTATATCTGGTGTCATGCGGGATATATGTTGATTCTATTCAATTCTTATTTTTTGCCACCCATTCGCCTATAACCTCAATTTCAGCTACCTTCTTATTTTTTTATATACACATTTTCAATGTTTAATCTTTACACTCTTTCTGTGCCTTAAGTTGTATTTTCCTTTCCTCACTCGTCTCTATCCACCCACTCCAGTCCTCTTGTTCTCATTCCAGTTCTTATTTCTTGCATCCACGAGTTCCGAGGTTTTCCTTTCCTTAATCATAATACAGAAAAATGAAGACGACTTACAGAAATCCATACATGCATTAAATTAAATATGTAAATTATATGATCTAAAGATTTCTGTAAGGAAAACGAAGACCATGGCTTTTAGAGGAACAGATCCAGTGAGATCCAAAATTATTTTAGAAAATCAAAGTACAGAACAGGTGTCTGGTTTCAAATATTTGGGCTGTGATGTTGGCTACAATGTGGAAAGAGATATTGACTCCAAAATAAATTTCAGACGGTGTGTGGAACAGTACAGAAAACATTCAAAAATAAAATTAGAAAATTAATATAAAATTATGGAATATTCACCTGAAAGGTCCATCTCCTCAACTTAATTAATCATTTAACTGTAGCGCTTTCGGGACTTGTCCCATCATCGGCAGGATTCAAGACTGGTGTTTCACTGAAGATCTGGTAGAGGGGGTTGTATGTATTGGGTTCGTTTTCGTTTATCAGGCTGTCGTTGTTGTGAGCTGCTTTCATGATTTTCCATCTCTTCGAGTACGTTTATCTTCGCTGGATTATTTTCTCTGTGCATTACTGTTAGGGTGTTTTCAATATTTAACATGCGATGTCCTTCATGGATAACGTGTTTTGCATAGATTGATTTCCCTTCTGCGTGAATGAAGTCTCGAAAATGTTCTTTGAATCTTATAAAAGTTGAAAATTAAGAAAGAAACCAAGATAAAAATGTATAATGTTATGGCGGTTCCCACAATATTGTATGGATGTGAAACTTGGGCTCCAATGAAAAAACAGAAGGATAGAATACAGACGGCGGAGATGAGGTTACTAAGACAAGTTAAATGATCTACAAGACTTGATAGAATAAGAAATGAGGATATAAGAGAAGAATTGAAAGTACAGCCTTTATTGGATAAGGTCACGAATTACAGACAGAAATGGATTGATCATATGGATGGAATGAGTAAGGAGAGATATCCATTGTTAGCAAAAAATTATTAAGCAAGAGGAAGACGTGATGTTGGAAGACCTAGAAGACGTTGGGCTGATGCATTATGAAGTCGGAACGGGCAATTGCCTAATCCCTGGAGTGTTGATGATCCTTTCCTTCTCATTAATGTATTAAATGTAAATTTTATTTTATTTAATATTTATGTAGAATTTATATTAACGAAATGGAAACAAAGCTGCAAAGGTATGGGGATCCCAATAGGCAACAGATTTTTGCTGACATTACAATTTGCCGATGATCAACTGGTTTTAGCGCAAGACAAATTTGATATGGAATTTATGATAAAAAGGTTGAAAAACACATATGAATCATGGGGTCTCACAGGAAATTTACAAAAAACAGAATATCTGGCAATAAATAGCAATGAAAGAGAAAATCTAATATTGGAAGAAGGAATTCAAATAAAGCAAGTGAAACAAACTAAATATTTGGGAATGATTATGGATAACATCGAAGGTATAGGCAAAGAGAACATAAAACATAGAATTGAATTGAGCAGCAAAATAATATCATTGTTAATTTCCATATGGTGGGATAAACATATTTGGAAAGACACAAAAAATATATTGGTAAAACATTGGTGGAATCTGTTGCAATGTACGGAAGTGAGGTATGGACAATCAATAAGTACTACAAGAATAGACTAATAGCTCTAGAAATGGATTATTTACGAAGGAGTGCCAGAAAGTCTAAATTAGAACATGCCACAAATAAGGAAATTAGAAACATAATGGAAGCAGAAGAAAGCATAATTGAAAGAATTGAGGAGAAGGAATTAAAGTGGTTAGGACATGTTTTAAGAATGGAAGATGAGCGATGGCCGAAGCAACTATATGAATGGCATCCGAACAGAAAGAAGAAAAGAGGAAGACCAAGGTTAACATGGAAGGAAAACACGAAGACAGTAATGCAAGCTAGAGGGCTAAGCATCGAAGATGCCCAAGACCGTAGGCTCTGGAGGTTTGGCACCGGAAGACGGCAGCAGCTGTAAAAACCCGAAGATAGATAGTTAGAAATGTAAATGAACTTTATGGACACGCTGTATATTGTTGTAAATATCGGGCAGTTTATACATTTTATAAGTGAAATGTAAATGTTTTTGTAAATTGCTGAAGTACAGTGGATGTAATGTTTTGTTAGGGCTCTAAGAACTTGTCAAGTTGGCGGAAGGTTGACATCAGCTCGTGGGCCGTAGCTTATCTCAAATCCTGTAAAATGCAAAGTAGTTTTTGTGCAGATTGCTAACATGTTTTTTGGAGTAGAATTCCTGTTTTTGTTTGACGTCTGACTTTAATTTAGTGCGTCTGGTTTGTTTTGAGGAGGCGAATCTGAAAATCCTGTTCTTTCAGATGTGTCAGAGGGCGGACCGCGTGTAGTGATGGCCGGGACTCGCCTCTAATCCGCCGCAAACAACTCGTAAATCAATATCAGAACATTATCTTATTTTTTATTCCTTTCTTGTTATTAACTTACATAAATGTCTTACCAGTATTCATTATGCATATTTATGCACATAGAGCCTTTACATTAACAACTGTGTTATTTGCTAATTTTCCTGAATGTGGGGTTTCATTAAAAAGCTATTTTTCATCTGAAAATCCATCATCACTTGAACTACTGAATCCAAAATCCTGTTCAGTAGATTGTTAATGGGAATTAAGTTTAACTCTTAAATTCGTAATGTATCATTTTGGATACATCAGTTGGTTCAATTAATTTAATATTTTAAATAAATCAGAAGAAATCGAGCAAAAATAAACCATTTAAATATATATCTAATTATACAAGATACCTAATAATAACAGTTGTACAATATTACGATTTCACTGCGGTCCGCCACATATATCTAACAGAAGAAATTTGTCTTTTGCCAATTTAAGGATTAACGTTTCGTGGCTATAAATGGGTGAGGGGAAATTATAAAATAATAATAAAAGTATAGAAATTAGAATAAATGTAATTAATATTAATTTGGTAGATAGATTGAATATTTCTTTTGTCCCGTAGAAATATTTAACAAGATATATTCATTTTTGTGTTTAATAGGCTTATATGGAACCAAATAACAAAAAATAAAAATGTAAAAAAATAATTGGGAGGCTTGTATGAGGTTACTGAATTGAGATTTTGTCAGTTATAGTTTTATTTTCGCGTTTATTGCATTCATAGAGGCCAAAAATGATGTAAATTTTCAAGAAACAAGGACATTTTATTTTGAAGAGGGTTTTATGTAAGGTATCATGTATGATACCTTACGTATCAACCAAGTTTTTGACCTTTAATTGATGCTGCATCTAATGTCTGCAGCTGGAAACGAATATAGGATATATCCATAGTAATTCTGCACGAAGGCAGGTCCTTCACTGCAATCATAGCATTTTCATGCTATGCTTGCAGCTTTACTAGGGAATTGTAGGTGTGGTAGCTTCTCGTTGCTCTCCACTATATATATATATATATATATATATATATATATATATATATAAAATAAGTGTTTGGATTGGATTCGCCTGGTGGTGTAATGGATATCACGCTGAGGTACATAGAGTTCCGGGCTCGAGTCCCTTCCAGGCATTTATTTTTCTTATTATATCATACATATATATATATATATATATATATATTAGGGTTATAACTTTTGGACTTTTGTGAAAAAATATTTCCTGTGCAATGAATGGATGAACTTTTACTTAAAACCATTGAAAAAGGCCTTCATTTCACTGAGCTTCAAGAAAAGATCACCCCCAAATCAATATTAAATATTGACATATAAATATGTTTGGGGGTGACCTTTTCTTGAAGCTCAGTGAAATGAAGGCCTTTTTCAATGGTTTTAAGCAAAAGTTCAATCATTCATTGCACAGGAAATATTTTATTTCAACAAACAGTCCAAAAAGTTATAACCCAAATATATGTATATTATATACATAGTCAACCACTGTGGTTTCGAGGTAGCATGCTACCTTGTCACGCAGCGGGCCGAGTCGGGCGGGACACACTCCTGGGTGAAATTTTTTCGGGGTTTTTCTTCACCAGTAAGACAAATGTCAGGAAGCTTAGGGTCCAACGGTCCCCAAAAATCATCATCATCCTTCACCGGTGTGGAAAGCAACGGGAAGCTACCACACCTATATTCCCTAGTAAAGCTGCAAAGCATAGACCTGCCCTCGGGCAGAATTGCTATGAATGAATATTCAAATAATGATTTGTTAGTAAACAGCTTAATTTTATTCGTTAAATAGTCCTAACAAATGCCACTATTGATTTCCAAATCCTTTAGATAAATTGAAAATCACTCCTGGCTTACTTATGAAAACATTCAATGGGCTTCCGACCGAAGTTCATTCATTGGAAAGGTCTAGATAAGAGTGCAGTGTGGGATGACAGATGGGTGACCAATCACTTACTTGCCCAGTTCTTATAGAGCAGAGCGGTCTGGTTGTTTGCGAGATGAATATTTTAGGATCTTAATAAAGACACGACAGCGCGACATGATCCTTACATCGAGTAGAGAGTGTCATCCCCCCCTGCTAATATATTAACGACGCCTCAACCTATGCCCTGCCTCATTGACAGTAGGTACACTCTCTGCTCATCACAAATATCATCTTTGGAATATCCGCAGATCGAGCCACTTTTTGAGGTGTAAGGAAATCATTAACTAACTCACTGGTACCACCGAACTCATATGTTCATCCCCGCACGCTCTCCACACATCTCTATCCTAACCTAATGTTTTCCAATCATCCCCTGTATAATCTACTTCCCTCAAATCATAGTTAACCCATTCGCCTCAAAAGACGAGGTACACTCGTCAGGAGTTAAATGGCCTTCAACTCAGAAGACGAGATGCACTCGCTTAACTCTGCTGTTATATATTTTGCAATATTTTGTACATCCCTTGATAGGGTAATATTATGTTAACATTTATCTTGGGTCAATAATTACAAGTTTAGGTACCTGTGAGAGAGATGTACAGACTAAAATTGCAATGGCAAAAAATGCAACTAAAACATTACATGGAATAATTTGGAAGAGGGAGATTGGAATGATAGAGATAAATGGAAACTGAAGACGGCAAACCTATAAATGGGGGAAAGCCGAAGAAGAAGAAGAATATTTATGAATAGTAGAGGAATGTTCATTATAATATTCAACTGCCCATAGCAGTATATATGTTATTATCACATCAGAGGTCCTATAAACTCATTGTATCTGCCATTTTATTTGTTTCATAACTGATGAGAAATCCCGAAGAAAATATCACTCATGCGTCTAAGCCAACGACCACAACTGTAAATTTGCCAAGTTATTATTTAAATATGTGCGGAAGGTACATTTTTACTGCATTAAATCATTTTTTTCTCTCTTTGATTTAATTGAAACGGGATACTTCGATAAGATTAGAAGATAGGGGGTGTCTTCTAAAGTATAACGATCAGCTACGTCTACTCTTTGAGAGGGGGCTTCATTCTGCGTGATCTAACGGCATGACATTGAGAAAACGGCTTAAGTCGTTTTCAAATAAAAACTTCTTTACTTTATTATTATTGTTATTATTATTATCATTATTATTATTATCATATCTTTAGGGTATAAAACGCGTACAACTCATCATCATCATCATCATCATCACTCCAGGGATTAGGCAATTGCCCGTTCCGACTTCATAATGCATCAGCCCAACGTCTTCTAGGGTCTTCCAACGTCACGTCTTCCTCTTGCTTGATAATTTCTTGCTAACAATGGATATCTCTCCTTACTCATTCCATTCATGTGATCAATCCATTTCTGTCTGTAATTCGTGACTTTATCCAATAAAGGCTGTACTTTCTTGCTTGGGTCGGTTCCTTTTATGACAATACGGCTGATTTCCATGAAGCTTCTCAGTAAGATAAATGTCTCCTGGAAGCGTTACGAGCGCTTCGCAGGACAAGGATGGTGGAAGGGCTGCTTCCTCTGAGCCTCCAAACATGCTCCTCTGGGTATCCACCCCCCAAGAGAGGGCTGCTTCTTCCGCTCTTCAAGCCATACAAGTTTAGCTGTGCTATTCCTTGTCGCCCTGTTGACCGTTGAAGACTTGACGAAGATGTGGCCGCCCAATATGGATACAGACGCCATTCCTTCGTTGTGAGCTGTACTTAGTTCCACTCGCCTCTTAACCACCAGCAAGATTAACCTAAGTCAATCTCCCCCAGTAGAGTCGTCTGGTTCATCGGGTACTAAGCCTCCCCCCCACCACGTCAAGGTGATAGCTCCTGGGGGGGGGCGTACAACTCAGTGGTGTTAATATGCTGTTAGTTTATGCTGATGATGTAGTATTATCAGGTGATAGCGATGGGATACTGAAGGCCAACACGAACAATCTATTGAATAACACAAAGAAGTTGGGGCTGGAAGCAAACATCAGCGAAACTAAATATATTGTCACACATTATAAGCACTTTATATAATGGAAATGCACAGTTAATAACAAATGAGGTAAATTTTGAAGAAGTGGCTGAACTCATATACCTAGGAACAATAATTACAACCAGGAATGATATACATAAAGAAATTAAACATTGACTCAATTCTGTAAATGCATGATATTATGTATATTACAGGGAGATATAATAAGAACAGTTAAGTCTCGTAGACTGCGATAGGCAGGGCATGTGGCACGAATAGTGAGTGAAAGACATGCATGGAAGTTTCTTGTAGGAAAACTGGAGGTAAAACGCCCAGTCGGTAGTCCTAGAATGAGGTGGGAGATAGTGCCAGTGAGCTATTGTTATTATTATTATTATTATTATTATTATTATTATTATTATTATTATTATTACTATCAGCCGCGGTGGACTAATGGTTATGCTCCTTGCCTCTGGTCCCGTGGGCCCAAACCCGGCCGGGGTCGATGGATTATTTTAGGATGGAAAAATCCAAGGAAGAAGTCCTCCGGGAGGTACTTTCAGCCGTGGGTCCCGAGTCTGAAGATTTTCAGGCTCGTAAAAGATCCTTAAGCCTGAATGAAAAGGCCTCTAAGCAAAATTTACCGAATATTCCCGTCCTAGTACTATCTTGGTTTCCTAGATGTCAGTATGAGGCGGAACGCTGACCACGGACCACTCAAATTACATCTATACGGAAACTAGTGTAACTAAATTAATATGGTTCAAATTCTTCCCTGTAGGGGAGAGCGCCTAAATCTCTGTAAAGGGAAACATGGGCTTACAAGATACAAGAAGATATAATAATAACAATAATAATAATAATAATCTATCTATCTTCGGGTTTTTACAGCTGCTGCCGTCTTCTCGTGCCAAACCTCCAAAGCCTACGGTCTTGGGCAACTTCGATGCTTAGCCCTCTAGCTTGTATTACTGTCTTCATGTTTTCCTTCCATGTTAACCTTGGTCTTCCTCTTTTCTTCTTTCTGTTCAGATGCCATTCATATAGTTGCTTCGGCCATCGCTCATCTTCTATTCTTAAAACATGTCCTAACCACTTTAATTCCTTCTCCTCAATTCTTTCAATTATGCTTTCTTCTGCTTCCATTATGTTTCTAATTTCCTTATTTGTGACATGTTCTAATTTAGACTTTCTGGCACTTCTTCGTAAATAATCCATTTCTAGAGCTATTAGTCTATTCTTGTAGTACTTATTGATTTTCCATACCTCACTTCCGTACATTGCAACAGATATAATAATAATAATAATATTATTATTATTATTATTATTATTATTATTATTATTATTATTATTATTATTATTATTATTACTGGAAACCTCAGCAGAAAAGGCCACAACGAAGTCGAAAGGATGCCGCCATACGCCGGACCTGTAGAGAATGAACACGCAACAAGCTGCCGGCTTTCATGCATAGAGGAAGAAGAAGAAGAAAGATTATTATTATTATTATTATTATTATTATTATTATTATTATTATATCGGCGAAAGACGTTATGAAAATCATGAGTAAAATAAATGAGTGTTATTGAGTCGTCAGCTAACAAGAGAAGGACCCTCGTCCCTTTGTGTAGTACCGATATGCAGCACCATCTGGTGCCCCCTCTGTGTATCACACTCCCAGCTTTTTAATAAAGGTAGTAATAAATAACGCGTATTCCCACAATGCATTGCGCGTGTCAATTTATTTTACAAATGGAACTGTTTTTTATAACCATTACCGTTGTGCGAGTTATCGCCCCCACGTGTCGCCCGCGCAATTTACTGTATTTATCTCGCGATATTATATCTAGCATTCGTCGACTACAACAAGGCATTCGACTCAGTAGAACATTCAAGTGTCCTCCAGGCATTACACACACAAGGAATCGAACACAAGTACATCCGCGTTCTGGATAAGATCTACAGCCAAAGCTATGCCAAGGTGAAGACAGAAATTGTGGGACAACCATTCAGTCTCAAAAGAGGAGTACGACAAGGCGACCCAATTTCTCCTAAACTTTTTACATGCGTGCTTGAAGACATATTTCGAAAACTAAACTGGAACAAGAAATACGGAGTAAATATAAACGGGAGCAGGCTATCCAACTTAAGATTTGCTGACGACGTGGTATTGTTCGCCAGATCCCCTAAACAACTCCAATCAATGCTACAAGAGCTCTCAGAAACTAGCAAAATTGCAGGCCTTTCGATGAACAAAAGCAAGACACAAATTATGTCTAATGGTCCGGAAAACCCAATCAAAGTCGATGGAATGGATCTTCAATATGTAAGCGAGTACATATACTTAGGACAACTACTCTCCTTCCATCAGAAAGTAGAGAAGGAAATAAGCAGAAGAATAGCTCTAGCCTGGAAGGCGTCTGGTCACTGAAATTTATACTGCTGGACAAGTCACTCAACCGGAAACTCAAAATGGAAACACTACAAACCTGTGTTCTTCCAACACTGTTATATGGCTGCCAAACTTGGAATCTTACTGCCAAACTGAAGTACACACTCCAAGTATGCCAAAGGAAAATGGAGAGGAAAATCTTAGGCATAACTCTGAAGGACAGAATCTCGAATACAACACTTCAAGCGATATCCTCAACAACTGATCCCGCACAACAAGCCATCAGGAAAAAATGGAAGTGGGGAGGCCACGTCGCAAGAATACAGGACGACAGGTGGACAATAAAAACAACCATGTGGGACCCGTACACAGGCAAGAGACAGCGCGGAAGACCAAGACGACGATGGGCTGACATCTTCAAAGAACGAGCAGGGGCGCAATGGTCCAGAGTCGCCAGATGCAGGAAAAGCTGGAGAACGATGGAGAGCCAACTGTGTATTAACTAATCACAGAACAGACAGTGTATACAAACCAAGTGCTACATCCAAGTCAACTTCTCACCACGGAGTAGCTCACCGGGTGACACTCTCAAATAGAGCTTAACCCCTGTACAGGGAGGCCTTTGCCCTAAAGGGACATATCAGGCTTTATTTATTTATTTATTTATATTATTCTAACTTTTCATCTTCCAAAATACGTTCTCTGAACTGGAAGATTAATATCTACTCGAGTCATTGCAGGATGGAGGCTGAGCATCTCTTAGATAAATCAAAGGAATAGTGTTTTAATTAGAATGGTCTCTTCTCAGGGCGTTATCAATGCATCGGTAAGCGTATCCTTATCATAAGTAATGTCACGAGTGATTTCCAAATTATCGATAAATTCACAACTCACGAAGTGAGGAGTGAATTTATCTAGACTATTTAACTCGTGCACCAAATGGGAGTCAATGACCAATCACATTTCAATGATTTCTGTTTTACAACCAATCAGAGTCGTGTTTCACGAAATATTTATCAGTATTATAATTACCATATTAAAGAAGGCTCCTCCTTTTTAATATTCTGAACAGGTCTGACCATTTTTTGCAGTGACTGAGCCTGTGAGAAATACGGCTACCAGATTGTATATATAGTGCATGAATGTCAACACATGCCGCATGCGGGAGTTAATATAAAAACGTTTGTAGCAATTGATTATACCACCAAAAAAAGAAACCACTGTTTGCACTTTCTTAAATGTATTTTTTTCCAGGTAACAATCCAGAAAAATATAATTGTCATATTTACATCATACGACATCAGAAATGAATTAATGTACAGTTTGATGTGTTTCATTTTTTCTCCACTAGAGAGCATTCTTACAATATTGCGTTCCTTTGGCAATAAATAGTATAATCTGGTTGCAGTGATAAACAAAAGAAGCAGATGAAGCGTACATATCGTTTCTCATTTGTTTTCAAACATCGCCGTTTACATTAAATATATAAATATTTTAAAATAACTATAGTTAAATAATGATTTGTGAGTAAACAGCTTAATTTTATTCGTTAAATAGTCCTAACAAATGCCACTCTTGATTTCCAAATTCTCTAGATAAATTGGAAATCACTCGTGACATTACTTATGAGAATTTGGAAATCAAGAGTGGCATTTGTTAGGACTATTTAACGAATAAAATTAAGCTGTTTACTCACAAATCATTGTTTAACTATAGTTATTTTAAAATATTTATATTTAATGTAAACGGCGATATTTGAAAACGAATCAGAAATGTGAGATTATGTTCACTCACTGCTACTTGATCATATTATTTATTGCCAAATAAGATCGCAATATTGTAAGAGTGCACCCAAGTGGAGAAATAATGAAACACATCAAACTATAAGCTTATATCACAATCAACATTACGGGTTATTCATATATTTTTTTAGTAAACAACTCAGTAAAATCAAGGAATCTTTTCATTATTTGCTATATTCAATGTATTTGTTGGAGAAAAATAATGCTTTGACCTGTTCAGAACATTAAAAAGGAGGAGCTTTCTTTATCACAAAATCAGGAGCTGATAAAGAGAAATCGATAAAGAGCGAGGTGAAACACGACTGTCATTGGTTGTAAAAAACATTAATTGAAACGTGATTGGTCATTGACTAGCATTTGTGGCATCAGTTAAATAATCATAGATATTTAATCTAATAAATGCCACTTAATTTCTAAGCGCACCGACGAATATGGGTTGAAGTCAGGACTTCTAGTAGAATTCATGATATTCAGCTTATTTCTGTAACATAAAGGAAAGCCGATGACATGGTCTACAAATAATGTAATACAATAAAACTTGTTTAATCCGGAACGTGAATAATGCGGAAATCTGCCCAATATGAACAAATGTATTGGCCCCGGCAAAATAATAGTAATTTTACGTGTATTTATTTTGTATAAAACGGAATCTGTCCAACGCGGAAACGGAAGGATATTTCTACATAATCCATGAAAAAAAGTTTATCAAGCGGAAAGATAGAGAGGGAAATAAATTAGTTTCCACTTAATTGAAGTCCCGTTAGGCGAGTTAACAATAGTGATGATTCCTGCCGCCGGGTGAAGTAGAGTTACTACCTGTATCTGGAATTTTCTTTCGGCCTCACTGCAGAAACGTTTTGCGAAATACAGGTTGGTTTAACACATTTTTGACGTGTTACATCTGTCTTACAAATAACCAGTGCACTGTAAGATCTTAAAATTATTTTAAGATCTGAGACCGATTGTGTACGTATCTTTCACAGGTAGCGTTCTGAATTTACGGAATAAAGGTGGCTAAATCGTATGTATCATTGTCATTAAACGAAAAAGTGAAAGTGATTGAAGATAAAAAAAACTCTCAGTACGCGAAAAAATGACTAAATTTAAATGTGGAAAGATCAAAATTTATGAGATTTTATAACACAAAGAAAAAATAACGAATGGATGAAGGGAAATTGTCAGATGAAGAGGGGGGAAAAATAAATAAATAAATAAAGAAAAAAATCTCCAAATTTCCGGACCGATCCTCCAGAGTCAAGCTCTAGCTGTTGTTAGACACTCGCCTCACACCGCTGGTGTCCCGAGATTGAGTCTCGGTCACTCCATATGGGTTTTTCTTGGTGAACGAAACAGAGCTTGGGCAGGTTTTTTTTCGGGGTTTCTCTCGTTTTCCCCTGCCACAATTTCATTCCACCATTTCTCCACACTCATGCATTTCGTTTCATTTCGATCATCTGCCCCTGTGATTGTGCGTCACGCGTGATTGGCAGGCACCCTTGTCATTCACAGACCTCTATATAAGAGGCTTCATCTCATCTTTTCCCTCGACCCGACTCTGAGTTGAGAATATTATTATTATTATTCTTATTATTATTATTATTATTATTATTATTATTATTATTATTATTATTATTATTGTCATTATCATTATTATTTTTACTTATATTTTTATCCCATAATATTCCATTGAGGCAAGTAATTGCAAATTTTCCTTTATTATTTCGATTTCTTATTTCCTCTTCATAACTTCCATTTTATTTCTTCTTCTTCTTCCTTTCATGTGATAAACCTAGTGGTCTGTTACGGTCTCAATCCAACGTTTGAAGGGTCTGCCCAATGATCTCTTGCCTAGTGGCTGGTAATTTAAGATTTGACGTGGTATTCTTGTTCTGCTCATTCTTCTTACGTGAGATTTTTTTATATATTTTAATTCCTAAATATGTGATATCACTACAAGATAATGGGGCGTCACTGTCTGTAACCTATAGGCCTATGTAAGGTACGTTATTTCACCAAGCAGAAAATGTTACAAAGGCAGATATGTTGAGAACGTAGAGTTTGACCTAGAATCATACGATCCGTGTGAATGCTGACACGCTTCATTCACAAATCCTGTTCTTTTGACAGTCCACCATATCTAATGCTTTGGATGACATGCTGGGTCCCCCATGTGCAGAGATGTGACGAATCGTGAATCGAATCAAGAGATCCCTGACCTCATTAGTGTGCTTTGCAATTTCTTACTGTCGATGTTTTCCCATGGAAACACTTCCGGCTGCTAGGAATGAATGAATCGTGGAGCGTTAAACAGAGACTAAAATAAAACCTCATTACAGACGCTGATGGATTGAGTTCATTCACAGACGGTACATGTGCATTCCTCCACGTATGTTTCATGTTAGAAACACGCTTTCTGTCTTTTCCTTAGTAAAACCTATTCGTCTTCAAATAAACGTTCTGCCCATGTCTATGTTATTACTAGGGCTAAGATTTTATGTAATAAAAGATAAGATAGTATATATTATTCAACTGTTTGTGTGTGAAACAAGATAAAATACAGTCAGAAGTTTAACTTCTCATTATACTATTCACCTGTTTGTATGTGAAACCAAAACAAAAGACAAGAAGTCCCCCAACTTCTCATTATAATATTCAACTGCTTGTATGTGAAATCAAAACAAAAGGCAGTCAGAAGTCTAACTTCTCATTATACTATACAATTGATTGTATGTGAAACAAAAACAAAAAGATAGAAGTCTAACTTCTCATTATACTGTTCAACTGTTTGTATGTGAAACCAAAACAAAAGACAGTCAGAAGTCTAACTTCTCATTATACTATTCAACTGTTTGTGTGTGAAACCAAAACAAAAGACAGTCAGAAGTCTAACTTCTCATTATACAATTCAACTGTTTGTGTGTGAAACCAAAACAAAAGACAGTCAGAAGACTAACTTCTCATTATACTATTCAACTGTTTGTATGTGAAACAAAAACAAAAAGACGTCAGAAGTCTAACTTCTCATTATACTATTCAACCGTTTGTATGTGAAACCAAAACAAAAGACTGTCAGAAGTCTAACTTCTCATTATACTATTCAACTGTTTGTGTGTGAAACCAAAACAAAAGACAGTCAGAAGCCTAACTTCTCATTATACTATTCAACCGTTTGTATGTGAAACCAAAACAAAAGACAGTCAGAAGTCTAACTTCTCATTATACTATTCAACTGTTTGTGTGTGAAACCAAAACAAAAGACAGTCAGAAGTCTAACTTCTCATTATACTATTCAACTGTTTGTGTGTGAAACCAAAACGAAAGACAGTCAGAAGTCTAACTTCTCATTATACTATTCAACTGTTTGTATGTGACCCCAAAACAAAAGACAGTCAGAAGTCTAACTTCTCGTTATACTGTTCAACCGTTTGTATGTGAAACCAAAACAAAAGACAGAAGTCTAATTTCTAATTATTCTATTCAACTGCTTGTATGTGAAACCAAAACAAAAGACAGTCAGAAGTCTAACTTATACTATTCAACTGTTTGTGTGTGAAACCAAAACAAAAGACAGTCAGAAGTCTAACTTCTCGTTATACTGTTCAACTGC